>LR749552.1:3060664-3136973 GCA_902729485.2 Mus minutoides
AAAAAAAAAAAAAAAAAAAAAAAAAAAAAAAAAAAAAAAAAAAAAAAAAAAAAAAAAAAAAAAAAAAAAAAAAAAAAAAAAAAAAAAAAAAAAAAAAAAAAAAAAAAAAAAAAGAGTACTCTTTAAACATATGCAGGAGTAAAATAAAATTATATTTTATCTTTGCTTTTCTATTTGCATACCAAAGCTTTTGCTAGAGCCCGTGGAATCACTCCTGTTACTGAGACCCTAGGTTTAATGCAATTATGACTCTCAAAACATTCTTAATAATTTTACAGGGATGTTAAATACAGTTTGAAATTATCAACTGGCTGTAAAAAAGAAAAGAGAGAGAGGGGAGAGAGAAAGAGAGAGAGAGCGAGAGAGAGAGATAGAAGGAAAGAGGAAAGGAAGGAAGCAAGGAAGGAAAGAAAGAAAGAAAGAAAGAAAGAAAGAAAGAAAGAAAGAAAGAAAGAAAGAAAGATGAATTGTACAAGAAGGGTCACAGTTTCAAAAATGCCTAAAAATATTTCTGAAAGTGAAGCCTGCATTGATTTTTAAGTAGCTATATTTCTTCTTCAAAAATGCTGTGGAAAAAGTCAATTGGTTTTCTGTTATATTTTACTTTGCAAAATAATGCTGATATGAAAAAAGTCATCACAATTGCCTAAAGTTCTGTGAAATAATGATGTGGTGTGGCTTCTCACTAATAGTCCCAGAATATTTGTAAATCAGAAGAATAATTCTAGAAGTTGTTACATAAATATCAGCCAGCAGATTTCTTTCATTTATTTTGCATAATTACATTCAAAATGGATAGTTCTAGCACTCTAAAGCCAATACAACCGCCTGCAGAAGAATGTCTTTTTTATATTCATAGAAACATCAGCATATTGCAAAGACACATCTTGGTAGGTCAAAAATTATTCTGGATATCTACTTACTATCACAAATGAGAATTAGGCAAAAGAGATTACTGTATTGAGAGAAAAAGCAAAATGGCACTTGAGCAACACAGTGTCCTGTGGATGTCTGCAGTTTGTGCTTCTGTGGCCTTTCATTGTTCATTTGCACAAGAAATCGGAGGTTTGGTCCTCTGAAAGATATTTACAAGGATGAAGATTAAGAGTGGCTTACAACACAAACTGAAAATGGGTTTGAAAACTCCTCTCTACTTTTCAGCCAGATCTACTGTATTAATACGAATGATGCCAAGCAATATGGGCAAAATGTCAATCAAAAATCCTACACTTGAAGTGAGGTTTCCTCTTACTTTCTCTTAAACTAGAAAGCCAGTTTCATAAGATCTCATATTCTACTTGCTGTGAATGTCTCTCTTGATATTTTTCAAAAGAAAACAGCAAATTGCTAAACCTAAATTGGGTAGTTCATGAACAACCCAAAGCATGCTCCTCTAGATTAAATTTATAGTGTTTTAAGTAAATGTACAGTTCTGTTAATGCTTTCTTAGCAAACGTTGGCTTTAATAAGATAGGTGGTTAATTTGTCCCCTGACACTCTTATTTGGATATGTTGATGTCAAAGCATGGTGTATGTTCCCAGAAGTGCTCTATATCCTTCTCCCAATCCAAATCATTTTCAGAATACTGTCACTTAGTGTGCTTATCAACTTTTCTATACCATCTGCTCTGCTTAGCTCACTTTTAGTTCTTAGGCTGAAATGTATTCCTCTTCCAGCATGTACCATGTCTGTCATGGCGACTCTAGCTTCTTGGAAAAATCTTTTAGTGATTGACATTTGGGTAGTACCTGAGTATCTTCCTTGTGCTAACTTAAAAAAAAAAAAAAAACTCTCAGAATGCAGAAAGTCAGGTTCTTTGTGTAAATCCATTACTACATCAGAGTGTGGAGGTGAAGATTTAATGGCACAAAATTCTTCTCTACCTAAATATGAGAAACAATGCATGCTGTACATACATTACTTGTTCATTTCATGAAGAGAGATAGGAACATTAACATTCAGGTAGCCTTCTGCCAACAGACACACTCTCAGTTTACCAAGCTCTTCTACAGTGGGTTCCAGAGATATCTTCTCTGTGACTAACGACACCTCTGTTACAACTTCCTATTCTAACACCTCAGGCTAAAAGTTTATATACCTCATATCATCTAAGCATAATACTATTCTGACGATACTGTAAGTAGTTCCTCCAAAGTAACACTTAGAAATGTTTCACACACAGAGGTATGCATACACACACACACACATACACACTCAACACACACACACACACACACACATACACACTCAACACACACACATACACACTCAACACACACACACACAACACACACACACACTCAACACACACACACAACACACACACACACACACACACACACACACACACACACACACACACAAACTATAGAGAGTGTCTCACAAAGGGTAAAGATGGTGAGGAAAAACTGAAGCTTACTTTGCCCCAGTAAGAGACTATGATTCATTTGCTCATATCAGTCATTACTAGTAAAACTCAATATGTAAGTAACAGGCTATTGGCACACGCCTATAGAATGCCCTACTGCAATATGGTCTGTAAATCACAACTCCATCTTCCTAAGATTACCAACTATATCACTGAGTATCAACCTCAAAGAATAAAAGAAAATGTGGCTATTCTCATCTTTGTTTACTGTTCCCATGATCAGCAGTCAGAGTAACAGATACAAATAAAGACATAGTTCTTGAGGGTGCTGTCCACACAGTCATTAGGAAAACTCACCAATATCCATGGAAAGGCTTCTAAAGTTACAAACTCAGAAGGCATGCAATATTGTTATGAAATCTTCATGATATACTTTTTCTTACTGGTCAATCACAGCTGATTTCCTGCACTTAACCAGAATGAAAACTATGGTCTATGTTCTTCTTATATGTCCAAAAAGGCCAGTCAGGATGGCCTTGGTGTATATCACTTATACACCATCACCACTGTTTATATCATGTCAACAGGCTTCTTTTTCAAAGAGTACACAGAATAATTTTACTTCATTCTGTTTCCCCGGACACAAATATGAAAAGAGGCATATGCAGAAAACCCTATATATAAAAGCCTGGTATCTCTAGATAGAGGGAATTATCCATGATACTAGCTTTCAACATAGAATTGGTGGTACTGTGATATTTACTAAATGCTGCTTTATAAATTGAACATAAATATTATCATTAGGCCTCTTAAGAGATTCATATATCTATATTATATTAGGTTAATTACATATAATTACAAATTTGTAAAGAATAGTTACTATTAAGCTGTGAATTTTGTTGAATGGTTGTTAGTAACTGATACTTTATCATTATATATTTACTACTACTACTAAAATACTAATATTTAGGTTATGCTGTACATTTTATTTCGTATCATGTAAATACTGTCAGACTGGTTGTGGCAGAGCCAAGCAGCAAGTATCATATTATTTTTCATTATTATAATTTTATGTGATTTGGGGTATAACCTATAATTCAGGATACCACAATTATTTGGAAAATGCAACTCGTCAGTAAGAACAGGAAAACCATATTTATTCTATGTCTTTTACATTTCTAGTTTATGAAAGTAGTCAATAGAAGTATCCATACACTATTACAAAGATATATGAAAAGTGTATGTGTTGAACCATTAAGTATAGATGGGAAAAATTAGAGGCATGAGTATCATCAATAAGGATATTGTAAAAACAAATTGTATTATCTATAATGGTAGGTGGGAATGTGGACACATGGTATGAAGGTACGCATACTTTAAAATGTATATATATATATATATATATATATATATATATATACATTTGGTTCTTATATATATATATACATCTTATATATATATATATATGTATATATATATATACATTATATATATATATATACATTTGGTTCTTCTATATATATACATTTGGTTCTTCAATAAGGTAAGTGTTATATGTGTGTGTGTGTGTGTGTGTGTGTGTGTGTGTGTATCAAACTTAAAACAATGTTCAATTTAACTGTGAATCCTCCCAGTTTAAGTCAGGATTTTTATTTTATTTTTTTGGTAAATTATTGCAAATTTTAATAAAAGTAAATAACTTATGAAATTTAAAAATAAATTTCCTGGATAACTAATGGTTCTTTTCTTAATATTCAACTATCCTTCAGTGAGACCTATTCAAATCTACCAAAATTTTATCTCCTGGTTAACAATAAGATGATCTCAATGTTTCAGAACCCTGACAGCTCATAAAAAAGAATGCTTGAATATAATGTTTCCGGATACATCGTGAATGGACAACATGAGAGGAAGAATTCCTTAGCCAACCTCAGCACCAAGCAAGGCATTCTGCAAAACTCAAGATTTACCTGACATTCTCAAACATCTGTGCGATTTTGGCAAGAAGCAATGTCACACAAGCCACCAAACTTCACTCTGCTGCTCTTTCCTTCATTCTGCTTGACAACAAGGAATCTCTTTAAAAGCCACTGTTCATGAGAACTTGAATATATTTTACCTTCAAAAATGTGGAAACACAAGCTTAGCTGCTGTTAAATCCTGAGAAAAATTTGTTTTTAAAATATTTAAAAATTTTCCCTCAGGAAGCTACTGCTTCCAGCAAAGATGCAGTGATTAAGATGAAAATTATCA
The DNA here is from genome assembly GCA_902729485.2 of Mus minutoides. NCBI lineage: Eukaryota > Metazoa > Chordata > Mammalia > Rodentia > Muridae > Mus > Mus minutoides. The sequence continues at coordinate 3,065,287 of LR749552.1, forward strand.
TTCCCATGGAGAAGGGGAGAAAGATGTAGGAACGGAATTTGAGGAAGTGGAGTGGAGTGATTTCTCAACGTGGGTCTTAAAAGCCATCAAATTCAGTGCCCTTTAAGAGTTTCTAGGCTGAACCTAAAGTAGGGGAACAAGGCCAAACCGAATTTATGCCTCAGTTACGGAGATTTGCTGCAATTAAGGAAGTCAGAGATAGCAAAGGAAAGAAACCCCCACAAATCTATAGCACGGAGCCCTCAAGTATTTGGCAGAACACTGATCCATGTATAAAGGGAGAAAGACTCGTTGTGGTGAGGGAAAAACCACTCAAAAGGAATGATTACACGAACAATACCCAGAGCTCAATCAGAAGTGGAAAAGTGCCCATACCCATCAGGCAGCCCGCAAGAAACCGTGAAAGTCACAGGTCCTTTTCCTGCACACATGAAGTCCCATTTTATAACCCCCGAATGCATAGAGCAACGTTGAACAAGAATGCAGTGTGCACCGAATGTATCTTGCCTTATTTTTCTAAGCTGTTAACTATTCAAATTTGGATACACATATTTGTAATACATGTTTCAATTCTTTGAACTTAGATAATACTGAAGATACTCATTAATGAAAGCTCACATCATTAGAATAAAATTGCTAGCTCTGAACTAGTGCAAAAATCCTTTTGTATCTCTCTCAACAGCTTCAGTAGCAATTATTCTGAATACTATTAAGGGGCTTCACATTTTTATTATCAATTTATTTCTTCTGGTTTTTATTATCAATTTATTTCTTCTGGTTTGTTTTCCCTTTGTTTCCTTTTGTTCTTTCCTCTTCTATTATTTTCCATTTTTAGATAGGGTCTTGCTTTGTAGCCCAGGCTGTTCTTACATTTATAGTCTATCTGTCCCAGACTCCAGAGTGCAGGTTCTACTATACTTAACTCCAGCTACTCCTCTCTTCCTCTTCCTCCTCTTTGAATGAACAGTCAATTACAGCTCTGATAATTTAAAATGGTAAACTAATCAGTTGACCACATACAAGCTCAATTATAATTTTATTTCTTCTAAGGAATTGCTTAGTTGTTCTGTAAAAGAAGGAAGGAAGGAAGGAAAGAAGGAAGGAAGGAGGGAGGGAGGGAGGGAGGGAGGGAGGAAGGAAGGGAGGAAGGGAGGGAGGGAGGGAGGGAGGGAGGGAGGGAGAGAGATATAGGACACTGAAATTTTAGATTTTTTAAAAATCACAGTATCACTACACATCAATTTTATAATTTATAGAATAGTTAGTATATCACTAAGATTTCCTAGCCCCTTCTGTAAATAAAACAATGTGATCTGAAAGAATCTAATAGAAAATCAAAATAATAAAGCCTGACCCATGTTTGGGTCCTTATTTAAAAGCACGGACGTATATTTGGGCTTTATGTTTGTTTCTTTGTTTTTAATTATTTACTTCTTATATTGAAAATAGATATTTTAATATAGTATATGCTGATTACTGAGGTTTTTCTTCTACTCCTCCTAGTTCTCCCCCATCCTGATCTACTTCCTTTCAGTCTCTCATTAGAAAATAAATAGGCTTCTAAAGAAAAATTAAATAAATTAAAAATAATACATAGGAATTGGACAATGCAAAGAGAAAGAAAGTAGCCCAGAGGAAAGCACAAGAATCAGAGACCCCCTGGTCTACACATTCAGATTTCCCATAAAATCACCATCTGAAAGAAATAATTTATAAACAGAGGACCTGTGGCACACTCATGTAGGCCCAGTGCATGCCGCACTGCTTCAGTATCTGTGAGTTCAGGTCAGCCTTGCTCAGGTTAATTTAGAGGGCCTTGGTTTCCGAATGTCTTCTATCAACTTGTGCACTTACATTCTTTCAAAGATGTCTTCTTCCACAGTCTTTTCTGAGCCCAGAGGAGAGGAATGTGTTTACAATCCAAGAACTCTTAAGTGAGACAGGAGGTAGAGGCAGCTCAATCCCCTAGAAAGTCTTGAACCTGAAATACTCAGCAGAACACGAAACAACAAGAGAGACCCTGACTCAAAAATAAGGTAGAAGACAAGAGTCATTGCCTAAGGCTGTTCTCTGACCTCCACATATACATGCTCACACTCAAATATATTCATGTACACATCATTTACCCACATATACAAAATAATAAATAAATATGGATATATATGCATGTATATGATCAAGAAACATACATTTGATCAATTTGTTCTTTCATCATAATATTAGTCTAAAATGGATTACTGGTAGAGATTTTAGTCAATTCTGAAAGTGAAAGTAGGTCAACCTTGCCATGGTTTTACCCAGTATTTGATATATCAACGACCACTATAGAATAACTGAAGATATATTTCAAAGTATTCTCAAGAGTTTTACTCATGGCCTTGCTCACTTCCCAAGTAGACCAAAGGCACTGTAGTTAAGGACTAAAAATCTATGTTTTTGACAGATTCTTAAGATCTTGTCTGAAGTTCTGAAGTCTTTGAAATCCACTGAGGCATATAATACCCATCCACCAGAGGTCCTTCCTTTGTGAGCAACAGAATATTTGGTATCTATTGGCATCTGCAGTTGAAGCATTGCTACATCCACTCCAGTAGCAACCTGCCTGACAAGTCTGGGCATGGTCCCGAGGCAAGAAGTTCATGGAAACTTAGTCTCCTGGAATCTTAGCATCCTGTATAAAGAATGCTCCTATGCCCTTGCTTTAGTTGATAAATAGATCTGTGTGCTTTCCCTAATCTTGCTTCATTATAAGTGCTCCTAAGGATTCATATTTTGACATATAGCTAAGTTAGATTCTAGGCAGTCCTTGATCCAACCTTGAGCATGAATAACTAAGTCACTGCCCTACAGAGGAATTCACCACTAACTAAGAATAAGGAGGTTTGTGACCTGAGAAGGAACCAGACTGAGATACTTGAGTCACTCCCATATACAGGAATTTACAATGGTTTAGGAAATAGATTGAGCTGTGGTTTTAGCGTATTGCATTATTCATGAGAAGGTTAGCTAGAACGGAACTCCTTAATTAGAATCATGACTTGGGTGTGAATGCCCTTGCCCTGGGACTGTTAAGACCTCACACCTGGCTCCTAAAACCATAACTGACCTTAGATAGAGCTGATTTTGTCTCAATTGTTTTATTACCCAGTTCCTGTCGGTCCTTTCTGTGACTGAATTCCTCTGCCTTGTGTAAGAGTCATTAAGCATCCGGTGATCTCATTGTACCTTGAAGATGTGTTACCTAACTCACTATTTTTTTGTATAAAAGTCTGATGCTCAATTTGACACAATACACTCAGATTCATACTCCCTTGTGTGGTCTGTTTGTCATTCGCCGAATCTTTGCCCACTTCCTCAAGAGAACTCGACCCTCGCAGACAGGGGATCCAGAGGGTCTGTGGCAAAGCATCAAGTTTGATTCTTGCTGCTGAGGTGTTGACAGGACTTTAATAGATCCTGGTTCCTGGCTTCCCGTGACTCAACCCCTTATATCAATTGTTTCTCTTTTTAATCATAATCTTACCTTGTGTGTGTGTGTGTGTGTGGGGGGGGATGGTCCCTGGCTATATCTGTTCCACAATGTTCATATTTCTATTTTAAGTACGGAGGTCAAAATATAATGAAATGATCTAATAAAAGCTCACTGACTCCATGAGAAAATCTTAAATTATCTAACATAGTCTGTCTTGAGAGATGCATTTACTTATACAGGAAGACCATGTCAAAGTGTCTAGTGCTTTAAATATACACACATATATATTCTAGTATCATGACAAATGAATTGAATATGTGTTAATGGGGAAAATAGTCATGTACATATATATTCACACATGAACAAATATACAAGTTGTATGACAAAAATTTAAAGAGGCAGAGCACTTAGTAAAGGAAGCATTTACAACTATCGAGGATCATTAAAGGGATCTATGTTAATTTTTCCTCTAACATTAACTGACTGTCTCTTGTCACCAAACTAAGCTTCCAGTATTGGGATTAGGTTACATCTAATTGAGTTGCTAGCTAAAGGTAGCCTATGGGAATCTCCAAACAACGGAGGCTGTTGCAAAGTGTATAGATTGCTCTCCACAAACTTACAGCAAGTCCTGATTGATAAAGACACAACACACAAAACTCATCGAACATGGAAATGTCAAACTGGTGCCTAAATAGAGTCTTCACCCCTACGTTCCAGTGTCTTTGGTACAGAGTTACTCCAAATGTTACCTAAAGAGAAATGTAAATAACAAGCAAGCCACAAACCCTTTGATCTAAAACAGTGTCTTGTCTGCAAGATATGCTAGTGCAATGATGGCCTAAATCTATGCGAGTAAGCAATTGATGACCTATATTACTTAAGACCCACCCCACAAGATGGATGCCTCGCCCAACATAAATTGGGTAAAAAGCTTTTTCAGTTACATTTAACTACTTTAACCTAACTATTGATAATTCAGGGAGCTTTTTGATGATTAAAGAGACAAGACAGAGAGAACTGCAAGAGTAATGCTAAGCAGCTAATATTTACGGAATTTGTCAAATTGAGTGACATAGATGAACAATAGTCTGTTGCTAAAGTAACTGTATTCTCTCCAGAATATCTCATCAAATTTTGGAATACTTGCTTAATCCAAATAATTTGTATATTGATCTATTTGGCCTATCTACTGAGATTATAGAAGTTAATCAAATGGCTTCCTGGTCCAAGAGAACAAACCATGGTTGAGAGGAGGAAGAAAATAAATGACATAAGAACTGTTGTGACAGGTGACAGGGGTACCCATGTGGCACTGAATGAGTGAACGATAGCTTAAATATGTTCTTATAGAGCACATAAATTTCTTAGAGTTCAGCCTCTGTACGAAAAAAGATAGAATTAAAACAAAATCATTTTATAGAGACAAGAATTTCACACAAAGAGAACATCATTTATAAAGGCACAGAACAATGACTTAAGTATAGAACATTCAGTTAACAGAATTTCTCTTGGATGTTTTGCGTCCAGGTTTTGCAGCATGATGGGGGAAAAAGACAAGATATGGAGGGTTAAGAGCTGCCAGTTTAGAAAGACATTTGGCTTCCTAAAGATGAACATATTGGAACCTGGGGAAAAGTAACAGAGACAAAATAATATTATTGAGAATTTATGTGGAGCTACATATTGTGGTAACCGAGCCTCACACCTTTCTTAGGAGAAAAACTGAAGGTTGGGAAATGAATAATACTGCCTAATATCCCTCATCAAACCAGTATGCTTTATATTTAAAAACATTGACGTGACTCTCAGAGACAGTAGCAATATTATTCCAATACCTTGCAAAGGAGTGCTCTTGTTTTACTAGTTGGGTGGGTGTACTTTCAAAGGTTTAATTGAGAAATGAACAAGATTAGAAATAAAGAAATAGGTATGAAACCTGTATTGCCAATTTAGATTTAAGTGGAAGGAAATACTTCAGCGAGTTTAGACTAGAGTGCAAGAATTCAGAAAATACAAAAGGAAGAAAAATAGGCAGGAAAATACAGAATAGCATGGCTTCTAAGATGAGTTTTAGGGTTACAGATCTAGGGAGTATGAAAAAATGAGATGGGATATATGGTACCTCTTGACTCATCCATGAAAGAAACAAACAAACCAAAAAAGAAAGACTCTGCAGGAAGGACTCACAACTTCAGGCTTGGAACCAATGGACTGAAGTCCGATGTCCATACCCAGGAAGATTCACTAATGTCAGATTTTTAATCAAGGCCCCACTTATATAAGTGATACATAATTACACTGAAAATTGAATGAGAAACTTTTTTCCCTTAGATGATTTTTCAATGTATGTTATAAGGAGAATCAATTTACTATAGCCATTACTTAAGTTCCCATGTCTGCATTTTTCTACTTATGATCTTCTAACCTCAGTTTCTGAATGAATGCATAGGCCGTACTCATTGGGAAAAACTCAGCAATGGGGTCTGAACAATTTCTATTCTCTCCGAGTCTGCTCTCCAGTGGCCTGTTTTCCCTTGAAATATATTGATGGATATCATAACTCTCTCCTTCTCCATGTTTGAATCTCCAGTTTATCTATATAAAGAGACTTTGGTGGGAGATCTGCTATAGTTTACACACTAGCTGACAGCAGCCCATGTATTTCTTTTACCACTTTAGTTCTCCCTCAAGAGAAACATATTTTCATTATTTCCTCAATATTAAACACATCAATTTCTCTAAGTTCATTTAGTTTCAGACTTGACAAAGTACAGGTGCTGGTTGGGAACACCTGATGACAGCTGTTTTCTTTGATAAAACATCTGCCCATGTACAGTTCATTTCTTGTATATCTCCCACCAATACACAAATAAGAGCAACCTTTTTTTATGATGTAATGATCTTGGGTGGAAGCACAGTGCTATTAAGTAAAGCTCACAATTCTTAAATACAGCATCAGGGTCCCTCAGAATTTGTCCCCTCTGCCTCTATATTTCCTGCTTTAGAAAATGTATGTTACTAGCTTAAAGTGCGATAATCTTTCTCATGTCTCATCCTTTCCAAAAGCTGTGCCCTCTGCCAATTTCCTGTTCAGGTAACACACAAACATTCATTCCACGTGAATCCCACTGGCATTTCATTCTTAGCTATTAACACCCAGTTTGAAATTTCCTTTTCATCCCCATCATTCTGCATTGATTCCTTTTAGTGCACGATAAACTGCCATATATCCCCGTATTATTTCGGGATTCACCTTAGCGTATTATCTTATATGGGACAATCTTCTATTCCAGCATCATTCCACATTGGTATTTATTCTATCCTTCCTCATGCTGTATTATAACTCACTTTTCTAAGCCTGTATTCTCAAGAGTGTCATAAAATTCTTTTGGAAAATATTTTGACACTGTTTTTAGTGCAATGATAGGATAACCTGATGAACTATAGGCACATTTGAAGTCCTTCAGGTGACTACTCATAGCTATATAGTATATCATTCTTTAAACACTAGATTGCATTTACATTTTAATCATGTGTGTCATGTCATGCTCATTTTTTTTATTGTGGTTTGGTGAGAAGAGGACACTGGGTAGATTTAACATACATGTGACATATTTCTCCCAAGTTCAGGTCTCCTTCATTCCTGATACGTCATGGGAAGAAGACTTTGCAAAAGTGAAGAAACTATAAACTGTAGGGGAACAGACTCATTTTAACCTCAATCATCCAACAGGTAGGCAGACGTTATTTGCTAGCTGTTGCTGTTCTGCCGTATGTCCTTCCTCAACAATAAGCAAGTGTGCGAAACCTCTGAAGTTTCTCCATTTTTCCCTTTGAAGTGGATTTTAAAATACACCAGCTTGAGATATAATATGGGAAAGTTTTTGATGATTTTCTTCACACAGTTTTGGGCAAAATAAGATAAATTAGAGAAGTTTAATTTCTTATTGGTGTATTCCTTGAGGATTTTACAATCCTCGTAATAAAATAAGGCATGGATATAGTAGAACAATACAATAACATTAACAAATTCTGACAATTACATAGAATTGACTATTTAATGCATATACATGTATAATTCATTAATAATAAATTTATTCAAATCATGCCTAGCATCTTCATAGTTTTTGTTACCTATGTTACAGGATCCCTTGGCCACTCCACATCCTTTCTGCAGACTACCTCATGCTCTCAGTATAAAATGACCACGGTATGTTTTTCTTAAGAATGACACAATTCAGCAGTTATCTCATTCTGACTGGCTGCTTCATTCGACAGTGTTCTTAAGATCCATCTATATAATCATATGTGTAATACTCTAGAGCCACTATCCCCCGGTAAATACATATCAAATTTTGTTTATTCACTAATCTATCAATTGACAATTAAGTTGTACACATTGTTGACTAAAAAACTCCCATGAAAGTCATAGTGCAAAAAAAAAAAATCTCCTTATTATCATCTTTAAAGCAACCATGGTACCTCTAAATCATGACGCATGGGTTTGAAGGATAAGGATCACTGTAAGTTTGGGGATAGCCTGAGCAACAAAGTGGTTTCTGGGAAATCGTGGGCTGACCCTTCTTAAGAGAAAACAACCTCATTGTGAATCCTTGATGCAAATATGTTATACTGTATACAAGTAGAGAATGTTTCTATCTGCCAGGGACCAAAAAAAAAAAAAATAGAAATAAAAAAAAAATAAAAAGACTACTTGCAATCTTCCCTACAGGTTAAAATATGCTCAGGAGTTCCTGCTTTAGAGATGGTCTCTGTAATATTGAAAATAGGAGCATGGTCCCATGGTAGGCAATGAAAAAATATTAACTAACAAAGAGTCATTTGATGTAATTTTGCTTTTGAATTTATGCTGAATATGCCTTACTAACTTTAACTTAATCTGTGATTGACTGGGACTTCTCATTTGCTACTGTCTATTCTCAAAACTCTTATTAAAGAAGGCTATCAAACATTAGCTTGAAATGTCAGAAAACCTTGATGATACTTATTGTAATTAAAGGAGACTGTGTGCCAAGATATAGATATTAAATCCAATATGATCATTTAAGCCTTGTTTTCCCTTATATTTTGAGACCTTTTCATCTCTCAGGCATTTCTAAGGCATTTAATAAGGCCATAGGTCATAAGCCTATAATGGAGGATCAAAAATTTCCACATCTAAAACTATGTAAAAAATGTAAGCCTCTGGGTCTTAATACAAGATGTGGAACATAAATGAACTTATAAAGGGTTCTTCTTGTCCTAGACTATTACCTTGAGAAAGATGATTTTAAAATTAAAATATATGTTAGGGTCAAGAGGATGACCAGAGAAACTCTTTCATTTAGAAAATTGAAACCTTTAATCAAATTAGGAAACTCAGAGCATAGAGAAAAAAGGTAGGGAAATTGACAGTCGACAAGCCTTACACAAAGCCACTCTTAAAGTGGGCATTTCACCGTCATCTTAGTGCCCAGACTTCACAAGGATCCCTCCTGTCATCTGTCTATCGGCTCTTTCAACCCTGTATTTCATAACTCATTATTCAGTCACAGTAAGGAAATCTTTACCCCGCAAACAACAGAAAAATGGTTATACTTGGGGGTAGTGTTATAATTAAATATGTCTTCAGAGGCATTTAACACCGTGTTGCATGTAATACTTGTTTAAAGTGTCAAATGAGCATAACCTGATTTCCACATTCTGAAAGAATGGCCATCCAGTAATTAGTGCAGTAACTGTTACTTGCAACTGTTTTCAGTAGATAACTGGGAGGCTTGTATGTAAAGTAAATGGACTTTCAATGGGACTCCTTTCAAAACATACAGCAAGCAATCACACCAAAATATTAATTTGCACTCAAACACTTGATACCACAAGACACTCCAATTATCTATCACTGTTTAAGCCAGAAGACTTTCTCAGGCTTTAAACTAGTCTCTGAAGAGATTTAATTCAATATTACTTACCCAAAAGCAGCCAGCATGCTCTTTTGTTGACCTTCAGGTCAATGAGAGTGACCCAACTGAGACCCAATCAAATCTAAATATGTCCCCCCTAAAGAACGATTCACAAGGTTAATTGTATCTTGGTTCTATTCACTGAATAAGGAATCAATTAAAGAGAATAGCAAAAGAAGCCATAAATGGCTACATGAACTGTGTAGGAGCAAGCCATAGACAGAAATGTTTCCCTCCACTTCTACCACTCATGTATGTCTATAAGGAAGTTAATTAAACCATGGAATGGACATTCTTATGTTTTTTCATAATCATTACAGTCAACATTAGTTTAGTCTTGCATAAAGTCATATTGTATTTGTGAACACGCAAAGGCTCAGATGAACACCTTAAACTGTATAATTGTTGGCCACAATGACGCTGTTCTTTGGACATGATGCCATTGACATGTGCTACCTTTCTGAATTGAAGAGAAATACAGTGTCAGTGCAGTTAGCTGCAACCACATGATATGGGATGGAAAGAGAAGTTTTCAGTGAAAGTACTAGAGTTGCACATTAATTTTCAAGGTTTGTGTTTGAGCAGTGAAAAATATCAAGAGAGCCCAATCTATAAAGGAAGATGATAACGAGTGGAAATAGTACTTTTCACAAGAAATAGAAAAATGCGGCTACAGTATCCAAATCCTTAATGTTCTGCTTAACTTATAATACAATAACACAAAGAGAGGGAACTATCCTTTAACATCCTAAAATAAAGATCCTAAATATCTGAGAGGGTACTATTGGCAAGCAGGATGATTTCTGGAAATCCTTTTGTTCCCTAGTGCAGTTCTTGAAGAAACTAAGGCTGGAGAATTTAACATCTTCCCACAGGGTTATAAATTAAAGACAAAATCAACAAAGAAAGCAGCCCGGATATGAAAGCTTGAAGCTTATTCTGTATCCTTTACTGCAACTTCTCTACATTGTGTTAAAGGTAGGATACTCAGCTATGTCACACACACACACACACACACACACACACACACACATATATATATATATATATATATATATATATATATATATATATATATATCGACCATGGCAAATGACACATCCTAGGACTAATAAAGGATGCTCAGCAGTTTCTGAATTGAGACATAAGGTGGTTTAGTCAGAGCCAATATGTAAAGACCTCAGTCAACTGAGAGAGACCCGGTCTCAGGCTTGCTGCTAGAGCCAAGTTTCTCCGAGCCACTGATGGATTGAATTTTTTTTTTTTTTAATTTTAGTATTAGCAGATCTTTGGATTCTTCTAGATAAAACAAAACAAAACAAAAAAATATGACATTATATCAAGTTGTCTTGGAAGAGATAAAGTTGGAGATTTGAGCTCTACCTCTTTAATTCCTGCATATGACCATGAGAATAAGGTAGAATTCTAACTTGCCATTCTGGAATGAACCAATAGTAGTATGTTGGGTCATAACTTCTATTCACTTACTCTATCCTAAAGATCTCTTTTTATTTTATTTTATTTTTTTTAAAAATGTTTATTTATTTTCTTGGATATTTTCTTTATTTACATTTCAAATGTTATCCCCTTTCCTGGGTTCCTCTCCAAAAAACACCCTCCCCCTATCCCTTTCCCTCTCCCCCTGCTTACCAACCTACCCACTCCAGCTTCTTGGTCTGGCATTCCCCCACACTGGGGTATAGAGCCTTCACCAGAGCAAGGGCCTCTTTTCCCATTGATATCCTACTACATCTGGAGCCATGAGTCCCACCATGTGTTTTTTTCTTGATTGGTGGTTTATTCCCAGGGAGCTCTGGGGGTATTGGTTAGTTCATACTGTTGTTCCTCCTATGGGGCTGCAAACCCCTTCAGATCCTTGGATCCTTTCTCTAGCTCCTTCATCGGGGACCCTGGGCTCCATTCAATGAATGACTGTAAGCATCTGCTTCTGTATTTGTCAGGCACTGTCAGGGCCTCACAGGAGACAGTTAAATCAGGCTCTTGTCAGCAAGCGCTTGTTGGCATCCACAACAGTGTCTGGGTTTGTTGGTTGTATAGGGATGGATTCCCAGGTGAGGCAGTCTCTGGATGATCAATGTTCCCATCTTCAATTCATCCACCAATCTTGATGATCAGAACTCTATACTTGGGCTCTAAACTTTGAGATCGTTTATGCATGCATGCCGGTATGTTTCAAATAAACCTAAGCTTGTTAGCTGCACATTTCAATTTAACACTCTTCCATTTCAAAATAGCATCCAATATTCCCCCTAAGTCTTTGGCTTGTGGATAGGTTCAATATCCAGTTTTTTCTGAAAGTACAAATTACATGTTCAGTCCAATCATTTCCTTAGACGTGGAGCTGTTTGCCCATTTCTTTCAATTATACATCCTTACATTCTCCCTTCTAAGCGTCCTCCCTTCCCCTCCCCAAATCTCATTGGGTTTGGATTAAATGTAGTCAGAACATTTGATCTCCGATTCTGCTGTGGCATCTCTAAACTAGTTAGTTTGGCGGTAGCTATTGCTTTTCCTATCCAGCAGTTAACACTCAGGAGCATGTTAAACTGAGACCTGAAGTGTCAGGATCAACATTTGAATCAGGATTAGCCATCAAAGGAGGGCAACCACTTCCCAGGCCCCATGAGGGGACCTGGCTTTCAGAATAATGCTTCTCTCAAAGAAGCATGCCTAACACATTGAAGGGGCAGAGCATGAAGCACAGAGCAGGTTAGACTTGTTAAGTGGCTGTGGTGTGCTATGATCAATGACTTTTATGGGAAGCCCAGATATAAAAATGCAGTATTTTCAAAGTAAGGGGAGCTGGAACAAGTACACAGCTGCTCATCTTGATTATGTAACTAAAACCACAGGTGTTTTTTTGTCTTGTTGCCTAGGCTCTGTAGGCAAGACTAAATGAGATATTTAAAAGAAATGATTATGTTAAATATATCTATAATGTATATATAATTCATTAAAGGACTTAGGTAAGGACTGCTCTAGTCTAATGTATGCCTAAGCCATGTATGCAGGAGTGCATCTTTTGATTGCATACTGCTGAGGTAAGCAAAGAGGGGAGAGGATGCTGAGAGCCTTTAGTGCCAAAGAAACTTCTAAATGTGCTGGCTCTCTCTAATACAGGTGCTCTTATCATCACGCAGTTGTTTTTACTAAGTACCAATTATGCATGGTTGTGTCTGGGGCCAAGCACAAAGTCCATGACCTCTACCTTCTTGAGCCTCATTACTAGGCTTTTCAAAAAGGTTCCTCATTTGTTGTCCCTGTTATGAAGTACCTGCTCCCAGGAAGTAGTTACCATCAAGCAGCTGTTATTAATCTACTCTTTGAAGGATTTTCCTGGAAGCCAGGCACCTGCTGAGGCGAATAACTGTCCCAGTGGGAACAAAGCTAAGCACAAACTACATTTCCAGGTCCATCCTCTACCCTTAAGAATGCCTGAAATGAAATGAATCACGTGGAGCAGAGAAGATACTGCTGCCTGCTTCCTTTCGAAGTAAAGGAACACGAGTCAGAGTGAATTACAGACAGCTCTTACCTGACAAACTCATCTCATGCTGATGTGCTTCACAGACAACTGTGAGGTGACTAATGAGTGACCACTTCACTGTGTACCCCTATGCAAACATTTCCATTTGACTCCCAAGTTCAGTGAAATACTCACTAGAGAGGTTTTTGTTGTTGTTGTTGTTTGTTTGTTTGTTTGTTTGAGGAAAAACAAAGTTTAACATAAATTTTGAAAATATTCTCCTACTTTGGAGAAGAAATTCTCTTGACATTTATCTAATTAAAATCCTAGTTTAAACTAGGATTCCTGTACACATGGCTTCTGTTACTGCCATTTTGATTTTTTTATCATTCTTTGTATAATAATATATAAATATGAATACTAGTCCTATGGTATTATACTGAAAACCTTGAAATACTTGAGTCAAAAGCCCTATCTCTTGCTCAGGAGTTCTGGAATGATAGCTAAAAATAAATTGTTTACTCATTTACCTTGAATAGAGATTTGCCTATTTTTGCAGTCTTCCTTAGTGATGTTAGAGCTATCCCCACTTCTCTAATATTAATGCAAAAACAGTTTAAGAGTAGACATCCTTAAGATCATTTAAAACACATCACACACACAGACACACACATGCATACACACAGACAGACACACACAGGCAGGCACAGACACACACACATACACACACACCTCTGCATGCATGCACAACACACAGAGTTTATGTTTCAAGTAAACTTTACTCATCATGAACTAGCTATGCAACCAAGCATGACCTTGACATTCGTTTTCTCCTTTTCATTTATTCTTCCCTCAGACATTACATTTGGACTTTAGTTCCCTTCCATCTCTTCCCCCAGTAGACTACCTTTACCTCCCTTTCACCCTCCCCAGCCCCATTCTCCCATCTCCTCCCTCAGAAAAATAGCAGGCCTTCCAGGACATCAAGCAAATATGGCTTATAGTAAGACCAGGCACATATTCCACATCAAAGCTGGAAGAAGCTACCCTATAGAAGGGAAAGGGTCTCAAAGACAGGCAAAAGAGTCAGACTGTACTTGCTCTCACTCATTGTTAGGATTCTCACAAGAACATGAAGCTACACAATATAACATATATCCAAAGGACCTATGTCAGATCCGTGATCTACAGACTCCCTGATCTCTGTGAGCACCCACAAGTCCCAGTCAGTTGATTTTGTGGATTGTACTCTTGTGGTGTCCTTCATCCATCTGGTTCATCTAATCCTTCTCCCTACTCGGCAGGCTGAAATCTGCCTACTATTCGGCTGTGGGACTCTCACTCTGCTGCCATCAGTTGCTGGATGAAGTCTCTCAGATCCCTTTGGTGACAATTATGCCATTAGACTGCAGTCCTAGCACATGCTGCAGGCACTACAAACTGTAGGGTAGAGGTTCTGTGGCTTGGTTGGTAACCTAAGCTCCCCACTTGAGGATTTGCATGGGTATAGAGGGTGGCAGGTTCAGAATCGGTGTTCCCACATTATGAGAAATCTTCACTAGTATCACCCTCATAGATGACCTTAAAATTCTTATTCTACTGATACCACTGCCAGAGTTCTAGAATTACAGGCATGGATGCCAAATGCCAGATTTATGGTGTGGGGGCTTAACTTTGGGCCTGCTAAAGCAATCAGTCTACCAACTGAGCTATATCCCGAGTTCTGTATATTTTCACACATACAGAAAAACTGAAATGATTATGCAATTAAAACCTACATACCTACTCTCCAGATACTACAGGCAATATTGTACCTTTAAATTTAACAATTGTACCACTGCCCTAGGAATGATATCTTACTGCAAATCAGAAAACCAGCTACATTCTTTGCCTCCGTCTACTGGGTAGTAAATTTCAAGCTACCCCATGACCTCACTCCGTACCTGTCTTCTCTTCCATTGCTGGTTTCTACACAGCTATTCTCATATTTTTTTCAAGCATGTACATCTTCTCCATGACAAAGGGATGTTATTTTTGCTCTGTTAGACCATTTGTTACATGTTTGCTCCTTCATCTCCTCTATTCTCAGTGATATTACACATCTTCAGAGACCCCTTTCCATGCTTTTTGAATCAATGACATCCTATAATCTGCTACACCCAGCCTTGCCCATACAAGTACACTACCATAATGCCACAGTCACACTCCATCACACTGTGATGGAGAAAAGAGACTACAATGAAAACTTTTGAGATCTGGAGTGTAAATCCAGCATATGGTAACTGTATTCATGCCAAATGGTGTCCTTCATTGAGAGACCATATACCCATTAACAAAATGTGTAGGAAGTGTTGCCCTCAGACCACTGTAGAAATTGTCACAGTGGGCTTGGTCTAAAGCATTTTGTGCCTATGCAAAGCAAGAGTAACCCAGAGAGGAAAGCTTTGACTTTTCCCAATTGCATCAACTAAGAACTATGAAATATTCAAAGATGTGCAATTGGTAGCCCTGAATTTTCTCTAAAATATTTCCAACCTATTACAACTATTTTGAATATATCATTTTTAGGTTCAGTTTGACATTTCTTACAAATATTTTGGAGAATGTTATTTTTTTCCCCATTTTCATAACCTTCTTCTTCACACCATGGAAAGCTTCAGGATAAAAAGAGAACTGTGGTGATTTTCCTACTAATTAGTTGCTCTTATTAAAAAGAGCAAGATAATTGATTTTAGGATGCACTACCCCTTATTAAGACCTAATTAAGCTGTATATCAAAGACTAATTAAATGGCATTATTCCATCTCACTGATGAGTCTTGATGCTCGGTGAATAGATTTGGGTGGTAGATGAATACTCTTGGAATAGATTTCACAGCCAGACAGATAAATATAGACGAAGAAGCTGAGTAAAGGGAATTTTCGATTATCTAAACCTAACACACTTATTGGTATTTCTTCAGGCTGACAGTTGGAAATGCATGAAATGAAACATTTAAACACAAACTCAGCACTGTTTAGGATAGAGTACAATGAAGGAGCACTGCTGGAAAGCTGAAAATTTAAATATGCCATTAATCCTTCGCATGAAATGCTGGCAGGAGAATTGAAGGTATTTGCTTATTTATTTACTGTTTTGATGAGTCAACCCACTCAGTCTCAGTGAATCCTCATGAAGCACTCAATTATACAAGTAATCCGGCATCTGAAAACCTAAGATCTTTGCTAAGGTTGTCTATCACCACTCTTGGTTAGTTGTTTATTGAAGGCAGTGTCTGGAAGTGGAAAAGGGCCATGTAAGAGAACAGAATTGAGGCAAGCAGTCCCATACCCAAGGAGCCCAAAGGTGGAGGGACCTTTAGCTTAAGCCAAATAGAAACTGCTCTTTAAAATATTTGGAGACTAAGAGCCATTAATAGGACAGAATTTTATCATCCATTAGAAATGAATATTTTCACCAGCAAATCAATCTGAAAGAAGTCAATATTTTACATGACAAAGAAAAATAATATGTCAGTTCCTCAAATGTTATGTAAATCCAGCACTGTATTAATCCCATCAAGTTTCCCCTGTAACAGCCAAGCCCATATCTTCTATGCAGTGACATGGTGACAACAGAAACTCATCATTTCACTCAATCTGGGAGGTCATAACCTCCTTGTATTTTAGTAGGTAGTTCCTCAAATTTGTTGGCCCTCCATAATGCAAAAGCTTTTGAATAAATCACAAGATATTTGCAGAGAGTAATGATTTCAATATACAGCCAGGCTGTGTTTGATTGTCTTTAATAGTTACCTTCACTGGCAGTACAATAATTTGCAAACAATAACATCAGTCATATGTCAGTATTGCACTCATTACTGGCCAAGGTATAACCCGCAGAACCAATAATCTATATTACTAAACATCTCAATTAAATATCACTGTGCACTAAGTGAAGCTTATTCATTTGAGGCTGAACTTTTGCAGCTATAAGATGTATTTTGAATTATCTGAAGGACATTGTCCCTTGAACTCCTTTTCTGTTAATAAACAGAGAAGGCGAAATAGCTCTAACATTACTATGAAAGGCTGCACAAATAGAAAATCAAATCTCTGTTAAAGAGACAAGAGTAAACAATTTATTTTTAGCCATCTTTACAGAACACATAAACAAGAGATAAAGGGTCTGACTCAAGTGTTTCAAGGTTGTCACCACAGGTATTCAATTCAACTCAGTAGTACATATAATATTTAGATTGCATTTTGAATGAGGCTCCTACATCCTTTTATATTTTATGAAAAATTGCAGATTTTAAGATAATTTTGAATAATTGCTCACTGTACATCATTGCTGAAAAACAATCAATTAGTAACAACAGCAATTCCTTCTTTGGTTTTATATTCCATGCTTGTTTTTCTTAATAGAGGTGGAACAGTGAAGACAGAGGGTTTAATTAATCTCATGGGCTTTCTGTCTCAACAGGAACAAATCTTTCATGGGCCCAAATTATGAATCCACAAATCCATAAATCTAATCAACCACATGAATAAAAGAGAAATGGAGACAAATTCATTAAATTCCTTGAGATCTTTTAAAGAAAAATATTATCAGTGTGCTGAGTGAAATGTTAATGTATCATGGAAATCCAAGGCATTGGTGAAAATCCACAGGCAATAATGACACTTGATGGCAAATACAGATAACCAGTCCTCTGATAAATGATTCCAAAATATTAAACCGAATATATCCTTATCCAACTGCCAAGGGAATTATTATTGAGAGAGGTGAGCTCATGTGGAAACAGAACATCTCAATGTGCTAAGGGTAAATATTTCTTTGTAAGCAATGTTTGTTATTAAAGACAAAAGAGCTATAAACAATATTGAGCACATTAAAAGAGAACACCTAAAGCATTCAAATTTCAGCCAAAACTCTGAAGTAAAATGGAATTCCAGAACATTAAGAATGGTTCATGGATCACAATGAATGTGGCTGATAAAAATACTCTCTGGGTTAGGGGAATTTACATCCACTTATGAGCAATTTAGGGAGTCTGCGGGTCCAAACAATAATCAAAGGATTATATGTATGATCTCCTCATGGCCACTGGATTCTGCTTGGGGAAAGATGAGAGCTGGATTTGTGCTTGATTTGGGAGATATTTACAACTTGTTCCAAGTCAATTGCCAACTCAGCCCATGCAGGGATTCTCAAGCCTTGCTGATGGCAATGTGAGTGGGTGGCCGTCCATATCCCAGAGACTTAAAGTCTCTCGAGGCAAATAATAAAATGACACAAAGCAAAAGATATTCAAAAATTCTTTAATGTTTCTAGTTTAATTACTTGGTAGACTGAATTCATTTCTTTTAAATGTCTGAGAAGCATATTCAAGACACTGGATTTTTTTTCTTTTTATAAATTCATCTTTAATCTTTTTCTTTCTTTTTTCTCTTCAATTACTTGTCTTATTTCTCTTCTTATTCAATAATGAGGTTACATTTTAGATAACTGGGAAGAATATGTGGTCTTTTATCAAGTACATGAATACAAAAGTATATTAAAGTTTTGGACTCTGTTTTCTTTTTGAAATTTCTTAGGAACTTTCCGCTACTTTTTACCTGGTATTACGCTGATTTATTGAAGTTTCACATATCTTCTATGTCAGTGGCTGACCTCAGGGAATCGACAGTGCTTGTTGTTTAATACAAAGCTTTGTATATAGTGGAAATTAAATAATCCCTCACTGATTGGATGAAAAAATGCCATACCGGTTATTGAATACTGGAGAATTTAAAATCCAAAACTGCTCACTAGTGTCCATGATTGGACTAAGCATTTCCTTATGTATGAAAATATGAAAGCTATAAAAATGAGTCCATGAGTAGAAAAGTGGTAAGTAAACATTTTATATGCTGGCTCATGTTTTATAGATTGTCATGAATTCAAACACAGCCTATATAATATTAAAACAATACTTACCTTTATGATAGCCCTATGGTAGCCAGATAGAAAGATGACTCTCAATGATTTTCTTTTGTAGTTTTCTATCCTTGAAGGGGTAATAACTCTAGGCGTACTACATGGTTTCCTCTTGATTAGGTCAGATAATATTAAGAAGTAAAAGACTTTTTACATGTGATTAAAGAACCTAGCCTCAAATTGTATTAAGTAAACAAACCAAAATTGAGATTATCCAGAATGAGTCTGGCATAAACTAGTAAGCCATTTACAAAAGAATCTTGAAGAAAAGGGCCTAAAGAGGTATCATTCACTCCTGTTATCTTAAGAGACAAGAGGGAGAGAGGGATTGGGAGGGAGAGAAGGAAGGTGAAAGAGGAAGAAGAAGGAGGAGAGGAAGAAGAGAGGAAGAAAATGAAAAGGAGATAGAATTTATTCAAGAAAGTGAATCTTGTCACAAACATCCTGAATTTATAGGTGAATGCAAGACCAAGATGAGGAGGCCCAAGCCAAATCTATATACTCATTATATCCTTGCGAAACACTACTCAGGGACCCATTGGAAAACCATTGAGTCTGTAAGACAACTGAATTATGGTTAAGCTACTAAATACATGACTGATTGTCACACAGCAATAAAAATCTAGTTCAGCACGCCTTTAATCCCAGCACTTGGGAGGCAGAGGCAGGTGGATCTCTGAGTTCGAGGCCAGCCTGGTCTACAAAGTGAGTTCCAGGACAGCCAGGGCTATAAAGAAAAACCCTGTCTCAAAAATACCAAAAAAAAAAAAAAAAAAAAAAAAAAAAATCTAGTTCAATCAAATTTTGTAGATTTTGTTGTTCAAATGCTGTTTCAGAGATAAGCAAATTAAGAGCATGTCAGATGCTAACTTTCCCTTATAAGAGTTGAGTCAAAACAACTTCACCAAATTTTTCTCAAAATTTCTTTAGTCTGAATTAGCATTTCATATTCATAAATTCATTCAAAGTTTAGAAGCCAAGATTTGTGACTGTTTTGCCAATCATCAGTTTATTTGCTCATTTACTAAAATAGTAGGCAACTATATATAGGATATTGTATAATTCATACCAAAAAAAAAAAAAACTCCTCTTAGAAGTCTATCAAAGACTGCTGTTTCTTTTCTGGGTCTCATCGGTTCCTAACATGACTCATATTAATTAACAAAATATAGATTCTCATTCCTGAGAATAGTTCTGAGGGTTTGAAAAGCTTATGAGAATAAAGCCAAAGACATAATGGTGTTCTCTCATAACTTTACATCCAGCAGTACTTCTATTTAGCATGTTTTTGTGTTTAGGGCAAGCCAGGGGAAATTGAAGTTGAACATTAATTAGCTCATGTTTTAATAACTGCAATTTCTAATATGAAAATAAAATTTTACACATATACATAAGGTATGATCGATAAGTAGCCACATTATCAGAGCTGTAATCAATGAGAGGTAACCACTCACCTTATCAGAGTCATAATCTATGATATGTAAGCATTCATATTACGGGGATCAATGATAGAACGTAATGAATTCTAGTATGCCATTAGGGAAGGTTTCAAAGATGATTATCAATGAGACAATGAAGCCGAGGTTGGCCTAGATTTTTAGACTCTCTCCTGATATCAACATTAGGTCAAGAAAGTTCTGGCTGTTGGGGCTCTTTAAAAGAATATCTCATGAGGAATTTGGATTCTGTGCCAATAAAGAAGACCAAGTTGTTTTTATTTTATTTTTTTATTTTTTGGGGGGTAGTACCACATAAAATAGTTAAATATAAATATTATTATGTGAAATCGGCATTAAAAGCACAAACTTCATTTAGAATGCTTATGTCAGCCAAGTTCTTCAAGGGTAGAGACAGGAAGAGATGGAGAAGAATCCTCATATTTTGGTTAGGACTGAAGTAGAGAGCCTTACATTGCTAAATGGAAGAAAATGATAAAGACTCAAGTGGATAGAGTCCAAGTTGGGCTTCACAGATATTTCAACAGGAGTGCTGAAATCGATGCACTCAGTATCAACATTATGAATCATGTTGTCCGAAGGCTTAGTCTGATTGACTTCCCTGGTATTTAAAAAAAGCTACTATTGTCCCTATGTTCTATTTATTATTATTGAGCAAGGAATGGGAAAGAGAAACCACAGATGCAAGGTGAAAGCAAGCATCATGTCTGTGATTGGCCCATAATCATTTGGACACATTTCTAGTAAGATTTGGTCCTTCTCTTTCTAACTGTGAAAGGGGAGAAGCACTCCAATATTTCTGTATAATGAAGGAAGGTTCTGAATTTATTCTATTAGGGAAATTCTGCATGAATTTTGCAACTTAGTTTTGAGATATAGAAAAAAATATTGAGTAGTTAATTTTGAATTGTAATCTCTGCCAGGGTATAGGTTTGCTGGTTTGATTTACTCCTTTGTAATAAGAAACTGTGATCTCATAAAGAATTTTATAATCATGGTCACTTCAGGAAGGACTATTGAAGTTTCTGGTAGACTTTTGTTGGAGAATTAATGTATAGAAATACTTGCATATGACGAGATACTTTAGGGAACTATTTGTCTTTAGATAAGTTGAAAGAATCCAAATTGAGAAAGTATCATTATGTAGGTAATTCATACCAAAAAAACCTCCTCTTAGAAGTCTATCAAAGACTGCTGTTTCTTTTCTGGGTCTCATCGGTTCCTTGTGTGATGATTACTAACATTCTAACTTACTAAAAAATGTAGACCATTGGGTGAGACCTCCCACATTCTAGTGTTCATAATTTTGACCCGGACCAAGGCATGTGTATCTGAGTATGAAATTCTCTTTTAAAATCATCTTTAAAAGTTGCTCATGGCCCTGGGATATTAATTTATTAGATTTTTTTTAAAGCAGATTTTTCACTAATGGGAGGAGAGGCTCTTGGTTCTGTGAAGGCTCTATGCCCCAGTATAGGGGAATGCCAGGGCCAGGAAGCATGAGTGGGTGGGTTGGTGAGCAGGGAGGGGCAGGAAGGGATAGAGGATTTTCAGAGGGGAAACTAGGAAAAGGGATAATGTTTGAAATGTAAATAAAGAAAATATTTAATAATAAAAAAGGAAATGTAAATATTGGTTATGAAAGAATGACAGTGTTGCTATCATTTATATGTATACTGTGCTCTAGCCATGCGGAATGAATTACTCTGAGCCTGCTCTTCTATTTCATTGCATTTTCATAATAAATTATGAAAACCTTATTTATGTTATTCTATGCCAAATATGGTCAAAGACCATCTTTAAATTTTAAAAGGTTTTCATATTTGATTTTAACAGAAAACAAAGCAATTATAAAGACCTCTTAGTGAAGAAAGGTATGCAGATGTTAGCTTATAAAGGGTGTTTTATATATTTTAATAAGAAAATTATTTATCCCTTAAGGCACATATTGCATGTTCTCAATCATTCTATTTTTACTAAGTACTAAGTACAAAGCTTTAGGATTAAAAATAAATAAATAAGACACACACACACACACACACACACACAAAAAAAAAAAAAAAAAAAAAAACAAAAAAACAAAAAAACAAAAACGTGAGAGGTTGGTATCTTGGAAGCACTTGCTCCGTGGTAAGTCTCTCTGATAATCTATAACCTATTTCACATTGATATGAAGGTATACTTCATGAACTTATAATGAAAGGACAAATTGAATTATTTTAATTAATTACTTTTTTTAAAGTTTGTTTGTAGTTGCTTTTATAGCTCTCTTCATTGGTATGGTTTTTGAACATGTTTTGTCTTCTAAATATTTTTTTTCCAAAATTTTGTTTTGAGAAAATTGACAGAAATATTTCCCTTTCTTTTGAGTCCTGCTTAGCTTATGCTGATTGCTCCGCTTTTCCCTGACACATCAATCATTCCGGACTGACCACCAAGAACATACACTTTATGGCTTTGTCCACTAACATCATTTCTCTTCTTTGAAATGAAAACTCTGTTATTTAACTTCAGATTGTTATTTGGAGAATGGCTTAAAGTTTGTGCTAGTTTTAAGATCTGTGGTGCACATTTCAGAAACATCTCTTCATCAGTGGTAGTAGCATTTTTTTTTTTTGAAAAAATAATTTTGACTTTGAAGCTGCTTGGTACCTTGGTGTAGGACTTTAATCCCTTTCATTTACCAAGCGACTTTTAAGTCTTCCCATTAAAATTCCAAACTATATTTCCCCATCCTGCCTCCAGCTATTGGTCTGGCCATGAAGCTTCCATTAATCAAAAACAAGGGATAGACATGGCAGGCAGATAGCACTATGCCACCACATTAAGCGCCTCTCTGTGTTGGCAGGGCACAGCATGGGCTGAGTCAGTTCTGGTGACTCTGATCCAGGTGTCACTCATTCCCCCGAAACCGTGGGCTAAAGCTGATATTGTTGTGATCTGAAAACATTAAGAGGATGAGTAAAAACAAATTGACAGAGAGAATGAGGAGAAATTCAGCCTCTGAGATTCCCTGCTGTCTGTAGCACTGTTTCCCAACTATGAGTTCAGTGCTGAATGTGACTGACATTTGTGTTTGATCTCAGAATTCATGTAGATCCATATGCAGTCCTAGCTTCTCCCACAAATTTTATCTACACATAATAACTATTGACAAGGTCCCCAATGAAGGGGTCTGAAGCCCCAGAGGTGGAACATCAATATGAACTAATCAGTACCCCACAGAACTCCTTGGAACTAAACCACCAATCAAAGAAAACACATGCTGGGCAGTGATGGCTCACACCTGTAATCCCAGCACTTGGGAGGCAAAGGCAGGTAGATTTCTGAGTTCGAGCCCAGCCTGTTCTACAGAGTAAGTTCCAGGACAGTCAGTGCTACACAGAAAAACCCTGTCTCAAAAAACCAAAAACAATAACAACAATAACAAAAAAAAACCCCACAAAAAACCCACACGGTGGGACATGTGGCTCTAGCTGTATATGTAGCTGAGGATGGCCTAGATGGTCATGGCAGGAGAGGCCCTAGATCCTGTGAAGGAAGGTTCTATGCCCCAGTATAGGGGAAGGCCAAGACTGGGAATGGGAGTGGGTGGGTTGCAGAGCAGGAGCAGGGGGAGGGGGGAAGGAATAGGGGATTTTCGGAGGGGAAAATAGAAAAGGGGATTACATTTGAAAGGTAAATAAAGAAAATATCTAATAAATAAAAAATAAGTAAAAATTCAATACTTACAAAAAAGAAAGAAAAGAAAAGAACCAGTGCCACTTACTACTGTCCTTTGTCCTACTCAGTGTGTCCATCTCAGTATCCTGATCCATAAGAGATGTGTTGACATTCTATACCTGTTCTCTTCAAGTTTTCAAGAGTGAGGTTACAAAAACAAACAAAAACGAAACAAACAAACAAGCAAAAGCCACCATAATGGTTTTGACAAAGAAGCACCATATATACAAATTAAATAGGTACATATATCCTAAATTTCATATACCTATTCAAATGATTTTCAACACTATTATGAAGCCCCTTTAACAGAGAATGGAATAGACTATTTAAATAATGGTAATGAAAACTTGATAGCTATGTGAAAGGAATAATATTGTATTTTTTCTTTATGCACATACAGAATTCAATTTGATGTACCTCAAATTTCTAAATATAAGAACTAAATTATGATACTCCTAGGAAAAGTCATAATGGGAAAGATTCATGACACTAGATTCAGAAATTATTCCCTAGATATGATTCTAAAAGAATAGGCAGTGTACTGGCTAGGTTTGTGTCAACTTGACACAGCTGGAGTTATCACAGAGAAAAGAGCTTCAGTTGGGAAAATGCCTCCATGAGATCTAGCTGTGAGGCATTTTCTCAATTAGTGATCAAGAGCCTCTTGTGGGTGGGACCATCTCTGGGCTGGCAGTCTTAGGTTCTATAAGAGAGCAGGCTAAGCAAGCCAGTAAAGAACATCCCTCCATGGCTTCTGTATCAGCTCCTGCTTGAGTTCCAGTCCTGACTTCCTTTGGTGATGAACAACTGTATGGAAGTGTAAGCCAAATAAACCTCTTCCTCCCCAACTTGCTTCTTGGTCATGATGTTTGTGCAGGAATAGAAACCCTGACTAAGACAGGCAGTAAGAAAAATAGATAAACTAGATTTTATCAAAAATAGCCCCCTCTCCAACATATGTAACTCACATACCAGAAGCACAGAAAAGGACAGGACCAACAGAGTAAAAAGGCCTTTCCCGAAATATATGAAAATGTTGGGAAAAATAAATGCCAAGAGATGTATCTATTATTTTAAGATTTCTATCATATAGTAGCACTGACAATGTAAAACAAAATAATCACATTATAACTAGAATGAAACTTGGAATTGACATTTCCCCAAAGAAGATAGATGAGTAGACTTTAAGCATGAAAAAGTATTCAATATCTCTAATCATCACGGTAAAGCAAATCAAAATTATTATGAGATATCAATACTTGCTAGGATGGCAGACATGCATGGGGAAAAGACAAATTGAAAAAGTAAGGAGAACAGAGAGAGAGAGAGAGAGAGAGCAATGGGGATAGAATGGTGAGCAATAATAAATTGTGATAAGGATGTGGGGAAGATGGAACCTTTGGGCATTGGTGCTGAGAAGGAAGTCTTGCTATGGAAAGTTGATGTGGAAGTGACACCAAAGTATTTCAAATATTAAGTATAAACTCATATACATTGAAGAAATTATATTTTTAAATAGGTACCCAAGAGAGTTGAAGGCAGAGACTGAAACAAATAAACACACTGATAAGAGAAACATTTACAATAACCAAAACACAGAAACTATGTATCCAAGCATTTCTCCAATAACATATAGGTAGAAAATAAAAACATAATGCAGAAATACAATGAAAGAGTACTATAAATCTCTCATGTCAGAACGGACTTTTGACATGCTATAATATTGCTGAACCTTTAAGAATCTGCTAAGTGAAATAAGTCCTTTACAGAAGAAAAATATTATATGATTCCACATACATTAAATAAATAATCAGACACTATCATGGAGTTAGAGAGAAGGGTGGCTATCAAGGACTTGATGTTCATTAATCTTTAATGGACATGAAGCTGTAGTTGAGAATAAAAATAAAGTTCAGAAGTTAGATTGCGGGCAAGCAATGCACAATGGCTTAAGAGTTCTTGCTGCTACTTAATCAACTGTACATTTAAAATTGGTAAATTTCATGTTGTGTGAATTTTTTCTTTTTGTAGTATCCTTGGCTATTCCTCCAGAAATGACAAAATCCTCTAATGTGCTGGTTTATTATATGTCCTGTGAATGGAAGGGAGAGAGCCTTGAGATACACAAAATACTTCTCATGACATCTCTGTAATATCATCACTCATAAATTCCAATCACCAACCAACCAAGAGAGAATTTCCTGGTGGCTGGAGCTGGCACAAGTAAACTCATTGGTTGATCAACCTGGACTTAGAATGTATTTGTTTGTTTTTTGTTTCTCTATGTTCTGCTATTTACCCAAAAGTATCAGACAAGATCTCACAAGATCTCAATAAAATATTCAAAAGTCACAAATACCCAAACAAACTCATTTTAGATCAGTTAGGTGTTGAGTTATCCACATTTCTTTGTCAATAAATAAACCTCAAACTTAAGATCCTGAAGGAGTACTTCTGATATGAGGCAGACAGGCTAAATTTGTTGATGGCAATGTTTTTTTCTAGGGTCCCCTATTTTAGAATTCTAGGTTTAGTGCCTAAGGAGCAAGGGAGACAGAATTGTGAGTGTGTCTGATGGAATATTTCAGTAGGTTCTGGTAAGCTGATGCTTCCTAATCCTTGACTTGATCTGGATAGGTATGCCTAGTTTTTTTTGTTTTTCAAGATCTTCAACCATAGCGTAACTTTGAAGATCATCTACTATATTCCTGAACCACATTACTAATTATAGCTCAGTAGTTGTCCAGACAGGGAGCGAGATGTTATCTTGCCTTTAATACTGTCTGTAATTTTCTTTAATGTACTTCAGGAGAGAGAGTTCCATATAATGAACTCTCAAGCACACTGAACATGTGCTTGAAAGTGAGATTTGCTTATGAGCTAGTTCAATTGGAAATAGGTGGTATAAATATTAGTTCGCTTGTATTTGCAGGTTTTAATCATGGACTGTCAATGATAAATACAACTATTTTCAATATACCTGCTTAAGTGTTCCTAGAGGGTTTAGGCCTCACCATCCCCTCCCCAAACACATAGACATACGGATACCCATAGACACACACACACACACACACACACACACACACACCTACACAAGTTATAGATGACTAAGGAATCTTGAGAACATTATAAATAGTCTTTGTGGGTAGTTTAAATGAGAATAGACCTTATAGGCTCACATGCTTGAATACCGAGCTCCAGTTGGTGAAACTAGGAAGAATTGGGAGGTGTGATCTTCTTGGAGGAGGTATATTGTGGGGACGGGTACTGAGGTTACAAAACCCTACACCATTCCACTCCCAGACGGTATGTCTTTCTGTTTCTCTCTCTCTCTCCCCTTTGTGGCTGTGGATCATGCGGTAAGATCTCAGCTACTACTCCAATTCAATTCCTGCCTGTCTGCTGCCCACCATGATGTCACAAACCTCTCTGCAACAATGACCTCAGAAGGAAATGCTTTCTTTTATAAGTTGTCTTTGTAATGGTATTTTGTCACAATTGAATTAGATAAGGTAGAGAATATATAAATACACACATACATATTATATATATATATATATATATATATATATATATATATATATATATATATATATATAATAAACATATCTAATAGTGCTAGGATTGTAAGGAATTTGAGCCCCATCTCAGTCCATACTATAATACAGTCATTCTTAAACCCTTGCAAACTCTACATGTCATAGTTGTTGGATGATTCTATCACTTGATTGCACTAGAAAATTAGTCGCTCATGCATCAGACAGACTGTTTTGACAGCATTGCATTCAGATACTTCTTAAAGAAACTCGGAACTCCTTGAGCTTACAAAGAGAGACCAGATGCTTTTATTCTGTATTCCTTGAGAATAATTAATTGACCACACAGCAAAATTTGTTGAAGTCACATAGTAGGTGATAGGTAATTCTGAGGAAATAGATAAATTTAATAATACCCTACAAGATACACTATTTCATATTTGCAATGTAGGTAGTAAAATTTGACTTGGAACTGAGCAACCAGAATATTGTAATTATAAAATGGAAATCTAATACAGAGAAGAAGAAAATAAGTATTTAAAGGATGTCTTAGTCAGGGTTTCCTTTCCTGCACAAACATCATGACCAAGAAACAAGTTGGGGAGGAAAGGGTTTATTCAGCTTATACTTCCACATGGCTGTTCTTTACCAGAAGAAGTCAGGACTGAAACTCCAGCAGGTCAGAAAGCAGGGGCTGATGCAGATGCCATGGAAGGATGTTACTTACTGGCTTGCTTTCTTATAGAACCCAAGACTCCAAGCCCAGGGATGGCACCACCCACAAGGGGCCCTCCCAGCTTGACCACTAATTGAGAAAATGCCTTACAGCTGGATCTTCTGGAGGCATTTCCTCAAGGGAGGCTCCTTTCTCTGTGATAACTCCAGCCTGTGTCAAGTGGACACACAAAACCAGCCAGTACAGAGGGAGTTCAATGAGGAAAAAATAAACAAATGGCCTCATTGTTATGATGTTTCTTTATATTCCTCAAACTGTTCATCTACCTTTGTATTTATTTTCTTAACCTCTTTGAGTTGGGAATAATGTACACTCTTATACCACTTTCCAGGGGACACCAAGTTAAGTGCCTGCCTTGAGCCCAATTATACTGTCTTCCAAATAGGATCCCAGTTTCTCTCACAAAGACATGGAATCTCGGAGGGATAGCAGCTGCAGAAACAGCTGTAATGCTGAATAGAACCTTAAGTAAATAGCCTAGAAGGCCAGTGAACAATGAATTATAATAAACCAACTGTAATTAGTAATAAAAGCCTTAAAATAACTGTACTCATGAGATAGGACTGGTCACATCCTTGCTGTGCTCTGGAAATAATAGAATCATTTTTTTTTTCACCCATTGTAACTACAATGGTAATTAAAAGCTGATTTAAGATCAAAGGTAACCCCAAGGTTATAAATACAAGTAGCTGGCTCAGAAAGTGTAAGTAGCTAGTTCATATTCACATATTCACTTTTAAAAAGTGCCTTTGGAATCTATTTTTAAAACAAGCCTAGTTTAAAAAAAAACAGCTAAGTAAAGCAAATTGCTCAATCAATACGGGATTTTTCTAAGTATCTAAAAGAACTTATGGAAGGGGAGACACAAGTAATCATGTGTGGGAAAAGCTACTTATTTATGTGTATTTATCAATACAGAACTATTTTAACTGTGAACATAATTTGTAAAATGTAAAATAAATTTAAAATTTGTAGTGAATTATTGCAACTCAACTTACTTGAGTTTAACACCCAACAGATTCTACCAACACTAATAAAAAGCCTTAAAAAACTGTATTCACAAGGTAGGACTTTCAAATCCTTGTTGTATTCTAAAAATAAAAGAATAAAGTTATGAGGGGCTTCAATTTGTTTTATTTTCTCATCTAATATAACTACAAAGGTTGCTAACAAGAGCTAGAAAGTTTCTGGGTCTTACTAAAGTCTCATCTGTTGCTCTGTAGTACAAATGCCTATTTATTAATTTAACTATTCAGCTTTTCTACAACACTTTATAATGGTAGATTAAAATGTTTATATTTTGGAAAAACCATCATGCCTATATTCTAATACAGAAAGGCAACACTGAGAATGTATTTCCATCATTGAGGTCATGTTAGAAGGTTACATTTTCTACTCAATTTGATGCTTAAGGATGAAGGTCATAAGTAATAAATAAGGCATCTCTAAGGGAAACACTATGATTTCTAATAGCTGATATTGGGCATAAGACAGTCAGGATGTAGAGGTAAAACTGTCCTTGAAGAGGATGAGATCCAGACTGATGAACATAAACCATATAATGACATGGTTGCATGTAGTGTAAGAATACTTCGTGGTATGAAGGGGAAACTGGGGTGAGGATGGGAGATACTGAAAAGAAGAGAGTAGTAGAATTCAGATACTGAAGGAAAGGTGCAGACAGAGCCAGAGTCTGAAGGTCTGAACAGAGTTGCTTATTAAGGAAAGCTTAAAGATGGCCATTTCCAAAGAAGCTCTGTAAGGGAGGGAAGATTGTAAGTGGTGAGACCCAACAAAAATTCTTTGGCTAAAAACTGCATGACATATACAAGGATCTTACAAAATAGCATATAAAACCATTTTGAAAATAGTTATCTTTTTAGCTTATAAACATGCCAGGACCATGACACAAATATTACCTTCTTTCTAAACTGGATGTTAAACAGCCTCTCTCAGGAGGAGATATAGCTTTCAGCATCTTCATACAGGCTACACCAGAGGGAACAGCACATTTTTAGACCAATATGGAGAATTCATATTCTTTCCTAGGCAGGGTATCATTCTGAATCAAATATCTCAAAGCAAGAGAGGCAAGCAAGAATCATTACAAGATTAATTCACTTGTTATATGTTTGGACTCCTCCCAATGGCTAAAACTTTTCTTTCATCTTGAAGGTAGCCCCAAACAAGACAAAAATGGTCACTTGTTCCATTAATTTACATATTAAGTTTAAAAGTGGCCAAATTACAGTGATGAGATAAAAAAGCAAAACCAGCATATAGCAAGAAATGTTTTCTTAGATAATACAAATGAAGAGATAGCAGAGTAATTTATTTATGAATCAGAAAAGCTAGTTTGCATTTGGTCATACATGAGTTAAGATATAGACAAATTTATTTTGGTAAACTCTGGTAATGAAGTCAGTCCCAGAGATACTAAGTTAAGGACAAGACTAAAATAAGTACATGGACGGGGAGGGGGAGGGGGAGGGGGAGAGAGGGAGAGGGAGAGGGAGAGGGAGAGGGAGAGGGAGAGGGAGAGGGAGAGGCTAGTTTGGCAGTTGGTGTCAAGTATGAGAGCAGTGTATCATGGTACTGGACAGTTAGATGGCAGCAAGAGTATGATGTATAAAGAGTTTCAATTTTTTTAAAACCAAGAAAGAGTGAAGGAGGCAGGGAAGAGAGAACCACTTTTGGATAAAGGCTTAGTAAAGGTATTTTTGAATGATTGGTGGAAAGTTAGTTTTAGGCAAGCCTTAACATAGCCTTAACATGAATATAGATGCAGTATCAGTTGATGAAGGTCTTGGATGGAGAAAGCATTTCTGTACTAACTATGATGGAACAAAGTACTGTAATCAAGCAAATGTGTCAACAAAGCTACAGTGGTAATGTTCAAGTTGAAAGAAAAAGTCATGGGATAATAATTTTATCTAAGCAAAAACAGTGAGTGAATGAATGAATGAATGAATGAATGAACAAATCTAGAAGAAATCAGTCAATCCCAAATATGAACTGAGACATTTGTGAATAACAATACCTTCAGCATTTGTGTGTAGATTATGTATACCCATCTTCAAATAAAAGCTAAACCTAGTTTCCATTTTGAGTTTAGTTGACAGACAAGTATTCCTTATGTGGCCATATGCCTTTTTTTGTTGTTGGGTTTTTTTTTTTTTTCTTAGTTATTTTCTTTATTTACATTTCAAATGTTATCCCATTTCCTAGTTTCCCCTCTGAAAATCCCCTATCCCCTCCCCCTGCCCCTGCTTCCCAACCCACCAACTTCCATTCCTGGTCCTGGCATTTCCCTATATTGGGGCATAGAGCCTTCACAGGACCAAGGGCCTCTCCTCCCATTGATGGCAGACTAGGCCATCCTCTGTTACAAATATAGCTAGAGCCACAAGTTTCACCATGTGTTTTCTTTGATTGGTGGTATAGTTCCAAGGATCTCTGAAGGTACGGGTTAGTTCATATTGACATTCCTTCTATGGAGCTGCAATTCCCTTCAACTCTCTGGGTACATTGGATGGAGCACAAGGTCCCCAATGAAGGGGCCATATGCCTTTGAAGGCAATGATCAATTGATCAATTGATGACTCAGCTTCTTTGTTCTTTGAATCCAACACTAAAGAAAAGTCTGCTCCTGATTTCTCAGCTAGCTTCTAGGAGCAAACATCAATTTATTAATTCATATCTGTGGTGACTATACATTTTCTCTCTCTTTCTTTCTTTCTTTCTTTCTTTCTTTCTTTCTTTCTTTCTTTCTTTCTTTCTTTCTTTCTTTCTTAATTCTTTCCATGTGCTCTGAGCCCTGTGGCCAGGATTTGACCTGGATGGCTATATATATATATATATATATATATATATATATATATATATACCCTTGTCCTTTGAACCTTTCTATTTCTCACCTGGGGTTGTCTTGCTCCCATCTGTATTTTGATTTCTGACATAGGCTTTTTCTCATTAGTAACAGCTACTGAGAACTCCAGTTAAAATAGAAAGGAGACCTTCTATCTCTTGCCACATTTGAGTTACCCTCCAAGAGAAGTAGGATCAACATTCATTGACAGTCTTGTCATCAGAAAAGGAAAATCTATGTGAGATACATCTGGTCAACAAAGCAAGATCAGGAAGCATTTGAGTTTTTATTTTCTACTGCATTCTGTACATGGGATTGGTCCAACAATACACTCAGTATACTTGGGATATCTGGTTTACACATGTTTATGTGTTTATTTCCCATTCTGAGTTAATCTTTATGAATAATAAATTATAACTTTATTACTGTTTTCCAAACTGGGAAACCAGAACTTGATGTTTTCTAGCCTTGCCAAAATTTTATAGGTAGAAAAGATATGATTGAACTAAGGCTTGTATTATTGCAAAGCCTTCAGCATTGTGTGACCAGAGTATCTTCCAAGACACCAAAACAATAATTCTTCTTGGCTATATTATATGCTTTATTATTGTACTTTAAAAAGGCTCATTCGTGTCAGAGTAAGAAAATAAGATGCTTTAATAAAAAGACATTGTATGTGTTGAAAATTAGCTAAATTTTCAAAATTAAAGCAGGTATCAATAATATCAGATTATCTAAACAAAAATATTTAAAATGGTCACAGTAACCTTAATTTTCTTTACAGATGATTTTGGTATTGAGATAATATCAAACAGCAAGGTAGGCATTCAAACTCTAATACTAATTCTGTATACTTGTGTAAATCCCGTTACATCACAATATATTCAATAGAATGTTAGTGTTATGGATAATTTTTCTCATTCCTGTTAACATCGTTTCTTTCTTTTTTTTTTAAGCAAAAAAAGAAGAGGAAATGTGTATTTCCAAACAAGATGCTGTAAAAAAATTTAGGATATTGAAAATATTCTGCTTCAAGGCTGGAAATCTTGGTTTCTTTAATAATTCAAACCTCTGTCTTCCTAGGTGTGCCTCACAACTGCAGCAAAAGTTAGGAAGCGTGAGACTGCCTTCCCTAGGAAGTAAACTTCTTAGCATACCTATCAGAAGAGTTTCCTCTTTGTCTTCAATAGATCAATACCACTAAAGCTTCCAAAGCATCTATGCAACAGAGGGCTCCATTTCAGAATTCACCCATGGGTTGGCTTCAAACACACCGGTCAATACCTGCAGCTCATCAATTTCACAGGTCTTCTGACCATACCTTACATGGATCTAATATCAAGAGCTCTGTCATAAGTTTTTTCACATTAGATCAGTTTCCTTTGAGATTATATTTCAGGAAGTAAAATGCTCTTTGGGAACTATTTAGTTTTTTTTCCTCAGCTTGTTCTTTTTCCTTCCATCTAGTCTCATCCCTAAAAATCCATGGACTTGTCATTTTTAAAATTGAAGTCTCAGGATTATCTAAAGTTTATTCTCTATAGGGAAAAGCATATGAAAGCAAGATGAAAGGATTATATTGGAGAACACACACACAGAGACACATACGATTATAGGAGGGGGATCTTTAGAAGCTGTGCTGACAAAAGATAACCTATTTTGTAGAAGAAATAAAATAAAAATAATTTAAATACTCATGAAATCCCAACAAGAGAGGCAGAAAAATTCCATACAAAAAAAGCACAAAAGTTAGATATTTACATCGGTTAACTAAAAGGGTAGAGGTTGATAATTATTTTTTTAAAAAAAGATAATGTACATTACTTTTGGCTGCAAGATTCCTAATAGTTTTCAAAGTACTGTTCCATGTTGTCATATTGCCTTCTTAGGAGTTTAAAATTATTTAACATAATGTGTGATCTGTCCTGATGCTACGTCATGTTTCTGTTTTATGGGAGAAAACTGTAAACAAGGTCAGCTATGCAAAAAGCAATAAAGAAAAGGCATCTGTGAAAATAGTAGACTGTCAAGTCTCAAAGAAGCACATAATTAATTATAGTTTGGAACTCTTCCAATATCAAATTCACCAACTGCTTAACACTTAGGCTGAAGCAGGCTGAGTGACAGGAAGAAGCCTTTTGGTAAGAGTTACCAGCTTGGAGACCTGCAGCCTCATTACAGTGGACCAGGCTTCCCCCCCTGTATGGACCTTTCCTCCTCTAGAACAATACAGCAGAGGGAATGGGGTAGCAGCATGGACTCCCTCATAGGAATACCTGGCATTATAGGGCACAGAGTTATATATACTGCTAAAGTAAAAAAGAAAAACAGACAAACCAACCCACAGAGAGAAATGTAGATTATATGAAGTCATTGAGTCTCAGTAAGAGATTTTATATCCAGGGTTTCTTGTGTATATCAGTCTTAACGAGTAACTTTCTATGTGATAATTAGTTCATAAGATTAGCTCCTTCATTAAAGTAACTTTCTTCAATCAGTTCAATGTCAGGCGAGTGAAGGTTACAATGGAAATATGAGGCTAGAATGCTCCGGGTCAGCAGCAGTTTGTAACACAGAGATGGAATCATGGAGTGAAGAAAATTGTTACTAGTGTTGAAGGGGAATCTGGAGGGATACAGATAACTAACCTTGAGTAAAACGACAGAGGAAGAGCTGTTTGTTTTGGAAAAAAAAAACAAAAACAAAAACAAAAACTAGGCATACAAGCATTTTCTTTTCTATGTGTGTGAGTCCTCAGATAGGTTTGTCTCTTAAGAACAAAAATTGGCCCTAAAAAGATCATTCTTGATTTGGACATTCCATTATATGGTGCGATACGGCATGGGGGGTCGGCACACCACAGTGACAACTCTTTAGGCTTACAACACCTAGGCTGTCCTTCCCAGAGTTTACCTACAGAAGCGCTTCACCTGCAGCTGCACTCAGAACATCTCGCAGAGCCGTCTGGGTGCCATCCTTGAATCTGGAAGATAGAAAAAGCATCGGGTAAAGCTATCAGCTTAAGATACAAAGGTAACTCTGAGCATAAGTGATAGGCAATATCCACACACCGGAAAGATCTACCCACAGAACACAGGATGCCAAGGACAGGGGTGGATTAGTGGGTTTATCTCAGAAGTGACAGGTTTCTGCATATCAGAAGCAGCGTGATAGAGTGGGTGACGGGAAAGCTTTCTATGAATAAACTCAGAGCCCCATTCACTGGGAAAACTTGGTTTTCTTTTTTGATCTAAACCCAGTTTGGAAATCCTAGATTAACCCGACAGAGGCAGTTTTCCTTCAGTCTCAGTTGCTACTTCCTTGAGGGCTTGAGCAGATTCTGAAAGAGCAGTGCCTCTCACCAGAGCCATTAACAAACCTGACAAGGCAGAGAAGAGAAAACCTTTAGAAACTAAACAAAAGCTAAAAAAACCCCAAAAAGAACTACATCTGCTTTGAACAGTTTTTCACAAGCTATTGATTGTCTTTGTGTGGGGTAAAAGTTTTCACTTCATCTTGTTGTTTAGAGAGACATCAGAGGAAGTTGTCTTCTGTCCTAAGTGTGGGCTTAATTTAACTCTGTGAAATCTCCTGGAGGATCCTTGAAATGGGACTTATACACTCTATTAACCCTCTCCTTGGAGTAAGCCTTTCTATTGGACTCAAAGTTCTGTGAGAATCTTAGAGAATTTACAACAGACAACATTATCTTTTGAACTTGGCGGATTTGCTTGAATCTTTTCAGCACAAGTCTAAAAGAACAAGAAATACACGTGGGCCTTCTCCATGCATGGGGTAGGGGTGGGGTGGACATAGGAGGGTGTGGGGGTTGAGCAGAGCTGAGGTGACTAGGCACTGTTAAGGAATACTAGCATGTTCAGAACAACTCAATAATCCCTCCTCATCCTGGACTGCTCTGGGACTGTTCTCAGAGTTTTATCAGGTGATCAAATGAAAACTGTTAATTGTGATAATTGGAAAATATCTGCTTCAGAAAATCTGTTCTCAGGGCTCCCAAATGCTTCTTTTTCGATTTCCATTAGTGTTTCCGGAATCACTTACAAGAGGAAGCAGAAATGGAAAGACAAACGTGTCAGCTTCCATTTCTAAAGTACCTGTAGCATCCACTAATTTTTAATTAACTAATTAATTTGTTTGCTTTCCCACCCTAGTCCTGAATACAGAGTCCCTCTCCTCACTAACCATCCATTCTCTTCTGAGAGGGTAGACCCTCCTCCCCTAACCCTGGTGCATCAAGTCTCTGCACCATTAGACTCATACTCCCCAACTGTCACCAGATAAGGCAGCCCTACTGGGGAACTGATTCCACAGTCAGACTGTAGCTATAGGGACAGCTCCAGCTTCAGTTAGTTGTTGGGGGACCCACATGGAGAGTGAGCAGCACTTCTGCTACATGTGCTGGGGACATGTATGTGTATGTGTATGTCAGTGTATGTGTTTTGGTTTGTGACTCAGTCTCTCAGAGCTCAGCTTAATTGACCAACCACCAATTTTCAATGACTATCACCTCCACAGAGTTTTGCATTTTGAGTCTAGCTTTTGAGAAGGGTCCTAAAATACACTACATGAAATTCTCATTTCATGGATTCAGTGGCTCCTTTAGCCTCT
Source organism: Mus minutoides (assembly GCA_902729485.2). NCBI lineage: Eukaryota > Metazoa > Chordata > Mammalia > Rodentia > Muridae > Mus > Mus minutoides. Next base: position 3,102,119 of record LR749552.1, read on the forward strand.
AATAATATAAGAAATATAGCTATGCAGCCAAAGCGTCTACAGCTTAGGTTTCTCTCCTCCTTCTTAAAAAGCAATCATGAGGCTCGTTATGAACAGAACCTAATTAATATAACTAGTTTCATTATAATTATCAACCTCTTAGCACAAATTGTCTTCCTTGATGTACAGTCTGCATAGAATTACCTAAGTTGTAACTATGAAAAAAAAATTACTGGACACCAGAGTTTACCAAATGTCACTATAAAGAAATACTAACCGCACTGGAGTGACAGCTTTCATTTACCATAAGATATTAAAACCCTGTCAATGTGATTTCCATCAAAAAGGTTTTCACTGAAATAATAAAAAATGAATGAAGGAAATCAAATGTAGTCATCTAGTTAAATATTCATTTTCTAATCTTTAGGGAGCTGTTTACTATACTTTGAACACCTGGCCTCTACTAGAACATTGTCTGATTTTAAACTTGTTATCACACCACAGAGAATTCCAACACAGATACCAGGTAAGGCCCATTTATTGAAGCAAAGTAACAAAGAATCCCCTTGAAACTGAGAATGACAGAACAAGCCTCTGGATGTAGGGGAAACAGTTGGGTATTCCTTTCAGTGCCTGAGATGGAGTAAAGGTAAAGATTCAGATTTGAAGAAACCCTCTCTAAGATGTGGGGGCGACGCACAAAATATACAAAGGAAGGGACTCCTTCAGGAATTCATTACAGGCAGCTCAGCACTGAGGAAGCGTCCTAGGCTTTCCTGGAACTTCACCTCCATCCCAAGGAAGCAATGAGGTGAGAAGCTAGAAAGAATTCCAGGAAGAAACAAGTGGAGAGGTGGAAGAAACCAGAAGGCAGCAGAACATTGATAAATCAAGGAGTCCAATCTAGGAGGCGAGGGACAGAGTTCCACAGCCCAACCCAGTTCTTCTGAGGCCACCCAGAAAGTCAACAGTTTGCCAAGCCAGAGCTTTAGGTCTTTAATCAAGCCATGGGCTTGTCATATTAACTGATTGTCATTCTTTACTAACACATTTAAAGTTACCTTACAAAGTAATTGGTTGTATCATAATTTTACACATGCCTGTGTGTGATTGTGTGCTAAGTTCTCCCTTTCTCTCACATTCATCTGCCTCAGACACTCTGTGTACCCTAAGTCCCCATTTTCCCCTCCCATATATTCCCTTCTTACTTCTGTGTCCTATGGATTCCATCAGCCTTCGGTTTCTACCTCTGCTACTGTCTCTCTCTTCTCTCTTGATTCTCTATTTTTATGACTTTCCACACACATATACATAAACACACATACACAGACATACACACATACATATTCAAAATTACACATACACACAAATATATATACATACATATTCACAAATACACTCATACAGCATTAGATAGATAAATAGATATATAGATAGATACCCATCTATCCACCAACTGACATACAGAAGTTTAAATCTAGATTCAGCATATGAGAATACAGTTCTTTTTTTAAATTGGAGTTCTTTTACATAAGAGACAATATCTGTTCTTCATATATCATGAGATATTTGTTTTGTTTGCTTCTTTGCAGAGGAACAAAATTCCATTTTGTGCATATACTTCATTTTTTTATTCATTCTTAAATATGTGGTTATGTTAGCTGAAAATTTTAAACAAGTTAATTTCTGTGTAGCATAGATTCTCCATTTACTGAATAAGAGTGATGGAAAGAATATTAATAACAAAACCAGACTTATCACAGCTACACTGTGGTACTTCCTATGTTGCAAGCATTCTGAACTGACATTATCTAGTGTTTACTAAAAATAAAATTCAGATAATGGTGCATTAAAGGATATATCAAAATAATATATCTCTATGTATAATTTTAAACACCAGTTTTATCAGAATGACATTGATAGAGAACATAATGATAACGTCAGGCACCAAATAACCCACAAAGTACTCAGCAAATGCATGGAGTTCAAGGGAGAATTGCCACTGTAATGGTGGATTTTAAATAATTTCTGAATGTTCTTTTAATAAAAGCAAGATTTAATAAGCTTCCTATTTAAGTCATCTTAATTTATTGGTTCATAATATTCTGGATGCCACTTATTAACATTAAGAGAAGAGCCATAAGAGTCACTAAACACCATCTCCAATTACTCCCAACAGGCACAACTAAATTCTAGACAGTAAGGTCCCAGTGATTTTTTTTTTTCTCATCAAAGAGATTTATTTTTAAATCGGTATTAGATTTTCTTTTTTTTTTAATTAGATATTTTCTTTATTTACATTCCAAATGCTATCCCAAAAGTTCCCTATACCCTCTTCCCGCTCTGCTCCCCTACCCACCCACTCCCACTTCTTGGCCATGGTGTTCCCCTGTACTGGGGCATATAAAGTTTGTAAGACCAAGGGGCCTCTCTTCCCAATGATTGCCCACTAGGCCATCTTCTGCTACATATGAAGCTAGAGACACGAGCTCTGGGGGGGGGGGGTACTGGTTAGTTCATATTGTTCCAACTACAGGGTTGCAGACCCCTTCAGCTCCTTAGGTACTTTTTCTATCTCCTCCATTAGGGGCCCTGTGTTCAATCCAATAGATGACTGTGAGCATCCACTTCATTATTTGCCAGGCACTGGCATAGTACTATTCATCTTTTAAAAACAATGAATTTATGAAATTCTTTGGCAAATAGATGTATCTGGACGATATCATCCTGAGTGAGGTAACCCAATCACAAAAGAAGCCACTTGATATGCACTCACTGATAAGTGTATATTAGCCCAGAAACTTAGAATACCCAAGATACAATTTGCAAAACACAAGAAAATTAAGAAGAAAGACCAACGTGTGGATACTACATTCCTCCTTAAAACAGGGAACAAAATACCTATGGAAGGAGTTACAGAGACAAAGTTTGGACCTAAGATGAAAGGATGGACCATCTAGAGACTACCCCACCTGGGGAATCCATCTCATAATCAGCAACCAAACCCAGACACTATTGCATATGACAGCAAGATTTTGCTGAAAGGACCTTGATATAGCTGTCCCAGTGAATCTTTTAACATTAAAGAACACTGCATCCTCAGAGTGATAGGTATGAAGAGTGGAAGATGGGAGGGACTGGAGATCTCCGTGACAACGCAGATGACATGCTAAGAAGCATCGAGTGGCAGCAGTTGTCATACTGTCAGCAGGTGCACTCTTGCAAGTAGCAAATCTAACTTCCAGGGGGAGAGTTAAGAAATGAAAGTAAAATAGACCATTCCCATAGTATGAGCAAGACAGCTGTCTGGATAGAGTCAACAAATTTCTCAGGAGTTTGGGAGGTGACAAATAGAAACCAACTTGTTTCCGTATGATTAGTACATGTCCGACAGACAGCTCAGTTCAAGGTAATACTTTAGGATAAACAAGCATTTGAGTTCTTAGTGATGAGTGTTCAGCTGGACGCTGCTGAGAAGACTTATCTTTCCATGTACCTTCCACTAGATCTATTAAAAGAGCTGATGTATGTGCCCATTGAAAAGACAAACTTAGAGTCATGAGATGTGTTTCTTATATAGATAAGCCAGGGATATTCACAAATTAAAACAAACTTCACAGCAGGCACTAAGTGAGTTAAAGACATTATCTTAGATGGCATTAGAGCTGGTGAATGGAGAGCCTAGATTCTTGTATGGAAGTTATAATTTGTTCTGTGGAATTGAGGCAAGTAAGAAAGGCCTCCTTTGGGCCATGCCTATGAATCCAATGACAATAAAGGAGAAAAAAAAACACTATTCATTTTGTCTTAACTAGTCTCAATGGAAGACAGATTATTTATGTAAGTATATTTGTAGTAGACTATCTATAACTAGGCTATTCTTCAACAGAAAATCATAAATCAGACATAGAAGGGGTTTGGTATCATGGGATCATGATAATCATGAAGATCATAAGATAATCTTGAGATTTGTGATATTACAAAACTCATCTGTTTCATTATGGAAATGATTTTACACATAGGCTTTCTATATTAACCCTAATATTAAAGCCTGGAAACACTTAACTCTAGTATATCCTGGTTCTATTTTCAATATAAAACCTAGTCATGAAAGTGTGTTGCTGGTTGCTGTGTAGTAAACTATTAGACAAGAGAACTCTGAGTTTTCTATACTTTCCAGTACCACAGGGCAAGGCAGAGGGGAACTGCCAAACAATCAAGAAACAATGTAAGAGATAATCTAGTAATTTAAGTGCAATTATATTAAAGTATGCATCAAATATACGTATATTAGTATGTATCAATCTATATCTATACATACATAAATTGTACATATGGAATATAAAATAAAATGAAGACTCATGTAGTTACAATTAACTTAATTACTTTGAATTTGATTCTTTCTCTCTCTCTCTTTCTCTCTCTGTCTCTCTCTCTGTATTTGTATGTGTGTGACTGAGTGTGTTAGATTGATTCACTGAAGAGCTGACTGTGTTTTATAGCACTAAAGTTTAGGCATGTAAAAAGAAGAGGAAAGTAAAAAATGAAAGAAAAGAAAAGAAAAAGAAGAAGAAAAAGAAAAAGGAAAAGAAAAAGAAAAACTCTGAAAAAAAATAGTGGGAGAAATACAGTAACGGGGATGAGAAGGAAGAGGGGAAGAACCACCGAAGGCAAAAGAAAGTGAAGAAAGGTTAAAATATGATTTTTAAGGAGACTCTAAAACAAATTAACTTCTTGAAACAACATCATAGTTAAAATAATTTCTTGGTTTATTTGAAATGTCCTTTAACAAACTGAAAATTAGCAGAAAACATCAAAGGCAGTTAATAGGATGCTCACTTTTATATCTTGTACATTCTTAAAAGCTGAACTTGTATATACATATACACTCATATATATACATACACACAGACACACCTCTCTCTCTCTCTCTCTCTCTCTCTCTCTCTCTCTCTCTCTGTGTGTGTGTATGTGTGTGTGTGTGTGTGTGTATGTGTGTGTGTATGATAGGCATCTTATGTATTTGAAATGTGGATAAAATTATGTGGCATTGGTGTTTGCTGGTCAATACTAACCACCAGAACAAAACAGGGGAGCAGGGAGGGGGAGGGGGAGGGGACTTTCGGAATAGCATTTGAAATGTAAAATAAGAAAATATCTAATAAAAAATTGGAAAAAAAAAAAAAAGAGCCGGGCGTGGCGGCACACGCCTTTAATCCCAGCACTTGGGAGGCAGAGGCAGGTGGATTTCTGAGTTCGAGGCCAGCCTGGTCTACAAAGTGAGTTCCAGGACAGCCAGGGCTACACAGAGAAACCCTGTCTTGAAAAACAAAACAAACAAACAAACAAACAAAGCATTTGTTGAATTATGTTTCCTTCTATATTCTAAAATTAGAATCTTCTTCGTTTATGTTTGGAAGCCAGATATGTATATCTGAGTAGGTTAGCAGCATCTCCTGTTTTCCAGAACGCTTTTCTCATTTCCATATTCTCTCTAGGGCACTTCACTATTACATACAATGAATTTCCCTATATGATCTCTTAAGATTGCTATTTAAGTTACTATATGGAGGGTAAGTCTAGGTAAACATGATAGCTATGCATACTATTATTATAGACCAGACACAAAATCATTTTTGAAATTAGAGGACTTTGTTTTTCAGTACTCATGCAATTTATTGTTTTATCAAAAGCACTTGAAATAATAAATTCTTTGACTTATCTTAGTATTATTTGTTGAATACACACATGATAATGTGTTTGTATTCTTTGGTTTGAGGAAATTTTTTTCCAATAACTGGAATATTTACAATTGTTAAGAAAAAAACAATAGTAATAATAACAATAATAAAAAACACCATGGCCTTTCTTGCTTTTCTCCTGATAAGACAATGTAAGGAAAAAAGCCAGATAATCTAAACAATAGTTAACACCTTTAGCATCTGTTGGGAAGCCAAAATGAAGACTAATGTTCTCCTAGATAGCTCATTCAATGTTTATCTTGATGACTAGAAAACAAGCAACCGAACAGCCATTGAACTGAATTACAATAAAATATACGTTTTTCAGAGAGAACAGCACAAAATCAGTTTTCATTTGGCATGCTAAGTATGCTATATTTGAACAGAATGTTACATATTCATTTCATTCATCATTTAAAGGCAGATAATCAGGAAGTCATTACGTGGTCTGCATTGGGCAGCTATTCGATTAGCGTATAATTGAGCACTCTGTAATTCAGCCAAAGCTGACAGGCTGGGAATGCATAATAGCCATCCTAGGTATTTGAAGTGTAGAGAAAATTATGGGGCAAGTGGTGGTGACTGGTCAATACTGGCTACCAAAATAGAAGACAGTACCTGAAAAAACACACATTTGTTGACTTATATTTCCTCCACTAAAAAAAAATAAACATCTTACTTAATCCTCTCCTTTTACAAACCAGCCATGTATAAAGTTTTATATCTTACATGGAAAATCATCTTTGCTTCATCTGATGACTTGACCTGACATTATGGGAGGCCATAGCATTGCTATATAATGTCCCAGACAGACCCCATATTCAGTATCATGAAGGTGGCAATGCAAATACATCAAAAGCCCACTTGCCTCCAGTTCTGGAGTTCGAATTTATATTTAAGAATTAGGAGAGTAACATGGATTATTCAACCAACATTTGGAACTGACTTGTCCTTCAAAGGCCCATGAGATTAAGGTTTATTCCCAATTTAGGATGCTTTCCAAATATGGTAGGAGCTTCAAGAGCTTGAGCTTAATGGGAGGATAGGAGGATGGTAGGTGAGAGGAATCATGTCTAAAAAGAAGATCTGGAACGAAGGCTGTTGTTTTGTTTTCTAGTGATACCATAGAACAGTTTTGCTTCACCATATATTCCTCTCCACACGTGCTGCCTTGCTACACTCAAGGACCAACTGGTCACACATTGAAAACCAAAAAAACTATGTGTCTTCATAAGTTGACTGCCATAGATATTCCTAATAGAGTAATTGAGAACTGAATGGCATGGTAATATAGAGAGCACACTGGACAAGATAAGTCACAGATGCCCACAGAATGGTTGTAGTTGGTGAGGACAGGACATCCTACTATAAATATTGAAGTGTGTACTGTCAACATGTTTACTTAAATATCACCAATTCATGGCATTATGGCTTCTGGTGCTCTATCTCGTGTTTTTGAAATGTCATCTTCTCTATCAGCTTTTATTCTTCTCATCCAAGTTCAAGATGAAGGTTCAATTAAAGAGGACATCTAGAAGTCTTAGAAATAAAATGCAAATTCATGGAGGATTAATGTTTCCTAGTATTTAATATTTATGTATTTATTTAATATTTATGTATGTATTTATTTATTTATGCTAACATTTGGTGAAACTAGCAGTGGCTACTGAGGAGGGACAGTGTTAAGACTGACATTTGTAATCAGTTTCTGGGGTTCCTGTAAAAAAATATCCACTGTACTAGATCTTTTGAAGCATCATAACCTTTCATCCCCAATTCTGGTGGCTCAACATCAGAAGTCAAGTTGTTCTAGCATCCTCAGACACCCAGGTTAGGACCCTCAGACACACACGTTTTCTTGGAGTTCCATAACTTGCAGATGTGTTTATTTACTCTGGGCCTCCATTTTAATAAGACTCTCTTCCTGTGTATTAATCCTTCTCTATTTTAAGACTTGTACCTTGGATTGTCACCCCACCATATTTCTGTAGTATTTTATTTTAAACAATCATATAGGTAATATTCTAATTTCTAAATATTATTACATTCTGAGGTTTTGAAAGTCTAGTCTTCAGTATATTCTTTGGGTGGACTCAATTTGTTCCAATTTTTTTTTTTTTATTTAGCATGGTTAACAGTAGAAATAAAAGAAAACAGCCCCCTTGTTCTAGCATATGAGGAAGATGATTCTACTATTCCCTCTTGACACCTGAATGTCTTGATGTGCTGTGATGTGTGCATATGTGTGTGTGTGTGTGTGTGTGTGTTTGTGTGTGGTGTGTGTGTGTTCATGCACATGCATGCTCATGACACATGATCATCTGCAACCCCCGTTTCAGACAATCTGATCCTGACTTTTGAAGTCAACATAGATGAATCAGGCTTACACATTGATTAAATACATATATAAGAGCAAAACACTATGGGAGATGAATCTGAAAAAGGTTCAAGAACCATTTGTCCACACTTCCTCCTTCATCCTACAAAATTGGTTCTGCACTTATGGCAGAGGAACTGCTAGCCCAGTTTCAACATAGTATGATGCCATATAACAGTGCGGGAGCATATTTGAAGAATTTTTTTTTTAATATTTGTCTTACTAGTTATCAGGATCTCTCTGTGGCAGAGATATTTCACACTTGGGTTTTTCACGAGTGTTTGTTCTGTGATGCATCTCACATCAGTAAAAATGCACAAGGAGTAACTTTCATTTTAGGTTTTGTGCAGAGATCTCTCAATAAGGTCCTGTGAGAATGTGATGGGAGTCCCTATAATTTGCAGCTATTAGAAGCTGGGCTTGAGTAGGCCATGAGCAAACTATTGAACTATGGGAATGGCCACTTGGAAACAGTAAGCAAATGAGAGGAAATGTCCTCAAACTATTTAGGTATAGCCTTTGTGATTTGTTCTATTGATAGGTGGAAATGGGAGTGTGTATGAGAATCAGGGTGAGTGCACTGCACTAGGGGTATCGAGAAGGGGCATCAAGCAATTGAAAATAGAAGCTGTATTGATCATATGTTCCCAATCATCTGGGAAACAGCTATATGTGACAAGCTGGATATTCATCATATGCATATTTTTTTTTAAAAACATGAGAACTTCAGGTCAGGGAAGCAAAGAGCACACCCAATAATTTATTAGAAAAAAAGTTCTCAATTTACACCAGAACCAAAGAATAGGAGCTACCTCAATAAATGTGTTAACAAAATAAGATATTTCTGCCGTTCAGTTCTTCTGCTCTCTGTCTCCATTCTCTCTAAGACCTCTCACTAAAGCTTTCATATCAATAAATTCTTCAACACAGAGTAGAAGGAGAAATGATTTACCCTTAGTCAAATATATTATTTTTATTCAACGGGATATGTGATCTAATCATTGAATGAACAGTGTGTCTGGTAACTTTATATGGCATAGCTATTCTGATCATAAAAATAAACCAAAATGGCATGGTGTCTGCCAAAATTTGCATGGGATAGCTAAAGAATAAGTAATCCAACTGGTAAAATTTATATCAAAAGTGTGGTTCTATGTTGCTATGATTATAAACTAAGTAGTTTCCACAAAGAACCAATTGCTTTAAGTAACCTTTATTTCTCTCAAATTTTCTAACTGTTGTTATTATTCTACAGAAAGGATTGTAGACAAGTTGGAATGACTCCTTACAATATCTCCTGTCTATTAATGTTGAACGTCGATAACTGAGGGAGGTGGTAAGGTTAGAACATGTGCTCAATTTCATTTTGTTTTGTTTTGTTTTGTTTTTGACTCCTGTACCATTTTCCATCTGTAACAGTTACCTTACAGATGGAAATGAGTACAGGAGGAAATGATCAGAATTGTATAAACTTAACTAATTTTTCATCTTTGACTATTGAAATAAAATAAAATGTGTTCAGAATCTTCATTTGTGCATGTTGTGCCTATAGCCTTCTGTTGTTAATAATGTCCACCCTACACTAGGTAACTTAATATCTTTTTAAAAATATCTTTCATCAAAATAAATAAATAAATAAATAGATAAATAAATAAATAAATAAATAGATAGATAACTTTATAATGCTCATGAAGAATTTTTTTGACATTGGTATTATACTTAAGACTTTAAAAATATTTTATAAAAATACGCAATAACAGCCAGAAGCATAGTTTTTACACATATTATTTGTTGTGGGTGATGAATTAAGTAATATATTTCTAGGACATCTCAAGGTTAAGTACCAAGACAAATATCAAGAAAATACTATGTAGAGAAATATAGAATGTTCTCTGCCTAGTTGGTGATATCATAAAATAATATATCAAAAATAATTGAAAAATTATATCCCTGATTTTTAAGGAATATATTATGGGCTCAATTAAACTCATCCAAAACCAAATACTATACTGAAGGAGTATTTCCCAGTATTTGGGAATATAACCTTATCTGAAATACACAATCAAATTAAACTCAGGAAATAGGAATTCATTGAATCTGAATAGATGTGCTAATAAAAAAGGGGAATATGGATACAAAGACGCGGTTTTTAATATTCTTGACAAAAGGAAGAATGGCATAAAAATACATTAGGGAGGATCTGGTCAGTAATTAAAGAGACATGTTCATAAATAGACAGAGCTGTATAATTATGTTCAAAGCCAAAAGCTCCAAGAATTAAAGAAGGAGGATGGTTTCATTGAGTCATCAAAGAGAACATGGCTCCATCACCCTTTTCATTCTGGTCTATAACCCCCAACCCTTGGTCAGAAAATGGAAATCCACAGCCTTATACAACTCAACCTCTGAAGTGATGCCAGAGAAACAAAATAAACTAATGTGGTGGGTTTTGAGGAAAATAAAACAGCACAAATTACTAGTAGAATAATGCATAATATATATCGCTCTATATTATATAATTATATACTTAGAATTATATCTCTATAGCTATATAATATTATACATCGTATGATTAATAATTTAAAAGAATGTGTCATATATTATATATACATATTATAAATGTGCATATAATGCATGTGATATATATATATATATATATATATATATATATATATATATATATATATATATATTTCTATATATTTATATATAGATACATATATTTGGTTCTGGGATAAGGACATTTCAGGTTTAAGTACCAAAACAAATATCAAGAAAATACTATGTAGAGAAATACAGAGTATTCTCTGTCTAGTTGGTGACATGGTAAAATTGTATGCAAAAGAGTATGGAAAAATTATATCTCTGATTTTTCAGGTATTTGTTATGGTCTCTACCGAAAACCAAATATAATATTAAAGCATTATTTCCCAGTACTTGGGAACATACTCTTATTTGAAATAAATATATACAAAACATTTTTCCTTGAATATTCTATGTAGCACATGGTATTCTTCCCTTGATACTATGCAAAATATAATCTTCCTTTATATTCATGTAAGACAGACATTTTCTACAAGAATTTTGTCCATCCTATACTTTCTAAATATTGAGATCACAAGTGTCTTATAATTTTTTTCTTTGTTTGAAACTATTCTTTCTTCCCATACTAATTACAGATTTAGAGTCAGGGCATATGCTCTGCAATTACAACATGTAAATGTAAATTCTGCAATGTAAATTTTGCAATTTAATAGAAAATAGGCAATTCTTTTTTACATAGTAGGTGACCGGTGATCTAAGAGTTGATTGAGACTATCATATTGGAACAAGATCATATACTATAGCCACACACACTTAAATATTCTTGAGTCAGCTCCATATTCTAATAGACTAGCTTGCTGCTGTTTTTGAATAGACCCGACATTTTAATTAGCTTTGATTAACAGTGCAAAGAGCTGAAGGAAAACAGGATCCATATCTTTCAGTTTTTTAAGTCAATATGCAGGGATTTACATTCACTTCTCTAAGTTTTTCACATATCTCCAGGAGGATTGAGCCCCAAGCAACGTATGCATTTGCAGCCGTAATAAATGACTCAGGGGACTGAAATGTTGAAAGTCTGTCATATGAAGAGTTGTAGTGATTGGATACAATTGGAAAATGAATTCCACAAAGCCAACTAGAGTATGTATAATGAATCCTTTGCTTCAGTTATTACAAGAACAAAATGCCAAAGGTTTAGTTCTCACATAGAAAACAAAACTCTCTGGTAATATGTAGAAAACAAAAATGTTGGGATGATTAAATCCAATAGTAGTTATACGTGTGAAACTGCTCAGGTTGATTTCAAAATTGAAGAACCTAGACAAAGCCTGCATTCCTGCTAAAGAGTCCTTGTCATGCTAGATAAATTTGCTTTCTGCTGAGTCACACTTGCCCTTTGTAGAATCCTTTTCTTTTATTAGATATTTTCTTAATTTACATTTCAAATGCTATCCTCAAAGCCGCCTATACCCCCCCCCCGCCCTGCTCTCCAACCCACCCACTCCTGCTTCTTGGCCCTGGCATTCCCCTGTACTGGAGCATATAAACTTCATAAGACCAAGGGCCTCTCCTCCCATTGATGACCAACTAGGCTATCCTCTGCTACATATGCAGCTAGAGACACAAGCTCTGGGGGGTACTGGTTAGTGAATATTGTTGTTCCTCCTATAGGATTGCATACCCCTTTAGCTCCTTGGGTACTTTCTCTAGCTCCTTAAATAGATGACTGTGAGCATCCACTTCTGTATTTTCCAGGCACTGGCATAGCCTCACAAGAGACAGCCTCACAAGATTATGCATGTCAGCATAATCTTTCTGGCATATGTAATAGTATCTGGATTTGGTGGTTGTTTATGGGATGGATTCCTGGGTGGGGTAGTCTCTGGATAGTCCTTCCTTCCTTCTCAGCTCCTAACTTTGTCTCTGTAACTCCTTCCATGGGTATTTTGTTCCCCATTCTAAGAAGGGGCGAAGTTTCCACACTTTGGTCTTCCTTCTTCTTGAGTTTCATGTGTTTTGCAAATTGTATCTTGGATATTCTAAGTTTCTGGGCTAAAATCTGCTTATCAGTTAGTGCATATCATGTGTGTTCTTTTGTGATTGGGTTACCTCACTCAGGATGATATCCTCTAGATTCATCCATTTGCCTAAGAATTTCATGAATTTGTTGTTTTTAATTGCTGATTATTACTCATTAATTAATAAATTATAATATACAAATATTTGTGCCAAAAAATCACTCCAGAATCAAATTAATTTGTGTTTAGTATGTAATCAGGTTGTATCTAAAGGCAGTCATTATACTATGACCAGAAAAACTGGGAAACTAGTACAGATCATGCAGTAACTTAACTGTAGCTGAAGGTATTCTGTCAGTGGCTGAGATGGCTTGCCTTTTAGTGGCTAAGTCTCAGGGAAACATTTAGCAATAGTGTCTGGATTTGGTGGTTGTTTATTAGATGGATCCCTGGGTGGGGTAGTCTCTGGATGGTCATTCCTTCCTTCTCATCCCTGAGCTTTGTCTCTGTAAAAGTAAAAATTTTTTGTCTCTGTAAAGTGGCTAAGTCTCAGGCTAACAGTTAGTTCAAAGTATAAACAGAGAGCCCCTGTTGTGGTTCCTAAAGCAGATTTCATCTTAGAGTTGTATTCCTGAAAATCTCAGTTCACAAGTATAAACTGCTGTATTGCAGAATTACAGTATAACTTTACCTTACAGCTTCATCATGTCTCTTCTGGAAATACTTCTTAATTGACAGGGAATGCAGTTATAAAGATTACAGTGAAGATCTCTGAGTAAGAAGGGTTAATCAAAAAAAAAAAAAAATTCCTCTGACCCTTCTTTTCTGAGGAGGTCCAACATTGTTCTCTAAGAAATGATGGAAAGCAAAGCAAAAACCTACAATGAGCCCAATGAAGTGGTGACTTAGCAAAAAGATGGAGGATTTCATTACATCAACTCATCTCTACTTACTACCTTGTATAAACTCTAGAGCCAGCACCCTTCAGGCTATGGATTAAGCAAAGTTGAGCCTATGAGAAGGGGATTATAGATAAAATAAATTATAGGTGGTGCATAAATTTAACTTGGTAGACCCCTGAGTATTGTACATAGAAAGGCATTCCAAACTGACAAAATACAGTTATACCTTCAGTGTGTTATATGAGTTAGATGTAAGTAGTCCTGACAATGTGTGTGATTGAGTAACAGAAATGATTCAGTACCTGCTTGTATAGGACAAGAGATCCCACAGCTACCTTGGAATGACTTTTAAGAAGAAATCAACCACAAGGGGGGAGTGAGGGACCTTGGAGGGAAAGGGAATGGGGGAGGCGGAGAAGGGAACATGCTTGGGTATTTGGTTGGGGGAAAAGACTGAAATCCCCGAGGGCCAACAGAAAGAAGGGAAACAGGCAACCTCGGAAGATAGGAGGTTGTGGTGACCCTGCAAAATGTACTGGAGACCTGGGAAGTGAGATACTCTGAGGACTCAAAGGGAGGGACTTTAGATTAAATGCCCTACAGTGGGGAGAGGGAACTTGTAGAGCCCAACTCCAGCAGAAAGACAGGGCATCAAGTGAAGGATGGGGTTGTTATCCCACAGTCAAAACTCTGATCCATAATTGTTCCTCTCTGAAAGAACTACAGAGATGGAAATGGAGAGAAGTCTGAGGAAAAGAAGGTTCAGCAACAGGCTCAAAGTTGGATCCAGCTCAAGGGGAGGACCCAAGACCTGACACTATTATGCAGGTTATGGAGCACTCAAAAAGAGTGACCTGTCATGACCTCTGAAGGACCCAACAAGCAGCTGAAAGAGTCAGATGCAGATATTTGCACCCAAGCAATGGACAGAAGCTGCCGACTCCTGTGGTTGAATTAGGGAAAAGCTAGAAGAAGCTGAGGAGGGCGAACCTGTAGGAAGACCAGCAGTCTCAATTAACCTGGACCCCTGAGATCTTTCAGATACTGGAACACCAACCAGGCAGCATACACCAGCTGATATGAGGCCCCCAACACATATACAGCAGAATACAGGCAGGTCTGGGTTTAGTCAGAGAAGATGCACCTAACCCTCAAGAGACTGGAGGACCTAGGGAGTTTAGTGGTCTGGTGGGGTGGGGGTGAGGGGTGGGGACATCCTTGTAGAGACAGGGGGAGCTGAGAGGAGGTATGGGATGTTGAACAGTAGGAGGGTGGGCCAGGAGGGGAATAAAATCTGGAGTTAAAAACAAACAAACAAACAAACAAATGAAGAATTCAGGGATGGATTTCTTTTCCTTTCATTTGCTGTAGATAAGTACATCAAAATGTAACTGATATTGAAAGTTTAAAACCCTAAGCAAAGCTTCACAGCTTCAGAATGGCAATTCTAATCAAGATGTAGAGAGTATGGGACTAGACAAGTTTTTGAGGAGTAATATAGCTGCATGATATTTCACTTCTGAGTTCCGTACACTAATCCATACATATAAAAACAGTCTTTAAGAAGAAGTCATGGAGTTGAGAAGGTTAAGGGGATAGGTTGTTCAGACCATAGGAGAAGCTGGGTCTGGAAGAATTTGTATTGGAATAGATGCAGATGAAACACTCATGTATGAAACTCTCAAAAATAATTAAATATTAGCAAAAAAGAATAAAACATTAACTAGTAAGAAATGTTTAAAAATAAAAATATTTTTATTTATTTTTATTTTAAACAAAACCAGAGGAGACACGGAAGCTGTACAGTGTTCATCAAATGTTACAAGCTGCTTTTGTGCCCTCATAGTTATCTAGAATGTTCTTTATTCATCATGGCATTACAAGACTGCTCATCTGGAAACTAAGGGTACACCTAGTACTTTTTAGTTGCTGATCACTGGCTGGAGGAGATTCTGGAAATTCTATCCGTGAAGTGGTGAAGTGAAGTTCCTGATTTAGTGAGGTTAGTACAATGAAAACCATCCCATGGTAAGCAGGATGATACTTCCTCTGAAAATGTTGCAACCTGAAGGAAGTACAATTTGTATCCACCCTCTTTTCAAAATGACTCTGTTGAAGGTGCATCTTTGTAGAAGGGGCTCTGTTTCCCTAGGTACAATATTGGTATACTATAATAATCCATTCATTGAATTCAGTATCCCAAGGAGGTAAGGATTATTTACAGTCCAGGATGCCTGAACATTCAAATATAGGTCCACACAGATGAATGCCTGTCTGTCCTGCTATCTCCCAAGGTTAATACTTTTTATTTAGCTCGTTCCAACCATATAAGGACATGCCTCTAAACATTAGTCAACACAGTGAATTTCTTACTGGGAATTATTGGCTTTAGATATTGTGCATGGACAAGAAACTATAGCCAATATTAAAAGGACAAACTTATGGTATTAATATTTTCTGTCAAAGTAAATGAACTGCTTTTATCATTGAGGAGCCATGATGTAAAACAGAAGAATTATTTTAGATGTATGCCTCAAATTGAAATATTGTGTAGTTTGGGAATAAAACTTAAACATAATAATATTTACAAATTGTATTTATGAAACATATATGCATTATTTAACTTCTTGTTAGGGTTCATCTAACAGTTGAAGTAATTGAGCAGAAATGAGATGTATTAAATTTATACATGTACTTTGAAAGTCTGATTTTTGTTTAACGAAATTTTTACATGAGATTAAACAATAATCAAAGGATTCCTTTAAGGTAATCACTTGAATTTGTTAAACTTATAAATAGAATAATAACTTTCATATCCTGAATTAAAAATCTTAAGAATGAATTGGGTTTGTTAATATGTTACTAGTGCATTGAATATTAATTCAAAGAAAGTTAACCCTGAAAATGTTATCTCAGTACTCCAAAATCACTGGGATATACAAAAATCAATTAATTGATAACCAGTAGATTGTAGGGCTAACTGTATAATGCTTAGTATTTTCATATTATAAAGTTGTTATAAACAAGCTAAGTATGTCAACTGGACCTCCAAGACATTGAAAAAATACTTGGTTGTATTTAAATTACAGGAAAATGATGGATGGAGTATTAGCATGCAACTTGGACTTTCCAAGGTTAATGTTGGCCCAGAAGCCACCCTTTTTTTTTTTTTTCTTTATGTAAAACTTCTCATGTAAAAATAACTCTACTTGAAGAGGAATTGAACACTTACTCCTCAAATTCCAACCTTGAAAAGAGCCTGGGACCTCATCAATTCTAATCCCTTCATTTTGTAACAAGGGAGTCAAACCTGAGAGATGTAAAATACCTCTGGGCACATTTCCCCACCGTGAAAGAAGTAAAGGCTCCTGACAGCCCTGTGACTTTTTATCTCTAATTGATAGAGCTTCCCATATCAGGTCTCTCAACATTGACCCTTGAGCCAGGTCATCATTTTAACCTCCAATTTGGTAAGGGGAATCGGGAGCTGAATGCCACATTATGCAGCGGTACCATCATTATAAGAACAAACCCAGCTGAGATCCTGGAGTTCCGTGCTTTCATAGGGCTCTGTTGCTTTCATTTCTCAACCTGGCACCTTCTGTTGCCACTAAGTATTCACTTGGAGTTCTTTTAAAAGGAAAGTTTCACACGCTTCCCATGCCCTCTACTCTCTCAGAGAAGGAGTGACATTTGAGAATTCTGACAGTAAGACATCTCTGACTTCAATCACAGAGTGCAAAAATGAATATTTTCCACATGCATCTTTGAAGGTTGGTGCTCTTTTAGCATAGCCTTTCCATTTTAGTGGAGGTTGACTGCAGGGGGATTGGATAGTAGGTCAAACAACACAACAGGATATTTAATAGTCAGTGCCCTGTGTAAGGAGAGGAAGAAGAGGCGCCTGCTGAACCAAGCCAACACAACTCCCATGGCGTTGGCAGAAACAAATGATCTCTAGATAGTTAACACTTCCACAGGAGCCTTCTGTCCGAAACTGTGTAATCAAATTCTGTTCTCTCGCTGCCCTCAATGCTGTTCCCATGATTTCTCTCACATTCCTACTGACCAGTGAATGCTGTATACTGGCTTCCACTCTGAATACATGCCTATTTACATAGGCATTTCAGCATAGACTATCTATGGTAATATAGTATATAATTCAGCATAGGAAAATGAGAAATTAGAATGTAGATGTTTAAGAAAATTAATGAGAAATAAAGAATTGATAAATGACTAACTCTTCTTGATTAATTCATAAGAGGAAGTTCTTTCTTGAGAAATGTTCAATATTATAATAAGTCCTCATTAAGATTTTGCTTGTAGAAACTAGGATGGTTAAGTTTTGAGGCACATTAGCATCGTCTGTGCTAGCAGCTAGCTTGTAGTTTCTTTCTTCATAAGCTTGAAACCCCTCCATGCTTTGAAGCTTCTTTTCATCCCATCAAAATGGCTCCCGCTTCCCATGCTCTGAGTTCACTTTTAGAGATCAGAGCACCATTTCTATCACTCGTCTGTCCTTAAGTCAAACATTTATTTGACATGTATATTTCTAGAGATACTTTTCCCCTTTCATTTCATCTTCCTATTTGAAGAATAATTTGGCTATATATGATTTTGCTTATTTTTCCTCATGTTCTCTCTCCTCCTGATGATACTGCCTGTTTGTTGGCCTCCTATTCCAGATAAGAAGTTACCACCCCCAGGCACTGTTACAAATGTTTCCCGATATAAAATGGACCTTTAGCCCTTACTTAACCTCCTTTACAGATGGTTTATAAATTGTTCCTTTACCTGTTTTTTTGGTTTTGTTTCTTTTTCATAACAGACTATATTATGACTTTGTGTTTATTTAGCCCATCTCTCTAGGTGAATATTTTCAAATATAATATTTTCATTGGTTATTTGGGAATTTCAAATCATGCACCCCAATAACAGTCATTTCCCAGTCCTACCAGGTCTGTGCTCCACCCTGTGACTGTGTTGGTGCCTGAAGTCAATTGTAGAATGCTCCTTGTCATTTTCTTATTGTCTTTATTTATATCTAAGGCTCTAATTCCATGTATTTTAACCCTCTGATTGTTTTTCTCATGTGTCTGCCATAACATGACTTGTAACAAAATATTTATGTGGCAAACCTCATCTCCACTATACCAGTAGATGTCCAAATTTGAAGAAATAAACTTTAAAGAAGTTAAAATGAAGTCTTAAGGGTAGGCCAAATCAAATGACTGGTGTCCTTAGGAAACTTCGATGTAGCTACATTAGACAACATCAGAAAGATCCTGTATGGAGGAGTTACCTCAAAGCCTAAGACAAAGACACAACCTTCCCAACAGATCAACTGTTGATTTCTAGCCTCCCGTTTTAGAGAGACAAAGCAATCATGCTGTTGTTTAAGTTGTCTGTGTAGTACAATGCCGAGGCAGACCAGAAACCCTTACACTGCCTTCTTGTTTCAGTCTGGTCTTTTCTAGTGACCTACCTGTTATTTTTATGTGTCTAGTCTTTCCATTAATGTATGCCAGACGCCCTTCATTTTTCTTTTTCTAGCATTTCAATTATCTTCTCCATCGCAATAGTAGCCTCATTATTGAAACTTCTCCCTTGCCAGTGTACATTGTTGTTCACCGAGTCCGCAAATCCTTCTATGGATTTATAATTACTAGATTCTTTTAAATTATAACATTAGGTACTATAAAGCTTTTGTGTGGTTACCATACTATGTGGGCCATTTCTGGATCTTTTCCTATTGAAGGTTTCCTTTGTTGACAAAACATTATTTATATTTTTTTTTCACTTTACCTCTACCATAGTTTGTGGCAAGTTATTTATTGTGTACATATGGATAGGAGAGATATAAGTTAATAATGACTTGGGATATAGCCCACGGATATAGCATTTGGATAGCAAATTCAAGGTCATGGGTTCCATACCCAGTATAGCACACATAAAATTCTATTGTTTATATTTAAGTAAATGATATTCGCCTAAAACATCGTGCGCCACTTCTTTAATGCCATAGTGAAGGGCCAAAGTTCAAACTCATCTTTAGTAGAACTAAGTTTAGACTTTGTTGTTGTTGTTTTAAGTATATATATATATATATATATATATATATATATATATAAAATTTTGTTTTGGATTTTCAATATTTTGATGCTCAGTAGCAGTTGACACTCATGCTCTTTCATTCCACTCCTAATTTTCTCTACCTAAGAGAAATTTTGTCCTTAATTCGATTTCTTGATGCAAACCATATGCTTGCAGGATATCTGAAAGACTTCCATGAAATCTCCCAGGTTCTTTGTCCAGTACTCATCTTGGGAATCCTCTGGCTTATATTCACTGTGAAGCTGAGGGTTCTAAGCAGTTTCTTCTTAGCACCTTCGTTGGGCTCTCAGATTTTCACTGACTTCCATTCTAAGAAGTCCCATGCTTTTCACGGGGTACCTGCCTGTAGTCTTTACTCTTCAAAATTAAGTTAGTTTCAGCTAATATTTAGACAGAGCTTTTGGGTGGGCTTCTAACATAGTATGACTCTATGGTTCATCTAGATAACAATAATTGTATATGATCATATTTTGAATCTCTTGTTTTACTTTCTATATAAAGTATCAACCTCTGTTTTCCATTATTTGTTAACAAACAAACAAACAAACAAAACTTATCTGTGATCTAAGAAAAAAGCTTAGTCATATTTGATGCCTGAGAGAAGAGCCGACAGGTACCAAAACATGAAGCACATATGACAAAGGCCAGAAATTTCATCTTGGCTGAATTATTTGATATAAGCAGGTGAATTTTGCAGATGAGTGGATGTTGTAGATATCTACTGAATTTGACAGCAGGGTGTTCCATCCTTCATTCTGAAGAACATTCTCTGCTTCTATTTAGAGAACTTGCTCTTACCTAATCCAATTATTTTTTTTCTGACACAGAGCTAGATGTGAAATCTCAGCCTAAGTAGCCATCATACCCCATATCCCAGTTAAATGTGCAGTTATGCGACACACCCCAGACTTGACGGTGAACTGGGAGTTAGCATATGCTGAAAAGAATAGGAAATCAGCCAGATCCCTCTACCTATGGACCAAGGCCCATCTGGAGACCAGGAAAGCGTCATGACCTGGAGACTAGGCTCAAGTCCCTTTCTCCTTGTTTCAAATGACTTTTGTTTTCAACTAATTAAACTTGGATATTACCTTAAAATCTTATACACTCCTAAGACATTTTGCTCTATCTGAAGTAAAGTATGCAAGTTGCAATCATTCTATGGTGAGTTTCAAACCAGTTCATGACAAGCTTCCAAAGAATTCTTTCAGCTTATTATTTTAAACCAATGTAAAAGTGATGAAAATAATCACATGAAGAAAATTATTTTACTGTTCTATGAACCACTTAATTTAATCATGCTATTGAAAGACTCTCAATACTTTTTGATTACCCTTATGTTATGGATGAGAAAGTCATGACACAAAAGGACATAATGACGTTCCTTTGGCTATATAAATTATGCCAAATATTAGAAGCATGTATTTGAGTTGTCAGATTGGTAAATTCTGATAACTTTACTTTTAATATTTTTGAAGTTAGTGCAGAAAGTGATAGATTTCATCATATCATTAGATTTCATTATATCATATTCACATGCGCATATATATATATATATATATATATATATATATATATATATATGCCATGATACTATTCTTAGTTTTTCTTTATAAAATACATTTACCCTGAGAAGAACCATGTACTTTACTTGTGAAATTCCAGTGAAACTTGCTTTCGGCCTCTACTTACAGCCTTTAAAATGCAACATAAGATTACAAAACCACTGGGACTTAATGATTTAAATTTTAGTGGAGCCAAGATTTCATATGATAGAAATGATTATAAGATTAGCCTATTGATATAATTAAACACTGTTTGGTTTGTTCTGTCTTCACAAACATACAAACATGCCTGATGCTTTCTGTGATCTAAACACTATCATTATGATTGGCTTATTCACAGTTGAAGAAGAATCTGTCATGAAGATAAAAGATACATAAAATAGTCAATCCAGTAAAATGATACTTCATGAGTTGGTGTGTGAAAAATGCCACAAATTAAATTATAGGGTTCTTCTAAATTAATTTTGATCTACCTTTTGAACGGAAGCTGCCACAGTGCCTGGAGCTACATACCATTTTCATAGTCACTGTTTCTGAGTCTCTGCTTCACGGCCCACATTATATAATTGGCATCCAATAAGTATTCTGAGGATGAACGTATAGATAACAGATACTCCTGAATTTACTCAGATTCAAACAGAGCAGGGTTCCTCATTGCCAGCATGATTAAGGAGGGCTCTTTGCAGCAGACAGCATTTCACTGGGGCCTGCAAGGCTAGTCAGGATTTGAATGAGATTAGGTCTGAGGCAGAGGAACTACATAAACAAGAGCACACAGGTGCCAAAATACGCAGCACGTGGGCAGAATGTCAAGCAGCTCTGTTTCATTGAAGCATTTGATATATGGAGGTGAGTTGTAGAAAATGAGGTTGGAAAGGAGGTTTGGGACCAGAGGGCCTTTTATTTCAATCTAAGAAGTTTTACTTTTATTTTGTAGACAATGGGGAGTCAGTGAAGGATGGTGCCCTGGAGAATGAGCAGAGCCAGGGAACAGGATGATTAATCTGGGCAATGTCTGCCGACTGGATTAGAATGTGGAGAGATTGGAGGTAAGGAGACAACTTCACTATAAATTGCCGGTGAATAACAATGAAATCTGAAAGCAGGGTGAAGGAGGCAGTACTGGAGGTAAGCTGACATGCAGTACATTTTCTTACTGTTGACTATGATAATAGCCCCAGCAATCATTTGCTTCTGTCTTCATTGCACAGGGACACTAGCATATTCTCTTTTATCTTCAAGAGGCAAACCCCATTGAGTCCCCCACACTATCCCTACTTTGTGCTTTAGAATCAGCATGCAGCTTGCTATACCCAGCAAATAAGCCACTATTTTAATCCAAATAATCTGACTATTTTTTATCTTGGATGCTGGACAGTGAACCTAGAAGCTATACATGCTAAAGCACACTAAAGTAACTTCTCTCCAGATATGGGATAAACGAATGAAAAGAACATCCTTCTATGACCATGATAAAGAAGAGAGAAAACCAGAAGTAGAGTTGAGGGCCAATAAGATGAATGAGATCTCCAAATGACAGGTGATTTCATGAATTCAATTGTGTCCCATAAAACCAGGTCAGAGTCTTAATTTCCAGTAACTCAGAGTGTAACCTAACACAGAAGTAAGATCTTTACAGATCTGACTAGGCCAAGAAGGGGTGACATCTGTGAACCATAATCCAATATAGCTGGTTTTATCATAAAAGGGGAACTTTAGATGCATGCACAGAGAGAGGAGGAGATTTAAAGACACAGTGGAAGAAAACAGCCATGTGATGATAAGGCATCTTTAAGCCAAAGAACTCCACAGATTTCCAGCACATATAAAGATAGAAAGAGCAAGAAGCATTTGCCATTAGAGCCTTCAGAATTATTAAAACATCACCAGCACCTCAGTTGATCTTTGTAGCCTGCAAATGTCAAGGCAACAAAATGTTCTTTTAGGCCACCTGTTTTTAGCAGTTTTATGGGAGTGGCAAAAAAATAAATACCAAAGACAAATTGAGAGGCTTTATATGCATGGACATGCACACATATGCATAAATAGACCCACATGTATATATATTTATATAAATGCTCACTCATTAAAATGGATAAAAGTTATCAGAGGACCAATGCAGAAGGACAGAAGGATGAGATTGGACAACGGCATTTACTATGAACATTGAACATCAGGCCTGAGAACACTGCTAAGTTTGCACATGGGCCTGTGATCAGATTCCCAGAAAGTTGATAAAAGCCAGATGCAGTGGTACACATCTCTTCAACATAAGTAGATTACTGGAACCTATTCAGTTAGTTCCATCAGTCAGCTCCAGCTTCAGTGAAAGGTTCTTCCCAGAAAATAAAGGGCAGGCTGGTGGAGTGATCAGATTGTAAAGAAATCTCATGGAAAGAATGAAAACCTGAGATCAATATCAGGGGCTAAGATGGTGGAAGGAGAGGATCAACTTTGGATCTTTTACTCTTCACATGCACACCATGATATGTGCATCTATGTTGACATCTGCAATAAATATTTTTTTCCTAAATAAAGTGAACATATTTATTCTGATGAATCAGAACCATATTTCTTTTTTTATTAGATATTTTCTTTACTTACATTTCAAATGCTATCCCAAAAGTCTCCTATACCCTCCCCCCACCATGATCCCCCACCCACCTACTCCCACTTTCCGGCCCTGGTGTTTCCCTGTACTAGGGCATATAAAGTTTGTAAGACCAAGGGGCCTCTCTTCCCAGTGATGGCCAACTAGGCCATCTTCTGCTGCATATGCATCTAGAGACATGAGCTCTGGGGGTACTGTTTAGTTCATATTGTTGTTCCACCTATAGGATTGGAGACCCCTTCAACTCCTTGGGTAATTTCTCTAGCTCCTCCATTGGGGGCTTTGTGTTTCATCCTATAGATGAATCTGAGCATCCCCATCTGTGTTTGGCAGGCACTAGCATAGCCTCGCTCAAGATAGTTATATCAGAGTTCTTTCATCAAAATCTTGCTGGCATATGCAATAGTGTCTGGATTTGGTGGCTGATAGTATAGATTGTCTAAGAAACATACCCACATCAACCTCTGGCCTACTCATATATGCTCACAAGAACTCATATGCTTTTCTTAAATATATACACTCAATACATACAATATACATATATATGCATATTTTGTGTATATACATACAATATATACACACATACATACACACATATATATGTATATATACACACACATACATATAGCAAATACACAAACACACAAAACTAACAATTCTATTTTGTTTAAAAATTACCTGCTGATTAGTGACCAACAGGGTTCTATTTTAGTACTAGTGTGATTAGTATATTTCAAATTCAAATAATTATTGATTACAGTCAGTTGTATTAACTATGAGAAATATTGGGCTGTAATAAAAGATGAAAACATGAAATTTTGGCAAGTTCCAGAAAGTCTTTCTTTTGTTAACTACCAGTTTGGAAATGAAACATAATATCTAGTCCATAAGTACAGATCCTTCATATTAGTTAATGAATGTGATAAGAAGGCAAACCAGAAAGAGAAGTATTCAGAAGTGTCAAGAACAAAGGAAGGATTTCTTAATCAGCCACCAAACGCAGACACTATTGCATATGCCAGCAAGATTTTGTTGAAAAGACCCTGATATAGCTGTCTCGTGTGAGGCTATGCCACTGCCTGGCAAACACAGAAGTGGATGCTCACATTCATCTATTGGATGGAACACAGAGTTCCCAATGGAGGAGCTAGAGAAAGTACCCAAGGAGCTGAAGGGGTCTCCAACTCTATAGGTGGAACAACAATATGAACTAACCAGTACTCCCTGATCTCATGTCTCTAGCTGCCTATGTAGCAGAAGATGGCTTAGTTGGCCATCACTGGGAAGAGAGGCCCCTTGGTCTTGCAAACTTTATATGCCCCAGTACATGGGAACACCAGGGCCAAGAAGTGGGAGTGGGTGGGTAGGGGAGCAGGGCAAGGGGTGGGTGAGGGTATAGGGGACTTTCGGGATAGCATTTGAAATGTAAATAAAGAAAATATCTAATAAAATTTGAAAATAAAAGATTGCTGTAGAGGAGTATAAACTTGTACTACTCTAGAAATCAATTTGGTAGTTTCTCAATAGGAATAATTCTACCTCCAGACACAGCTATAGCAGACCTGGGCATGTAAGCAAAATATGCTCCATGATACCACAAGGACAATTACTCAATTATATTCATCCAGCTTTACTTGTAATAGCCAGAAACTCCAAAATACCTAGATGTTCCTCAACTGATGACTGGATAAAGGAAACTCGGTTCATTTACAAAATGGCATACTACTCAGCTACTAAAAATAAGGACATTGTGGGGATTTATTTTGCAGGAAAATAGATGGAATTAGAAAATATCATCCTCCGTGAGGTAACCCAGACCTAGAAAGACACATGTGGTATGCACTCACTTTTGAGTGGATATTTGTCATAAAGTATGGGATAACCATGCTACAATTCATACATACAAAGAAGTAGACATCAGGAATGGATGGAGGGAGGGTGGTAGAAGTGGTTGGGAGAAGAACAGAAGGGGTCAAGTGTGGGGAAGACTGAGAGAAAGTGAGTGAATTGGAATTGGTGGTGGGGGGGACATCTCTGGCATGAACTAGAAAACCAAGGACAAGGGGAACTTTAAGGAACCTATGATGGTGACTATCTAAGATTCCTAGCAGTAGGGGATTTAGAACCATTTCCTGTAACCATACAAGAATTCTGACCCAGGGTTGGGACACCAACCCACTCACAACACCTTCAACCCTAAATCTATCCTGCCTAAATGATGTGCAGGTGCGACGCGCCTCCCTGCCTCCGTCGACCAGCAAGAAAGTCATGCCACCACCGGGATCTTCTCAGTCAGCTTTATTCAGGAGCACCTTACTTGTAGATTCCTGGGACCCAGGACAGCAGCAGAGCTGCTGCTTTTATACTCTTTCAGGGAAGGGGAGGGGTTTTTGTAGTGGATGCGGATTGGTGCATCAAGCCACACCTCATTTGCATGTGGCCCATTCATTGGTGCCACAAGCCACACCCATTAGCATATTTTCCCTTCATTGGTACCACAAGCAGTGCCTCATTAGCATATTTTCCCTTCGGGAGGGGCTACTGCTTGAGGAGGCCTGAGGAGAGAGCTGCACATGTGCACTAGGCTCTCTTCCCTGACAGCCAGCCAGTCCTCCACCATCTTGTAATGGGGCGGAGCCGCAGGCCTTCCCGGAGCCGCAGGCCTTCCCAGACGGCCTTCCCTGTGCTCCGGCTTTGCCGGTCAAAGCTCTGGCGTGCTTTCGCCGGCGGTCAGAGCCGAGGCGGCGCGTCCGCCGGCGGTCACTGGCGGTCAGAGCCAGGCGGCGCCTCCTACATGCAGGGATAAAGATGGAGCAGAAATTGAGGGAATGGCCAACCACTGACTGGCCCAACTTGACACATGACATGAGAGAGAATCCATCCCTTTTCCTTAACAAGGCTGCTTTGTCTAAGTTTAATAGGAGATGTGCTTAGTCCCATTGGGACTTGATATATTGAGAAGGGTTGAGATTGGCCCACCTGTGGATCCATCCCATAAACAACCACCAAATCCAGACACTATTGCAGATGCCAACAAGATTTTGCTGACAGGAGCCTGATATAGCTGTCTCCTGAGAGGCTCTGCCAGTGCCTGGCAAATACAGAAGTGGATGTTCACAGTCATCCATTGGACAGAGCACAGGGTCGCCATTGAAGGGGCTAGAGAAAGTATCCAAGGAGCTTAAAGAGTTTGCAGCCCCATAGGAGGAACAACAATATGAACTAACTAGTACCCCCAGAGCTCCCTGGGACTAAACCACCAATCAAAGAAACACATGGTGGGATTTTTGTCTCTATCTGCATATGTAGCAGAGGATGGCCTAGTAGGGTATCAATGGGAGGAGAGACCCTTGGTCCTGTGAAGGCTCTATGCCCCAGTGTGGGGGAATGGGAGTGGGTGGGTTGGGTAGCAGGGGGAGGTGGGAGGGGATAGGGGATTTTTGGAGGGGAAACTAGGAAAGGAAATAACATTTGAAATGTAAATAAAGAAAATATCTAACTAAAATATAAAAAAAGAAAAGAGGGGGAAGTGAAAGGGAGGGAATGAGAAGGAGGGAGGGAGAGAAAGGACCACGGGACGCTCTGACATAAAGTGAATAAAAATATTAAACAATGCTGTAGAAACTATTTGTAGGTTGAAGCCAAGTTTTCAATATAAAAGTAGTAAAAATGTGGTAAATATTTTATTATCATAACATTAGTAACTTCAATTTGACATATATAGTAAACAATCTCATTTATAACTGATCATATTTTTGTCAATTTATGAATCCTAGGCATTTTTAACATATTTAGATCATTGATTTTTAAAATCTTTTCTTATCTAACATAGAGGTTCAATGTTATATACTATACTGTTATATACTGTTTTAATCTTTCCCACTTAGGACGTAGTGTTCACTTTTATTCAAATTATGCATTATTCAGACAGACTCACTATGAACCCTAATTGGCTGACTTGGAAGTCCCCACATAGAGCAAGTTGGCCTCAAATTCATGGTGCCACCTTTCTCTGCCTCCCAAGTGCTAGGATTAAAGGTGTAAACCACAATGTCCAGCTAATATAGTTCTAGTTTGCATTTTCTTTGACCTCAAGCTATTTTAAAATACATGAACAAATTTTTTAAAAATTGAGTACTTGCTCTTGATTTTTCATTATTGATCTCAGAGAACATTTCAGTTATTGTTTAAAAGTACCTACAGTTTACTCTCTTGGATATATGAGATCTTGAAGTTTTCATTTGAGATCTCTTTCGAAAATAAAATATATTATTGTAGAGTTTTGTTTGCATGGTCAACACGTTCCGTTGATTGCTTTGTTCCTTACATCTCTCACTTCTTCCACACTTTGATTTTTAGCTCATCACTTAATAAGAACCAGATGTGTGGATATCTCAATTCTTCACATTTGTCTATTCAGCCTGTTAACTTTTGGTTCTTCAGTTTCCATAATCATTTATTATGTCATTCATATATATATATATATATATATATATATATATATATATATATGCTTATATACAGTGTGTTTTAAGTTTATGTTCCTGTAACAGAGGCAGCATAAAGTTGGATTTTTAGTTTTGTATATTAAGATCCCTTTTCTTATGAAGTGGTATTTAGATCATGTAACCCTTCTTACCAACTCTGAAAAGGATGTGAGGTAGTCATTGAGAACAGTTTTAAATAGAAAATTATTGGCTTATGTGGACACTGCAACTTCAGTTGAAGTATTCCATGTAAAAGAGGTGATGATGGCATATTAATAACTATATATATATATATATATATATATATATATATATATATATATGTGTGTGTGTGTGTGTGTGTGTGTGTATTCGTATCTATCTATCTATCTATCTATCTATCTATCTATCTATCAGATTTCTTTACACAAGCTACCTCCATTTAAAGATCAGAATGTCAAAGTACTTTTGTCCTTGGCTTACATTTTTGCCTCTGTTTTCTTCCTAACTTTTAATTAAACTCGTGTTTTACTGCCTTCCAACACTCCCCATCTTCAGCTGTAGAGCCTTTTTGTAGGCTTTTACCATCACTTATTTTCTTGCGTCTGAATTTGATCGGGTGACAAGATGTAGTTCATGGGGAGCCAAGGAAAGGCATATGCCTCATATTTTTCTTCGATTTCTTTTCACACAGTTGTTTCTGCCAGCATATGCACTTCACATTTGAAGAAAAATCAGAAGACAATAAATATTTGTAAAGGTAACAGTGCCCGTGGAGCTGCGTCACAGTGGCTTCTGTGGGGTACAGCTGGTTCTAGATCTGAAAGATGAAAATTAGTACAGTACTCCCAGTGAGTTCATTTGACGACATATTTTTTTCTTCTAACTGTTTTTACTTTAGTATCATGTTATTATTAGCACATTGAAGGTTTCTGAGTTGGTACATTTTCCTCTCCAACATTAAATGGCTCAATTTATTCTGTTCTTCTACTATAGATAGATGGAAGTGGATGTGGATGTAATATTTGACTTACTTGCTATGTTTTTCTATGCAGGAAATATAGTAATTATCATCTAATTGGAAAACCATAATATGTGGGCAAAATACAAAATCAGAATTCATAAATTTGGTAGCTTAAAGGATATTTACACACTATGTATTTTATGTATGCATTTAACTGTAACACTGCCAGAAACAGAAGGCAATGCAAATCATGTGGCAATCATTAGGATGCCCTTACCATTACAATGTGTTCTGTAAAATTAACTCTTATGCCCCAAGTCCTTCTTGCCATGGTGTGTGAGTCATTCTTGGTGGTAGGTAATGCAACTCTTCTAATTTGCTTTATAGTTTGTGGTCTCATCAGAATAGGTTTAATCCTAAATGATTTTACCAACTTAGTTTTCTTAAACCAAACTCAGATGCTACTATTGACAACTTGTCATTGCTCATGTATCCAGGTGCTTCAAGTTGCCTTAATATGTCCACACTTGGCAATTCACATTCACTCCTCCAAGACCTTAACAGGGCAATACTAGAACTCCGACTTAGACTGCTTGCACAGGTTTCCCATTTTGGTTCATTTATCATTATACTCTTTGATCCATACAGATGGAATATGAACAGGAGGTCCTGCTAAGTCTTACTTATCATCCTGTCTTAGGTTCATCATAATTTTTTTGTCCAATTTATTTTGAAAATGAAACATTTGTTTATAAATGTTACAAGTTTTCTGTTCCTCAAATTATCAATATGGACAGCAGTATAAAAATCTTGTTTCTATACTAGGACTGGGCAGGTTTAACTGGGCTCTTAATATTATGGCAAGCATTTAAACTATACCATGACTGATACTTGTTGTTACAAATGACATAGTGTAAAGGGACTGGAAATCAGTTTAGAGGCCATTATCTTTTCTTTTATGTTTAAATCTTACATGCATGAAAAATAATTATGTATGCATATATGCATGCATATTGGGTAATAAATGGAATAAATGCAACTTAAGCCCAGTAGCCAGCTATAACAGACCATTTATGCTTTGTGGATCTATAAAGATAGATGTAAAATGGAGTCAGATTTCTCCAGGGTTGTGACTCCTCTTAGGTTGCCCAAGTTCCAGTAGATAGCCCTACACCCACAAGCATAGGGGCAGCATTACTTGCTCTAGGTTATAAGAAAATGAAGAAAGGAAGTTAGAAGGGGCTAGGGTGCCACGGACCAGGCCTAGTCACCCCCTGTCAATCCGTGGGAATCAGGGGTTCCAGCAGATGGGCATAGAGTCTGCAGGAATTGACAGACAGACACAGACAGGAGAGAGTGTGCTGGATCTGAATGTAATGTCAAATAGAGCATCAAACTTTTTATACAGAAGAAAATAGGGAAGTTGGGTGACTTGGGTAACATACCGGCAAGGTACAATGAGGTTACTGGATTCTTTTTTTTTTTTTTTCCCAAGGCAGGGTTTCTCTGTATAGCCCTGGCTGTCCTGGAACTCACTCTGTAGACCAGGCTGGCCTCGAACTCAGAAATCTGCCTGCCTCTGCCTCCTGAGTGCTGAAACTAAAGGTGTGCGCCACCATGCCTGGCCAGGTTACTAGATTCTTACACAAAACAGAGGAATGCAAACATGGAAGGACTGGCAGGAACCAACTGGGATAAAATTCAATGTTAACAACTGGGATCAAAAACAACTCCACCTAAGGTCCAGTTAATCTTAGAAGCCAGGGGCAAGGGCTTCGTGCCCTTGCCATAATTCCTACTCTAGTCTATTGTATAGTCCACCTTCCCCCTAGGCCATTGTATATACTTGTATATGGGTATAACTAAGCTATCTATAGTTTTAAGTATCTAATCTGGTTTCTCCTTAGATCACAAACTTCCTTCTTCCTAGATAATGGTAAATTCCAGTGTAGGGCAGTAATTTAGCTATCCATGCCCAAGGTCGGATCAAGGACTGCCTAGAATCTAACTTAGCTATATATCAAAAAAATCAATCCTTAGGAGCACTTGTAATAAAGCAATATTAAGGAAAAGCATACAGATCTGTTTACCAACTAAAACAAGGATATTGGAGCATTCTTATACAGGATGCCACGATTCCAGGAGACTAAGTTTCCGTGAACCTTTCGCCTTGGGACAGCACCCAGGTTTTGGGAGTCTGTCGAGCTTGTCACTACTGGAGTGGATGTAGCACTAGGGCAGAAGAAATCCAGGAGTAACTGGAGGTGAAAGTAAAGAATAGATATGGGCAATATGGTGCCATAGTCTACATTTATGAACATTTCAAAGCCTAAATAAAAATTAACAAACAACTGCCTTCAGAGCTAGCTATATTTGGAACTCATATGACCACTATCCATCTGTCATTTTTTATGTTTTCTCTCTTTTTCTTCTCCCTCTTCTCTCTCTCATTTTTCTCTGAGTAAAACCAAACAAAATTGCACAGGAGCAACAACAAAATAATAGCTTCAATTTTTTATCTGTTAATAAATGAAATTCAGGAGGAATGAAAAAATGGTTTAATGGTTATGTGCACTCTTTAAATCTGCTATTTTAGAAGTCTTGAGTTCAATTCCCAGCAACCACATGGTGCATGGTGGCTCACAACCATCTATCTTGGGATTTGATGCCTACTTCTGGCATGTAGATGTCTATACACATAGACTACTCATTTACATAAAATAAATATTAAAAATAAAATGAAATTCAAATGAACTCATTTATTTGTATAAAGCCCTTTCCTTTGTCCAACTTTTAAGGAACCCTAAAATTTAAAACATTTTCCTTTCTCCATGACACTAAGAAGATAATTATCCTCTTATTAGTCCAGGGATTGCCCTTTGTGTAACCAGATCATTATGATAATACCATAAGGATTTAGGTCTAGGCATATGATTTAATGCAAGCCAATGAGACACAAAATTCAGTCCTATGTGAGACTGGGAGCTAGTCAGGCCTTTAGCTGCTGAGAAAGAGAAGTAAGAAGAAATGTTGACTTTCCCTAGCCCTCTTGACAATATCATGCCTGCATATGATGAAAAGCTCTGAGATTGCCATCAAAATAATGGCCTAAGCACAACACCATCATGCAGAAAACACAGCTAGAGCATCATAGCAAAGTGAGCTTGCCAGACTAGAAACTCTGGCTTGATGCAGTATCTTCTCTTTCTGTCCATACTTTGAAGATACAAAATTCTTTATTGTTAATCAAATTGGATATAAACTTTGTTCGTTCAAAAATGTATGTGTCTTAGTCGGGCTTTCTATTCCTGCACAAATATCATGACCAAGAAGCAAGTTGGGGAGGAAAGGGTTTATTCATCTTAAACTTTCCACATTGCTGTTGATCACCAAAGGAAGTCAGGAAGTAGGAGCAGATGCAGAGGCCATGGAGAAATGTTACTTACTGGCTTGCTTCCCCTGGCTTGCTCAGCTTGCTTTTTTTTTTTTTTTTTTTTTGGTTTTTTTCAAGACAGGGTTTCTCTGTATAGCCTTGGCTGTCCCGGAACTCACTCTGTAGACCAGGCTGGCCTAGAACTCAGAAATCCGCCTGCCTCTGCCTCCCGAGTGCTGGGATTAAAGGCGTGCGCCACCACGCCCGGCAACTCAGCTTGCTTTCTTATTCAACCCAAGACTACTAGCCCAGAGATGGCACCACCCACAAGCTGCCCTCCCCACTTGATCACTAATTAAGAAAATGCCTTACAGCTGAACCTCATCAAGGCATTTCCTCAACTGAAGCTCCTTTCTCTTTGATAACTACAGCTTGTGTCAAGTTGACACACAAAACCAGCCAGTACAGCATCTTATTTAAAATTGTGCTCTTGGTGTGTGAGCCTCAGAAAAATTTGCTGGATACTGTTAAAATACTCAGGTTACTGACACAAAGTTTGTTATAGCTATGCCAAGAAGGGAAAGTCCACACAAAATAATGTAGGCTTTGGTCAGATAGTTGTCTGCTAATTATAAAATCTGGGGTTTGAGAAACATGTTCCTTCTCACAGAAGGATAAATAAGTATAATGAAAGCATCATTCATTGATGACAGACTCAAAATTCTTATTTAGAGTTCCATTGGATTTGAGAATAAATTGAAAGAAATCCTGTTTCAATATTAACTTTAAAAAGAAATATTATTTGCAGTTGAATTATCTTTTGATGACTAATAATTCAATTGTACTCTAAAGATTGATGGTGTTCTATTTCAAAATTCAAATGATTAAAATACATTTATATAATATGGTATAAAATTATTCATGTAGTAACTATGTGAAAGAAAACACTTAAAAATCAAATACTTTTTTTGCCTTATAGAAGCTTTCAGTTTCAAGAGGTCCCATTTATCAAATGTTAATATTAGAGCCTGAGCCATTCTGTTCAGAAAATTTTCCCTCCTGCCAACGTGTTTGAGGCTATTTTCTATTTTCTTTTCTACTAGATTCAGTGTATCTGGTTTAATGTTGAGGTCCTTTATCCACTGGGACTTGAGCATTGTGAAGGATGATAAATATGGATAAATTTGCATTCATGTACATGAAGTCCACCAATTAGACCAGCACCATTTGTTGAAGATGTGTTCTTTTTTCCACTCTATGGTTTTGGCTTCTTTGTCAAAGATCAAGTGTCTTTAGGTGTGTGGGTTTATATCTGGGTCATCAATTCTATTCCATTGATTGACCTGTATGTTTCTATACCAATACCATGCAGTTTTTATCAGTACTGCTCTGTAGTACAGCTCAGGTCATGGATGGTGATTCCTCCAGAAGTGTTTTATTGTTTCAGGATTGTTTTGGTTATCCTGGGGTTTTGGTTTTTCAATATGTGACACTAAAATTGCAATCCCTGGCACATAGTGTCTCATTTCAACTCACTGGCAGAGTTAGGGAGTCAGGGAGCCATTAGGAAGACAGAAGGAAAGAAAGAATGGTCAAGTAAGTGAAAAGGGGTGAGAAGGCAAATGGACTGTTTTTTAAATCTTTGTTTTCGTTTCTTCTACAGTTTCAATGCAATCCCCATCAAAATTCCAACTGAATTCTTCAATGAATTTAAAAGGGCAATTTGCAAATTCATCTGGAATAACAAAAAAACCAAGGATAGCAAAAACTATTCTCAACAAAAAAAGAACCTCTGGTAGAATCACCATCCCTTACCTCAAGCTGTACTACAAATCAATTGTGATAAAAACTGCATGGTACTGGTACAGAGACAGGCAGGTAGACCAATGGAATAGAATTGAAGACCCAGAAATGAACCCACACACCTATGATCACCTGATATTTGACAAGGGATCTAAATACATCCAGTGGAAAAAAAGACAGCATTTTCAACAAATGGTGCTGGCTTAACTGGTGGTTAGCATGTAGAATGCGAATTGATCCATTCTTATCTCCTTGTACAAAGCTCAGGTCTAAGTTGATCAAGGAACTCCACATAAAACCGGAGACACTGAAACTTATAAAGGAGAAATTGGGGAAAAGCCTGGAAGATATGGGCACAGGGAAAATTCCGGAGCAGAACAACTATGACTTGTGCT
>LR749552.1:3137073-3220764 GCA_902729485.2 Mus minutoides
ATATATATATATATATATATATATATATATATATATATATATATATATATATATATATATCTCAAGAAGCTGGACTCCAGAAAATCAAATAGCCCTATTAAAACATGGGGTAAAGAGCTAAACAAAGAATTCTCAATTGAGGAATACTGAAGGGCTGAGAAGCACCTGAAAAAAATGTTCAACATCCTTCATCATCAGGGAAATGCAAATCAAAACAACCCTGAGATTCCACCTCACACAAGACAGAATGGCTAAGATAAAAAATTCAGGTGACAGCAGATACTGGCAAGGATGTGGAGAAAGAGGGACACTCTTCCATTGTTGGTGGGATTACAAGCTGGTACATTCTTTTTTATTTTTAATTAGTTTATTTATTTACATTCCAGTCATTGCCCTCCTCTCCACCCTCCCACAGTTCCTCATCCCATTCCTCCTTTCCATTGCCTTCAAGAGGGTACTCCCCCCTCCTACCAGACCTCCTCCTTCCTTCAGGACTCAAGTCTCTTCAGGATTAAGAACATCCTCTCCCTCTCAGTCCAAACCAGGCGAACATCTGCTACATATGTACCAGTGACCTTGGACCAGCCCATGTATGTTCCTGGTTCATGGCTCAGGCTCTGGGTCCTGTGTTAGTTGAGACTGCTGGTCATCCTATGGGGTTGCCCTCCCTTCAACTTCTTCAATGCTCTCTCTAATTCAACCATAGGGATCCCTGACTTCAAGTCCAATGTTTGGGTATATCTTCTTATGTATCAGTTCGCTGTAGGTAGGGGCTCCCAGAGGACAGCTATGCCAGGCTCCTGTCTGTAAGCACATCATAGCATAGTAGTGTCATTGATCACCATGAGATGGATCCAAGTTGGGCTGGTCATTGGACTTCCTTTCTTTCAGTATTTTCTCCATTTTTGTCCCTGCATTTCTTATAGACAGGAACAATTCTGGGCAAGGAATTTTGATGGTGGGTTAGTAACACTGTCCCTCCACTCAAGACCCTGTCTATCTACTAGAGGTGGACTCTTCCAGTTACCTTTTCCAAGTGTTGGGCATTTTGGCTAAGGTCACCCTCAATGAATCCAGAGAGTGTCTTACCTCTCCAGTCTCTGGTCTCTGGTACTTTCTAGAGGGTCTGCTTCCCTCCCACTCCCAGAGGCTGCTTATTTCCTAGATACAGAAGTAAACCCATACACCAATGGATACTTGACCTTTGACAAAGAAGCCACATACTTATTTCCTATAGCGGGAAGGGTGCTAAATATCTCATCAAATATATTCAAGATGATTTGGAGGCATAATAGAGGCAGGAGACCTATATAAGCTCTCTCTCTCTCTCTCTCTCTCTCTCTCTGTGTGTGTGTGTGCATGTATGTGTGTCCCATTCCGTGACAGAGTTCCCTACAGGTTTAAAGTTCACCTTTCTGAAGTTCATTAAGTAATGAGGCTTTTTACTCGGGTGACCTGTTCACACAATCGTGAGCTGTGATTAAGATTCCAGAGCTGAGAGAGGCTATGCCAGTGCCTGGCAAATACAGAAGTAGATGCTCACAGTCATCTATAGCATGGAACACAGGGCCCCCAATGGAGGAGATAGAGAAAGTACCCAAGGAGCTGAAGGGGTCTGCAACCCTATATGTGGAACAATAATATGAACTAATCAGTACCCCCAGAGCTCCTGTCTCTAGCTGCATATGCAGCCAAAGATGGCCTAGTTGGTCATCATTGGGAAGAAAGGCCCCTTGGTCTTGCAAACTTTATATGCCCCAGAACAGGGGAACGCCAGGGTCAAGAAGTAGGAGTGGGTGGGTAGGGGAGTAGGAAAGGGGGAGGGTATAGGGGACTTTCGGGATAGCATTTGAAATGTAAATAAAGAAGATATCTAATTTTAAAAAGGATAAAAATTAAAAAAAAAAAAAAAGCCAGAGCTGGTCCACAGCTGGTGTCTAATCTACTGATTCCATCAGTAGGCTGTGTTTGGTCAGGCAGTGATATTTCCCTGTTGACTCCACCTCACCGCCCTCTCTTCTCTCTCCTTTGAATGATAAAGTCTGCCTTGAAATGTCAAGCCTCACTTTGCAATTCTATCATTCAACCTCTACATGTATAGGGTGATTACCCAATTAGGAAAATCCAGATGTTCTAGCTGTTTGTACATTCCTATCTCATCAATGATCCTATTTGTATAAATGCACAGAGCCTTCTGCTGATAACAAGTCTAATTACTGATAGTAATTTTTTTTTCTTGGATCTGTCACCTCTGACATCTAATGTTTTCTGAATGCTGTTTCTATGATGCTAAGGATTAACAACGTATTTTCACAATGGGACATTGGCCACTATCTTCCTTTGAGAATGGACTTTGTATTGTTACTGCTTTTATTTCTTCAACACTGTTACCCAGTATGATCATTGATGGCAGTAATGTAAAGGAACTCTATTTTAAATATAAAGAATAATTGAGATCAAGCATGAAGAGAAAATGTGGCTCAGTAAATAAAATGGTAAAGATACCCAATTATCACATCTGGAGAATTATGGGCCTGTAAACACACATGGGTGACTCATGGAAGTTTTGTAGGCAGCAATATCCAAGCCTTCAACAAAACAAGTGTTTGAGACATCTGGTCACATTAATCATCTAAAGAAATAAAATATGTAATATTACTTGGTTAAAAAAATTTTAAAAAGAAATTTAGGTTCTGTTTAGAACTAGAAATCATCAACTTTGAAATATGGGAACAAGATTTGAATGGGGTATACATTATATACATTCAGCCCTTTCGTCCAAAAAAAAAAAAAAAAATCCCTTCCTTCAGAACCCAGTTCATTCATTATTAATGGTAGATTCCAGGGTTATGACAAGAGTAGTTATGTACAACGTATAGCACAAAAAAACAAAATAAAAACTGATTAGGCTTTGAATAAAAAACAAAAATAAAGTATTATTGTTTTTGCATTTGCAGTAAAAGATATATATATACAGGGCCAGATCTTTTAGAGATCTGCATGCTCTCCTATTTTGCTCCTTATTATTGAAGCAGGAAGCCTCTTTAAAGCAATGGAGCAAATCCATTTTAGCTCTTATATTGGCATTTTAGCTGTAACCCCAAGCTTTATTGGTTGCTCTGAAGAGTACACTAAGTGTCCTTAACTTATCGCTGTTGACTATGTATTAATATGTGTTCCCGATGTATACTCTGAGAACCTTAAAGTGATGTAGCTTCATATATAATCTGCCATCTTTATATACTAGTGTAATATATTCATAAGTGCATATATTACATATATACATACACACACACATATATATATGTGTATATATATGTATATATATATATATATATATATATATACATAATTTGCTGAAAAAACATCCAACAAACTAAACAAACTAATGTTCAAAACTTTTTAAAATAGGTCAAAATTCTTTCATTTATCTGCAGCTTTATTATTTCACAACTTTGAATGTTTGTTTTATATTGCTGGGGATTGAATCGAGAGCCTTGTGGATGTTAGACAAGCATGCTACCATTGAGCTATAATCCAGACATTTTTCATTCTTCATTCCTAGGTATAAGTATTTTTCCTTCAGCTTAAATGACTGTGAAAGAAAAAAGCTAGCTTTTATTCCTTGTAAATAGCTTTAGTTCACCTTCAGTTTTGAAGGACATTTTTTATATGATGTAGAACTCATGCTCACTGGCTCTTTAAGATGGTTTACAGAACCTAACCAGGCAGTATACACCTATAGCGTAGCACCGGAAGAGAAGACAATCAAGAGTTTACAGACAGCCTTGGCAACATAGTGACCTAATCTCACAAACCATCATTCCATTTTTTTTCTATGACTAACATTTTTCCATCTATACTGTGGCTTTCTCCTATATGAATATTTTAATGTTTTCATTTTCAATCATTAACTTCATTAATTCATCCATGGTTTGAATATTGAATTTTCTTTTTGAAGCAGTTTTAGATTCAGTACAATATTATAAATGTATCAGTGGCATTCTTCAATGAACGAGAAAGCAGAAACAAAGCAGGTAAACCTGACATTCATGTAGAAGCACAACCATTTTCCACATGAGCAATGATGTCTTGTGTTAAAGAGAACAAAATGGGTAGTCCCATAACGCCTGATCTTAAGAGACACTGTGTGGCATAGAGAAATGAGCATAAAACCCACACATGGAATAGAGATGCCACAATCAAGTGACTGACAAAGACATAGGCATAGGTTGGATAAAGATAGACTGTTGAACACACAGTGTAGGGTAACCTGTGTGTTCTCATATAGAAGGAAGAAACTTAAGTGCTATCAATTACCATATACAAAAATTAACTTAAATGTTGCAATGACATAAGTACAATTTTTAACACTATGAAACCACTTGTATGAAATAGGAACAATACTTCTAGAACCCTAAAGCATCTATATTTGTAATGAATTCTTTCCATCTCTGAAGTAACACACAATCAAAGGAGATACTGTAACAACACTACAAGCCTTGTGCAGCAAAGATCAAAAGGGAACACAGCAAAAATGCAACTTATAAAATTTCCAACCTATTTAGTTGGCATAAGATTCATATTAGGAATCCATAACAAAATTTGAAAAGTAAATATGATTATCAAATAAATAAGAAAAGTCAACTGAAATGGTGAGAGGATTAGAGTAAATATTTCTGAATAAGAAGGCATTGACAAGTGTTTGAAAAACTGTGTGGCACCACTGGACACCCCTGGAAGTGTCAAAACCACACTTCCCATTGCTCCAAATGGCTACTATCATACAAGCAAAAGATACCAAATTCTAGTATACGTCCTTGACACTGGTAGAAATGGAAACTCATATAGCCATTTAGGAGTACGCCACATGTGTCCCTCAAAACTAGACTATACGGACTGAATAAACTAACTAGACCACCTTGAGAATTCTTCTTGAAGAAAATCAAATAAACTTATCAAAGAGTTAATAACATTCCATTGTTATTTCAGCAATGATCATAGCTAAGGGATAGAATTAACCTATGTAGCCACGGATAGATGATGAGTGGATTTAAAGAAAAGATGATATAGATAGACAAAATAAAACAGTATTCAGCTCCTTTAAGGGAGAACATCCTGTCCTTTGCAGTCAATGGATAGAAGTGGGAGACAGTACACTGACGTCAATGGGGCAGACTCAGAGGGCTTGCTTTCCTAAATGTTCAACTCAAAATGGAGGAGGACAGGCTAGTACTTAGTGGACACTATGAAAAAGAAGAGGAAGAGAAGCACACCTTGAGAGGGGTAAACTCTTATGTCAAGCGAGGGAATCGGGTCTCTAAACATAAAGGACTGAGATGGAAACACTAATTACATTTATTTGATCACTATACAGCAGAATACATGTATTCAAACCTACACTGCCTCATGAATATGCACAAGTATTTAAATTTAATTAAAGATAAAACAATGAAATTATGCAAATATAAAATACAACTGTTATCTAAACAAAAAACCACAAACTCTTAAAACACTACAGGCATGCATTGCATTATTTCTCTGAAAATCATAATACACATATTAGGAGGCAATTATTAGTGGACGTTTCATATTGTCACCCAGGTGGGAGCACACTTTGATTTTGAACTCTTTCTTCAAGGACATTTGAATGGAAAGATTATCAAAACCACAAACACAATTTTTTTCCTGCAACAAAAAGTAGAATTCTTTAGAACCTTAGAAGAGAGAGGTAATATCTCCCTTTGGAGAAAACTTAATCTTGCTTACTTTCCATTATAAAATATTCTGGGTCTCTAACAGAGAGGTTACTGGCCTGTCACACACCCTATGTGCAGTAATCCTCTGACAGTACTGAGCCTTATGACTGTCATAGCTGACTTCAGAGATGCTCATGTCCTGCTCGTGGTAAAGCTAAAACATTTTTTTTTTCTCTGATTCAGGATTCTTTGCCTCCTACCATAACACACAAAGGCCAATCTGACATTTCTTGACAGTAAACAGATAACTTTCTGGAATAATTGGAGATAGTTCAGCCTAGAGATATAAAGGCAGAGTTCATAAGACCTCAAGATATTATTTTTGATGTTGCTAAATTATCCCCTACTAATGTAATAGGATTAAAACCACAAAGAATCAAGATCTTACTTTAAAACATTTAATTGCATTTTGTAACCAAAAACAGGCTAAAGAAGAGGGAGACACAAGATTACTATATTAGAAACTAGACCCCTTTCAAAATACTTCAAGAAATTATGTCTTTATGGAGTTAAAGAAATCTTTAACCTTCCTGCTACTACATTTTATACAAAGAAAAATCAATGTGCCCTCCAAATTAATATTTAGTTTGAAAAAAACAAATCTGAAGTAAAAATAAAACCATCAATGACCTTCAGATGAATCTACATTTTGCTACTGCTTCCAATAAATCCATATGTAGGTATTACATAATCTGACTGGAAACAAAAATAAAAATAACACAAATTATGTGTTAGATACCTGATCTAGTTTTATAAGCTACAAGCTCATATTTTTTTTTTTACTTTTGCGAAGAGATTTCAAGTCAAGAATGTTGAAGTGTACCCAATTAGTGAGATCATTTAATGTATTGCCTTGTAGATATTATTTTTCTTTACTCCCTTATATTACGTAAAAAAAGGTCTCAAGACCTATAAACAATGCTTTGCATGGTCATCACTATAGTAGGCAACAAGAAGTTTGTTATCACGTTAATCATGGCAACATCTCATAGAGCATCCTCACTTCTACAATGGAGGAGATTCAATTTTATTGAAAAAAAAAAAAAAAACGTATATGGAGAACATCAGTTCTTATATGTTTCTCAGGGGGTAGGGCTGTCCACTCATTATGACTGGAGTCATCAAGTAATCTGTTGCTTGGTTCCAGTTAATAAGATTCAAACCAACTTGATTTTACCTGAAGATCAAATTTGTGGCAGTGTTTCAAATAGCACAAAAAATTACCTTAATGTAGTAGGATGAACTTCAGAAAACATGTTTTCTTAAACTTCCTTATATTAAGAGAGGGTCTACTGAAGAAGGGATAGG
The DNA here is from genome assembly GCA_902729485.2 of Mus minutoides. Taxonomy (NCBI): domain Eukaryota; kingdom Metazoa; phylum Chordata; class Mammalia; order Rodentia; family Muridae; genus Mus; species Mus minutoides. The sequence goes on from LR749552.1 coordinate 3,144,141, forward strand.
GCTAATTCCCAAATACTGACAGCAACTTTCTAAAAGTTATATTGGGGTATAAAAAAATTAATACTCCCGTACTTCTTGCCTTTCTGTATCTTTCAAAATGTTCAGTTATTATAAGAGTTTAAAGAGCTTGGAAGAGGATTAGATTTTAAAATTTATTTCATAATCAAAAGTCCAATGTGTTCTATTTAACAGAATGAACTGAGAAGCTGTAATTTCAGGCAGATCTCTGAGTACTCCAATATGAAGCTCTATTGGATTTTCAATTATAATTAACAGAATAATAACTAAAGATGTAAACAGAAACAGAAATGACTGTACTATCAAACACCTGCTACATAATTATTTGAACAACAAAATGTTTTTGAGTCTCCCACTTATTTATAATCCTGGCATGTTTTTTTAAAAATTCCTGTCTATGTATCAATCTGCTTAATTATTTTACAGCTCTCCATGAGACAAAAACAGCTCAAAAAATAATTTGATCCAGGTGACAAACTGGAAGCAATCAATCTATTACTGGGAGGTCAGTTTATTTGATCAAGGAAAGTGGAAATATTAAGCTTTCATGAAAGTATTATACAATCTTATTAATTAGACCCCCACTTAAAGGGTATTTCAATGACCCCTCAAAAATACCAATTCATAACCTAGACCCTGTAGTCTCTCAATAATCTTATAGCTGAAAGGTAGGGTTGATTTGGAAAACTGTCTTTAGATATCCATTGCTGAATAAAAGCAGGCGTCTGCCACCCTGCCATAAAGAAGGCTATGTACAATTTTCATTTGGCATCCTAACAATCTTATATTTGGTTTGAGCAGTACATTTTCATTTCATTCATCATTTAAAGACAGATAATCAGAAAGTCATTACATTGGCCGACACCAGACCCTTCGCTCGATTGTATCGTAATTGAGCACCGCAGAGCGTGTGCCAGATCTAATGGATAATGAATATATTATGTCAGTAGAACCGCCTCTGTGAAGCTCCAGGGGAATCGACAGAGGGGGTTGTGGTAGTGACACGCGGGGTCACAGATGTTGTGCTGATCTACTGATGGGATGATTGTGTAATTAGGTAATCAATGGTGGGTACTGTGCTATTGTGGACATCTCAGCCTGAAAATGGAGAGCGTGGATGACAGACAAGTCAGCATTTATCCAAAAGACTTTTCTTGGGCTTGGGCCTATAGTTATTGTTAACCATTACTCGGCATATTGTCTTGGGATAGAATGATTAAGATGTAGACACGTGTCTAGTTATGTTATAATGAGAATGTTTAGCATAGCTTTTCAATTACCCTTTCATCACAGTCTGGTCAAGGTCTGTTTTCTTTCTATGGAATGATGAAATCAATGCAAAATGGAGAGATAGAGATTTAAATTCCTCTATAGTCAATGCAGAAAATCTTTTTCCCAAAAATAATAACATATATTCGCTTGCCTGGCCTAAGAAATTCTTAAGCACACAGTATTATTAATAATAATGTTGATAATAATAATAGCAGTCTTCTTTAAAATTAATGAGTTGTTTGATGTTTCAGGCATTCTTATTTAATTAGCATGAATTATCTCATTAACTGCAAGCTCCTCACAGACACATATCCTTATTATTTTCATTTTAAACATTTGAAATCGAAAGCATTTAAAACTCTAATTACTTTCCAAAACCACAGTGCATGATATGGTCAAATTAGTGTTCAAAAGATACTGAAAGGCTAGGTGTGATAGTGTATGCATGTGATCTTAGCACCTGGAAAACTGCAGCCAGAGAAGAAAGACCAAACAACTGAAGAGCTTTCCGTCTTCTTACCCTGACACAGATCCAATAAGCCATTTTGATTCCGTTTCCCCTTTTAAAGTCAGTGTTATATACTAAATTTATGAAAGGCATGCACAAGAACATGCAATATCATAGACTGAGAAGTGAAGAGACAAAAACGTCCTTTTATAGAACAGTAGAGGAAACAAAGTCAGAGGTGTGGCCAAAAATACAGAGATTATAGAATATGGCATTCTTTCTGACATTTCATTGCTTGGGACAGGCATAAAAAAGGTCTACCCCTCATCCTAAAATCCCAGTGACAAACACTGATAGAAGTCCAAGAGAGTTCATCAGGGTAACCAATGGGTGCATTCAGCTTGCTTAAAGTAGCATAGGTAAGAGGGTAGGTGAAGGTCACACAGGTGACAGTAAATTCTGTACTGTCAAGAGAAATATTTTCTTAACTGTAGAATTCCAATGTTCTCCCCACATTGTATTCCTCTTATATTCCCCCAATATCTCCCATAAGACCTCATGGGATTATTAGAAGAGTTGCATACAACTAGAAGGGAGAGGTAAGTAGATAGTCAGTGGAAGAGTCTATGTTCTTCCCTGCCTTCTCCATCTTTAAGTGAAAGGATAGTCAAGAGGCCCAGCTGTGATGATCATTTTTCAGCAGAACCAACAGAAGTCATGCGAGTGGAGAATAATTCCTCACAACAGGCTATAGTATACTATACTATAGTAGTTTTGTTTTGTTTTTCAAAACACAACGTTGGAAAATATGTATGTGTGTGTGTGCAGTTGCAATTGTTACTAATTACAACATTCATAAGTATCAATTGTATCCTACCTCCTATGAATTAGGGTTAAAAAATTTGAATCAATCACCACAGTAGTGATTAATGAATATTCATACCAATCTACACACATTTTAACTCTAGTGATTTTTTTTTAAAGGCCAGCTAATGCAAGATTGTAGGTATTGCCAGTATCAGAAGGACTCATTCTTTTTTTTTTCTAAATTTTATTAAATATTTTCTTCATTTACATTTCAAATGCTATCCTAAAAGTCCCCTATACCCTCACCTAACCCCTACCCTGCTTCCCTACCCACCCACTCCCACTTTTTGGCCCTGGCATTCCCCTGTACTGGGGCATATAAAGTTTGCAAGACCAAGGGGCCTCTCTTCCCAATGATGGCAGACTAGGCCATCTTCTGCTACATATGCAGCTAGAGACATGAGCTCTTGGGGTACTGGTTAGTTCATATTGTTGTTCCACCTATAGGGTTGGAGACCCCTTCTGCTCCTTGGGTACTTTCTCTAGCTCTTCCATTGGGAACCCTGTGTTCCATCCAGTAGCTGACTGTGAGCATCCAATTCTGTGTTTGCCAGGCACTGGCATAGGCTCACAGGAAACAGCTATATCAGGGCCCTTTCATCAAAATCTTGCTGGTGTATGCAATAGTGTCTGTGTTTGGTGGCTGATTATGGGATGGATCCCCAGGTGCAGCAGTCACTGTTTGGTCCATCCTTTTGTCTCAGCTCCATACTTGATGTCTGTAACTCCTTCCATGTGTGTTTTGTTCATAAGTATAAGAAGGGGCGAAATGTTCACACTTTGGTCTTTGTTCTTCTTGAGTTTCATGTGTTTTGTAAATTGTATCTTGGGTATTCTAAGTTTCTTATGCTACATTTAAGCATGTGTATAATGACAGTATGAAGAAGGATTTTATGCATGAGGAATCAGTACACTATTTAAAAAGATAAAAGACCCAAACAACAAATTTTCATTGAGAAGACTAAGAAAAATAAAACTTCATTGTACCACAAACTGAAATATTAGACATATAATTCAAAATTACTCAGTCCCATATTACTAATAATTAGATTAAATAGTGAAATTTTAACTTGGTAGACACAATAAAAATGGTTAAATAGAAATTACAGGACTCTCGACTGTTTAAGCACCCTTGTCAAAGATCAAGTGACCATAGGTGTGTGAGTTCATTTCTGGGTCTTCAATTCTATTCCATTGGTCTACCTATCTATCTCTGTACCAGTACCATGCAGTTTTTATCACAATTGATTTGTAGTACAGCTTGAGGTAAGGGATGGTGATTCTACCAGAGGTTCTTTTATTGTTGAGAATAGTTTTTGCTATCCTAGGTTTTTTGTTATTCGAGATGAATTTGCAAATTGCCCTTTCTATCTCAGTGAAGAATTGAGTTGGAATTTTGATGGGGATTGCATTGAATCTGTAGATTGCTTTCAGCAAGATAGCCAGTTTTACTATATTAATCCTGCCAATCCAAGAACATGGGAGATCTTTCCATCTTCTAAGATCTTCTTTGATTTCCTTCTTCAGAGACTTGAAGTTCTTACCATACAGATCTTTCACTTCCTTAGTTAGAGTCACACCCAGGTATTTTATATTATTTGTGATTATTGTGAAGGGTGCTGTTTCCCCAATTTCTTTCTCAGCCTGTTTATCCTTTGTGTAGAGAAAGGCCACTGATTTCTTTGAGTTAATTTTATATCCAGCTACTGCACTGAAGCTGTTTATCAGGTTTAGGAATTCTCTGGTGGAATTTTTAGGGTCAGTTATATATACTATCATATTATCTGCAAATAGTGATATTTTGACTTTTTCCTCCCCAATTTGTATCCCCTTGATCTCCTTTTGTTGTATACTTGCTCTGGTTAGGACTTCAATTACTATATTGAATAGGTAGGGAGAAAGTGGGCAGCCTTGTCTTGTCCCTGATTTTAGTGGGATTGCTTCAAGTTTCTTTCCATTTAGTTTGATGTTGGCTACTGGTTTACTGAATATTGCTTTTAGTATGTTTAGGTATGGGCCCTGAATTCCTGATCTTTCCAAGACGTTTATCATGAAAGGGTGTTGGGTTTTGTCAAATGCTTTCTTAGCATCTAACAGGATGATCATGTGGTTTTTGTCTTTGAGTTTGTTTATATAGTGAATTATGTTGATGGATTTCCATATATTAAACCATCCTTGCATCAATGGGACGAAGCCTACTTGGTCATGATGGATGATTGTTTTGATGTGTTCTTGGATTTGGTTATTGAGAATTTTATTGAGTATTTTTGCATCAATATTCATAAGGGAAATTGGTCTGAAGTTCTCTTTGTCGGATCTTTGTGTGATTTAGGTATCAGAGTAATTGTTGCTTCATAGAATGAATTGGGTAGAGTACCTTCTGTTTCTATTTTGTGAAATAGTTTGAGGAGAATGGAATTAGGTCTTTTTTGAAGGTCTGCACTAAACCAATCTGTTACTGGGCTTTTTTTAGTTGGGAGACTATTAATTAATGCTTCTATTCCTTTAGAGGATATTGGGCTGTTTAGATCATTAATCTGATCCTGATTTAACTTTGGTACCTGTTAACTGTCTAGAAAATTGTCCATTTCATCCAGGTTTTCTAGTTTTGTTGAGTATATTCTTTTGTAGTAGGATCTGATGATGCTGAGAATTTCCTCAGGTTCTGTTGTTATGTCTCTCTTTTCATTTCTGATTTTGTTAATTAGGATATTGTCCCTGTCAACAAATGGTGCTGGCACAACTGGAGGTTATCATGTAGTAGAATGCGAGTTGATCCATTCTTATCTCCTTGTACAAAGCTCAAGTCTAAGTGGATCAAGGAACTCAACATAAAACCAGAGACTCTGAAACTTATAGATGAGAAAGTGGGGGAAAAGCCTCGAAGATATGGGAACAGGAGAAAAATTCCTGAACAGAACAGCAATGACTTGTGCTGTAACATCGAGTATTGACAAATGGGACCTCATAAAATTGCAAAGCTTCTGTAAGGCAAAAGACACTGTCAATAAGACAAAAAGTTCAAGAACAGATTGGGAAAGGTCCTTTTCTAATCCTAAATCAAATAGGGGACAAATATCCAATATATACAAAGAACTCAAGAAGCTGGACTCCAGAAAACCAAATAACCCTATTAAAAATGGGGTACAGAGCTAAACAAAGAATTCTCAACTAACGAATACTGAATGGCTGAGAAGCACCTGAAAAAAATGTTCAACATCCTTAATCATCAGGGAAATGCAAATCAAAACAACCCAGAGATTCCACCTCACACCAGTCAGAATGGCTAAGATCAAAAATTCAGGTGACAGCAGATGCTGATGAGGATGTGGAGAAAGAGAAACACTCTTCCATTGCTGGTGGAATTGCAAGGTGGTACAACCACTCTAGAAATCATTCTGGCCGTTCCTCAGAAAATTGTACATACTACTACTGGAAGATCCAGCAATAACTCTCCTGGGCATATATGCAGAAGATGTTCCAACTTGTAATAAGGACCCATGCTCCTCTATGTTCACAACAACCTTATTTATAATATCCAGAAGCTGGAAAGAACCCAGATGTCCCTCAACAGAATAATGGATACAAAAAAAATGAGGTACATTTACACAATGGTGTACTACTCAACTATTAAAAACTATGAATTTATGAAATTCTTGGGCAAATGGATGTATCTGGAAGATATCATCCTGAGTGAGGTAACCCAATTACAAAAGAACACACATGATATCCACTCACTTATAAGTGGATATTATCCCAGAAATTTAGAATACCCAAGATACAATTTGAAAAACACATGAAACTCAAAAAGAAGGAAGACCAAAGTATGGGTTCTTCATTCCTTCTTAGAATGGGCTACAAAATAGCCATGGAAGGAGTAACAGAGACAAACTTTGGAGCAGAGCCTGAAGGAATGGCCATCCAGACACTTCCCCACTTAGAAATCCACCCCATAAACTGCCACCAAAACTGACACTAGGCAGATGCCAACAAGAGCCTGCTGACAAAATCCTGATATAGCTGTCTCCTGTGAGGCTCTTCCAGTGCCTGGCAAATACAGAAGTGGATGCTCACAGTCATCCATTGGATGGAACACAAGGTTCCCTATGAAGGAGCCAGAGAAATACCTAGGCAGCTGAAGGGGACTGAAGCCTCATAGAAGGAACATGAATATGAACTAACCTGTACCCTCAGAGCTCCTTGGAACCATACCACCAATCAAAGACAACACATAGTGGAACTTGTGGCTCTAGCTATATTTGTAGCAGAGAATGGCCTACTTGTTCATCAATGGGAGGAGAGGTATTTGGTCCTGTGAAGGCTCTCTGCCCCAATATAGGGGAATGCCAGGACTAGGAATTGGAATGGGTGTGTTTGGGGGCAGGGAGAGGGAGGGAATAGGGGATTTTCAGAGGGAAAACTAGGAAAGGGGAAAACATTTGAAATGTAAATAAAGAAAATATCTAAGGAAAAAAAAGAAGAAAAATCACACCTAAAAAACAAACAGAAAAGTCTAAATAAATAAATAAATAAATAAATAAATGTTTTCTCTGGAAAAAAAAGAAATTTCAGAACTCTAACATGGAATAATTAACAGTGTATTACATACATAATAAGGAACATTTTAAATTAATATATGGAAGAAAAATATTTATACATGTAGGAAATTAATTGACAAAATCTTAAAGAAAAGGAACAGTTGAGATACAAGTAAATAATTTATTCAATATATAAATGGGAAATATAAAAGAAAAGGGAGTATATTGATCATGTGTTTCTATGTAAAAATTACTGTGGCACTGGATATTTCAATATAACAAGTATCTATTATTTCACAGTTTCTGTGACTCAATCTCTTTCTGAGAACCACTTGAATACTTATATTTCATGATTTCTAACTCATATTCTCTCCTCTGACAGCTAGGTTGTCAGCGTTATCTGTATACTCAACTGGGGATGCTACATATCCAAATTCATTTGCAAGGTTGTTGGCAGGATTCCATTTCTCATGGACTTTCCAACTCAATAATTTTGTTAACATTCTACTTATTGACCAGAAGCCTTTTTCAACTCCTTGCCACACAGACTTCTTCATGGCCAACCCATGTATGGCAGCCAATATAATGATCACTCAGAAAAGGGGCAGATAGAGAGCAAAGGGAGAAGAGGAGGAAGACACCGAATGCCCAGCTATGAGGTATAGTGAGGTAAAAGTGCTCTACAGCAAAACAGAGTCTATAATCTAATTAGTCTAATCATTTAAAATTCCAGAAGTCACTATGCCAATCATTAGAAGCTATTCATCATGAGCCATGTATACCAAAGGGAGATTATTATATAAGATCAGGAATGCCAAGAAGGGGGCAATGAGAACCACCTTTCAAGCTTCTCTCTCTCTCTCTCTCTCTCTCTCTCTCTCTCTCTCTCTCTCTCTCTCTCTCTCTCCAGATGTGCAACAAGTCATATACTTAAAGGGGTTTATCACCATGATGGTGCTAAGGCAACAGTCTTCAATACGGTAATCTGCATGAAATCCAAGAAGATTGTACTTAGGCAGGAGAACAGTCTCCTCTAGATGATGCTGAGCTAACTATTGTCTAACAGCTTAGGCAAGTCTTCCTTACTCCTGCATTTTTGACATCTCAGTAGGCCAAGGTCCTCCTTTAGAAATTAATTGTTGGCTCAGGGTTCATTCACTTTTTCTATAACACAATACCTCAAAGACATTCACTAACATCCAGCAGTACTAAAATCATTTTCTGAGATCTAACACAAGACCTATAATGGAGATGGCCCAGCTGGATCTACCGCTGTTAAGAAGAATAAATGCAGCCGGGCGTGGTGGCTCACACCTTTAATCCCAGCACTTGGGAGGCAGAGGCAGGCGGATTTCTGAGTTCAAGGCCAGCCTGGTCTACAGAGTGAGTTCCAGGACAGCCAAGGCTACACAGAGAAACCCTGTCTCGAAAAAACCAAAAAAAAAAAAAAAAAAAAAAAAAAAAAAAAAAAAAAAAAAAAAAAAAAAAAAAAAAAAAAAAAAAAAAAAAAAAAAAAAAAAAAAAAAAAAAAAAAAAAAAAAAAAAAAAAAAAAAAAAAAAAAAAAAAAGAAGAAGAATAAATGCATATATTACCTAAATTTTTTAATGCATTTTCTTAAATCTATGTGTGATTATATGGATTTTCATTTGTGTGTGAATACACTCCATTCTAGGTATGCTCAAAAGTCAGAAGATAACATCTATTTTTTCTGAACGGGAAAGGATGGTAAGCTTTCTTAATGATAAAGCTATATCTCTAGCCCTGTATTTAAGAGAAATGATGCATATTATGTGGCAATGTTATGACTACCGTGAATGCTAAGTGAAATTAATTATATGTCAAGTTACCTCTGGCTACCAAACACAAATCATATTCAATAATTAAAATAAAATATAAATATTTTTAAACAAATGCATCTGAGATCTTGTGACCAACGGTTTCTCTCTGTCTCTCTGTCTCTGTCTCTGTATCTCTCTTACACAGACACAAACACAAACACACACACACACACCACAAACATACAAAGGCCATTTATACTAATAACCATAAAGGAACATAATCCCTGAAACAGGTGAATGTAGGAAGTAAGGGACTTTAAAACAGAAAACATTTGCTTAAACCTAAAAAAGAATTTCTCTTTTTTAATTGAAAATAGATTTTTTTCTCTTATATTAAATGCGCTGATCACACTGCCCCCTCTCTCAACTCCTTCCAGCCCTCCCCCAAACTCCCCTAGCCCAATCCCTGTCCTGTTCCTCTTCAGAAGAGACAGGCCTCCAAGAAACGACAATTGAAATAGAATATGTATGTATATATATATATATATATATATATATATATATATATATATATATATCAGGACAAGGCAACAGCTCTCATTATCAAGGCTTAATATCAGGAAAAGGCAACACGATAGGAGGAGAAGAGTTTCAAGAGCAAGCAAAGGAATCACCGAAACACTTGCTCCCACTCTTAGGTGTCTCACAAAACCACTGAGCTAACAGCCAGAACCTATGCAGAGGACCTGGTACAGACTCATGTAGGCCCAAAGTTCTGGTGCATTTTAAAAGTTCAAAGAAGTAAAATGCATGATAAAAATAGTTCAAAAGAAAGGGGGATGTGAAGTAAAGTGTAAGGCTCTGAAAAGCAGGAGGGGAGAGGAAGGCAGATCAGAGACAGTATCTCTAAGATGGAGAGTTCAGATGGAAGAAAGTCAAGATGAAAGGACACTGAGTGAGAAACAGGATAAAGAGTTACAGACACAAAAGTAAGACTACATGACAGTCTCTCTCGATAAAGTGCCCACGGAGCTCCCCTAGGCATTTGAGTGGCCAACACTGAGCTGGGTTATACCAGGAAACTGTTTTCAAGGAGTGGAGTGCCAGAAACTATGAAGTCTGCGTGAGGTGGTTCACTCTGATGGAAACCCAAATCTGAGACTGAATCTGAGGCTGAAGAGGAAAGCATAACACAACAAGACACAGATGATCCATACACACACACACACACACACACACCACCCCATTGCTCCCTCCCCCCACAAAGACATCAGAAACCAGAAGTCTAAAGTAGAGAGATTAGCAATGCTAATCATATCCCACCCTAACACACACACCACCAAGGTGCAGAGGAGTAAGAGATTGGTGCTGCAGGGCCTGAAATTCAGGAAGCTGAATTTAGTGTGCTATGACAGAAATACATGGAACATAGCGTAAATATCATGATATCTCCATCTATGTAGCTGCCAAGAGGCAAGAAAGCTTGGAACCTGGGACCATGGTGTAGCATTCTGATGGGAGCCATAGACCCCAAGTATCTCAGGCTATGGAGAATGTAGCAGGTGATGGTAAGCTCAGCGTTCTCTACTCCAGCCACATCAAGAAGCTTCATAGCTATACTCAGCAAATCTGTACAGAATCTGGTGGAATAGTCTGGAAGAGTAAAACAGTAGGTGAGCCTTCTCACTGAGGGGGAGGGGGAAGATGAACTGTGTTCCCTATCAATTTATGGTCTAGCTCTTATACTTTTTATTTTTTATGATTCATATTTGTTCATTATTCTAACACATAGATTTTTTGTTTTGTTTTTTTAGAGACAGGGTTTCCTCTGTATAGCTCTAGCTGTCCTGGAACTCACTTTGTAGACCAGGCTGCCTTCAAACTCAGAAATCCACCTGCCTCTGCCTTCAAGTGCTGGGATTAAAGGTGTGCGCCACCACTGCCTGGCTTAACACTTATACTTTAATAATAATAACTATTCCAATTATTCTGCATAAATAACTTTACATGATATATATCTCACACATATATTTATTTGTTATATATACTACACACACACACACACACACACACACACACACACACACACACACATCCTATTGTCCTCTAAATGTTCAGTTGCTGGGTATTAACTTATATTTTATTAGAAAATGCTTTATTACTGACCTCTTTTAAAAATATACAGCATTTTCTCTAGGTCATTTCATCATTATAACACATGTACTTTCCGTCTCATGACAATTTCATCAAACATTCCTTACATCAATACTCAAATATTCACATTCTTATCCCCACAAAAAAAATGTACTATAAAGTAAATTTCCCCCCAAGAAGTACGCTAGTGCTAGGGTCTTTGAACCTGAAAGGTCCAACACACAGACAATAATCTATACAACTATTTCATCCACCAGTCAACTCTGAGATTGCTGTCAAATATCATATTTGCCACTGTAGTAGGTTTCCCACTGAAATACACATCCAAGTAAAGAGAATCCATAGGAATACACAATTTAACTGAAAACATACAGCAAAATAAACTTAGAAATGGCAAGCATTACAGATCAGAATCCTTACCATGAGAAATTAAGAAATCACAAGAAACAACCAGAGAAAGTAACAGCAAGTCCCCTATCACTAGTTGCCAACATCCTAAAAACACAAAAGAAAGAAAATGGAATGAGGTAAAGCCCAGAAACTTTTTAAAATGCCTACTTTTGAAAAGAATTATCAACCAAGGAGAGGACTTAGATAATCAGAAAAGGATGTAAATTCAAGACCATAACATGAAACTTGTCAATATGGATGGAATAATCAGCAAATCGTGGGGGAAAAAAAAAACACCAACATGGGAAAAAAATGCACAGGAAGATACAAGAGTAGCTAAAAAAAGAAATCAACAGATCTGAGAAATAATCTACCAATTAAAAAACAACAAACAAAGAATTATCAACAGAGAATATCAATCATAAAAACATGTTTTAAGGATAAAGGTAATATTGAAACATTAATATGAAGAAAATGATTAATGAACATGACCAAATCTCCAAGAAATCTGGGGACATATTAAAGAACCAATATCTAAGAACTTATGGAGTTAAAAGAGTGAAATAAAGTCAAAAGACTCAAGCAATCTATTTAAAGAGATTGGAGCCAGTAATTTTCCAAACTTAGAAAAAGAAAGACAAAAACCAATCACAAGAATTATTTAGAAGCAGAAAGATATAGGAGCAGAAAATATCATAATCTACATCTCAAATTATAAACAAAAGCAACAATAATAAAGATTGTAAGGGAAAATCACCACATTAACATTCTGGGACGGAAACCCCAGAGTAACATCAATATCAGTGTACACATCTGAATTCTTATTAAAAGAAAGCTATACTAAAATGAAAAAGAAAGACAATTTCATCAATGGAAACACAAGAAAGAATATATTTCTGGAGAGGAATAAATGGACAGAAAGAAGCTAGGAAGAAACCTAGCGATTCACAGAAGCATAGGAAGAATCATGTCACAGCAAACCAGAGAAGTTCCAATACTACAGGGAAAGAATTGCCAAGAAATGAGCCAACCCATCAGGAAAGCATCCACAAAGACTTGATAATGGAAGGACCCTTTCAACAACAGTATTCTTCAATGCAAATGGCCATAATTAAGACAATAAAAGATGCAGACTAGCTGAATGGATTAATAAAAGCTACCCAGCTATCTATTTTCTCCAAGAAATCTATCAAATCCAAGTAGAATAACAAACTGGAAATCATGCACAAATGTTGCCTAAGAAACCACATCAAGATGTGGAGATTGAATAACATTTTTTTGGAATCAATATGCCATAACTTAAAGCCATCTTAAAAACTTAAATATCATCCTCACAAATAAAGAATGCAATGCAAAATATAGGAAATCCTGGGATATAGTCAAAGACATTCAAAGAGGATAGCTTATAAGTACTTACACTGTAAAATTATAGTGCTCTCAACAGTAAGGTCATATCAGAAAGATGTAGAAATGGGAAAAGGAAGACAGGCTCCTAATAGTAGATGGCAAAAACTAATAAAGATTAACATCAAAATACATGAAATTGAGACTGAAAAAAGAACATGTAAAATTGATCCATGAAATAGTTAATTGTTTGAAAATATTAACACGAATGACAAGAACCACACAAAATTAAACAAAAGAAAGGGAGATAATGTAAATTAGGAGAACCATGTACAAAATCTAGCTGTTATAGTAGGCTCTAACCAAGTCCAGATCTCAGGAATACTTCAAAAATTAATATTCCAAAAGATTGGGAAACCTAGATGTTATGCATTAGTTTTTAAATGCCTATAACCTTTTGAAATTAAAGTAAAAATATATCAACAATTTAAACAGACCCCTAAAAATTAGACGGATGCAGTAATTGAGTCATGATACAATAAGTAGCCAAAGACTACATTGATTACCGCTGAATCCCACCAAATTGTCAAAAGTCATCTATCAGAAACACTTCTCAAAACTCTTCCCAAAAAACAGGAAGGGAAGTCATCTGTGGAAGAAGTTTTCCAAAGATAGCAAATTGAGAGAAGGAAAAACCATCAAGAAAACAAAAGTATAGACTCATTTCCCTGATGAAGAATATTCTTAACTAGATAACTACAAATCAGATTCAGGAAGATAACAAGTCATCCCAACAACTTCAGGTTAGTTAAAGACATTGAAATAAAAAATATATATAAACAGTATACATAGTGTTAAGAAAGAAACTATAAGATCATGTGAAAAACTAAAGAAAAGGCATTTGAAAAGTGCACTGCACCTTCATGATTTAAGTCTTAAAGAGGCTACATATGACAAGCCAGTAGGCAATGACATAGTAAATGGGGGGACTCTGGCAGCATTTCCTCTAAAATACGGAATGAGATAAGAATGGATACCATATACATTCAAAGTTTTGCTAGTATACCAAGATCAAGGAAGATAAAAGGATTACAAGAAAAGAAAGGAAGAAACAAAATTGCATCTATTAACAAATGGGATGATTCTCTGCTTAATAGACTCAATACCTTCCACTAATATACAAAATCAACATAAAATAGTGAGCTTTTCAAACACACCAATAATGAACTAGCTCAGAAAGTTACTAGAAAAGAAATCTCATTCACAATAGCTTTTCAAAATACCCAGGAAGAAACCTAATCAAGGAGCTACAATCTCTGCCATAGAAACTTTGAAACATTGGAAATAAAGAAATAGAAAAAGACACTTGACAATGATAATTAGATCCATGCCCCTCATCTTGCACAAAAATCAATTCTAAGTGTATCAAAGAACTGAATTTAAAACGTGAAATGCTGAAAGTGCTAGGTAAGAACATAGAAAAGACTTCAAGATATGCGTACAGGCAAGAGCTTTCTGACTAGAACCCCAGTGACCCAGGCAATTACCCTACAAAATAACAATTGAGATTACAAAGCATTTTAAAACTTCTACATAGCAAAGGACATTACTGCTGAGCAGAATTGACAGCCTATGGAATGGTAGAAAATACTGCCTTCTATAGGAACATGAGTCTAATACGTAGATTATATAAAGATTTTCCAACTACAAATATCACAAAGTCAAAACTGCTAGTCAGTAAAAGACCCAATGAAATAAATGGACAAAACAAGGAAAAGTAGTCCCAACATATTTTCAAGGTCTTCAGCATCCTTGGTCAAGAAAACATATGGCCGTAAATGATGGAGAGGATGTGGAGGAAGAGAAATTACTATATTATCTATCAATATACTTTTATATTTATGCTTACTGATATTCTATTCACAATAGCTAGAAAATAGAGTAGCACATCAACAAACAAACAAAAAATAACAAAACCAAACAAACAAAACCAGAGACAATGAAAACATGGTACAAATATACAATGTTCATTAGCACAGTGAGAATTTACGTTTATACCCAGAAGAAATTACAAAACGTGCAGATAAATGGATGGAGCTAGAGAACAGGACATTCATTTAAGAACCTAGGCTCAAAGGACAAACATTCAATGTTCTTTCTCACATACTGTTTCTAGCCGCTAATTTTCATATACGTGTATTTAAGGAGGGAGTGAGAATATAGATCATAAAGCAATATGACAGCCACTAAATGTAAGGAACATGGTCTTAAGATAGCTGAGATGCACTATCATGAATACCTGTGGCGTGAACATGAAAACAGAAAGCCTGGGGAGGGGGGATACAGATGGGGACAGGATGGAAGATGGAGAGGAAGTGGCAGAGCATTGGAAGAATTAATTAAACTACTCTTGAGAATGACATATGAAAACAGGCTACACTGGTAAAATTAAAATATACCATCAGAGCTAGAGAGAGGGCTCATTGGTTTAGGCACTTGCTGTGCCTGCAGAAGACTTGGGTTTGGTTCCTCGAACATATAACACAGCTTACACTACCTGCAACTCTAGTTCCAAAGATTGGACATTCTCTTCTGGCCTCTATGGGCACTGCACACACTGGTTTCATAAAAATGCAGCAAATGCTCACACATACACAAATGCATATAGCAGTACAAATGGAGGGACTTTTTAAGGTGCTACTTAAAGGCAGATTTTGATAACTCAAGAGCACATCTATTATGGTGCTATAGACAAAAGTCAAAGAAAAATTAATTAAAACAAGGTTTTCAAAGTGAAGGTAAGAGGGCAAATGAGTCGAAAGTTTGAACACAGAAAACAAATAATAAAAATATTTTATTCCCACAAAATTAATAAAATATTAGTGATCATTTATATACAAATGACCTAAGAATTTCTATATAGAGTGAATAACTGAATGGCATAAGCAGATCACCATAGACCTTCACTAAAGCACAGTAGGAAGCTGTAATGAGCACTAACACATGAGGCATAAATGTCATCAAGTGAATTTTTTGTGTTCTGAGTATAGATGCAGTATTAACTTTGATGGCTGTGCCATTAGAGCATGTTAGCACATTTTTATACTTTCATAGAAACCATATCTAAATACTGTCGTGATGCTATTACTGTCTCAAGGGCTTAGAAAGGTGACTATGAGAAAAAACAGCTAGGAGTTGAGATTTGTTAAAATGCAGTCTATTCTGGAAGGAAAAATAAAACCCAGAAAAATAGCTCAGCTGAAAGAGTGAAGTATCACATATTTTGAAAATCATAAGGATGAATTTACAAGAGCACAATGTAATGCATTAATTGAAAAAGAATCATTCAAGATGCAAGAAATGATATTCTCAACATCTATTATTTTAGAAAGCATCATGGACCTGTCCACAGCTTACTGTGAGTGGCTGATTTGCTTTTTTGTTTGTTTGTTTGTTTGTTTGTTTATTTTTTGAGACAGGATTTCTCTGCATAGCCCTGGCTGTCCTGGAACTCACTTTGTAGACCAGGCTGGCCTTGAACTCAGAAATCTGCCTGCCGCTGCCTCCCAAGTGCTGGGGTTAAAGGCATGCACCACCACGCCCAGCTCTGATTTGCTTTCTATCACCATCAGTACCTGCCTTACAGTAATCATTACATTCAAAACCCAAAATAAATGTATCATTCACCTGCCTAGTCATGATTTCTATTTTTGAGGCAGTTAGAGAATCTTTAATGTTACTCTACATTGAAATAGACTGAGGGGTAGAAATTTTAGTTTAATAAATGATAAAAATATTAGTATTATACTAGAACCTCTATAATCAGAAATAATTTAATAAGTCGCTATTCATTCTATCGGACACATAAAAATAACCTTGATTATTCCAGATGTGCTTGCTGATATAGTGCTATATTTCTTGGATTATCAAGAAGTATAAGAAGATTATTAGAGATCGACAGCAAAAGGGGTTTTGCAGAACCCTGTTAATTCATTCATTATTCATCAATGGGGTTAGAAAATGTCTGCCCAGCTTGAAAATAAAACACTTTCAAGGGAGGAAATGAAATAACTAAATGTATACATTTTAGAAACACTGATATATATACTAAAACAATGTTACCAATCTCTAAAGTCTAGAGAAACATGGCAGTTTAAATCATCCCTTTACAAGGGCAAATAGGTTTCATTATACAGAAATTATGTTGAACTAATCCTTCCCTCATTTCTCCAGGTTCTAAACAGCTTTGCCCCTGGTAGTGAAACTGACTATACATTATATATGAATGTGTGTTAGAGGTGATTTTAATAGGATTTGCATTGCTAAGAAGAGAATGGCATCTTAGTTTCACAGCACCAAGCTTTATTCTCAGGAGCAACTGTCATTCATTCATATCAATCAAAGAACTGCCTTTCCCCACCCTGTACAGCAAAACTTTACATTTTCATAATTTGAAAACTAAAACACTGCCAACAACAAAAGGCCTTTGACAACTTTATTGTCTATCATAAATCAATCTGGCAAGATCAAGTGCCAAAATATAAAATGTCAAACTTATACTGCTGCCTGGGAAAAATCATACAAGTCTCTGTATGTTTAGTGCATGCATTTACTTTTTTTTGTAACCAACCAACAAGCAGTATTTCTGGATGCTTAACATGGGTAAAGTCACATTGCAGAAATAAAATTAAAATCTGTAGCGTTGCCATTTTTACAAGACTAAACTGAAAAATTTCAATAATACCCCTGTATAGAATATCTTCATGACACAGTAAATTTAAACATTGCTTGTGATATCTAAAATGCAGTTATCCTATATCAAGTTCCCATGCCCTCATATCCAAGTTTATGAATATATATCATACTCATATCAGTATAATTTCCCTAATACTCATGCTTGTCCTGTAACATACATTCCCAGCACATTTTGTGAAATCTAATTCATGCATTTTGAAATTATGGAGGATACATGTTGATGTCCAAAATGATGACAGAAAAAAGCTACTTTTCTTCCACATGAAATGCTCAAACAGCAGCAGACTAAATGAATTCATGTAGTCATAGTGCCACCAATCAGAGAAGGGTTAGGAAAAATACAAATGGAAATATGTCCTTCCATGTCTATGCACTAGCTCAAAGAACCCAAGTACCCACATCTACTGAAATGAAATATTGCACTTTTTGCTTTTGGCATCATGGATTAGGTAGCCATGATGGTACCCTTTTAAAATTAATATTAGGCTGTAACTTGTTCTTTGTGTGTCATTTTTGGATAATAACTGTGTTGTTACTCTTTACCACAGCCTCCTGAAAGAAGCTCTCTGAAGATGGACTGTCCTTGTTTTGTTCATTGAGTTTTCAGAATGAGTAACTTTGGCATGCACTGGATATATGACTCATTTTCTACTTCCTTTTAGTATATTTTCACTTCTATTTGAAGCAGCTTCTCACTAATATGCCAGGCTGACACTGAACTAGCTCTGTAACCCAGACAGCCTTTGAACTTGTGATCCTCTTGCCTCAAACTCCTGAATTGCTACAATTACAGGCAGGAACATACTGATCTTAATTCTTAAATCATGTCTAGTGGATTAGGTTAAGTAATTAATTAAGGGAAAATATAAAAATGAATAAAATGTGAAGGCAATAGTATAAGATGTGATTATACCAATTAATCAATGCTTTTAAAGCAAACACAATAACTATAAATGGGACTTAAATTAGCAGTTAAAATACAGGGAATTTCAAAACGAGCCAACACAAATTATTAAGTCTATGCATTAATGAATTATATGAGCTAATTAGGAATGTGGAACAACTTTAGGAAATACATGAAGATTTAATACATAATGCTAGTCAAAATAAAGTATGACTGTATTACAACAACACATATTATGGTAAAAATGTTCTTGAAAATATCATTACACTTTAATTATTTTTAAATGTACCAATCCATAAAATGGTTTAAAATAGAACTTGTCTAAATCCAGCAATAATTTGAAAATACAAACAAAAATAAAATTTGACATATCCACATTCATACTTGAATATATAAATACATTTCTACAACGAATTTATTTTTTACTCAGAGAAATAACAAAAGAAAACAAACAAAGAAACTAAGAAACAAAGACAAATTAGGAGAAGAAAAATTTTGAGTTTTCTATTTACCTCACTAATTCTATGACATGGATACTCTACTAAGAAAAACTAGACATATGGGCATCATTACATTAAAGGTATTCTATAATTTTCTGTAATTCTATGAAATCAAGACCAGATTTGTGACAGATTTGAAAGTTTTAATATACATTGTAAAATATATCATGGTAATGTGAAAAATCAAGACAAAATTGTAGCACATTCAGAAATAAAGAATGCTGCTGAAGTCATATAGAAATAAAAGGCTGAAACCTGAGGAGAAAGACAATCTAAGCTTTTCTCTAACACTGGAAGTTGGTGAACACATACTAGAATGAGTTCAAAGCAAATCAAAAGACAATTATTAAAAAACTAATTAAAAGAATGAAAGATAAGGGAATGCTAGGTAAAGAATAATCAGCTAAAGAAAAAGTTTCTACTCCATCCCCCATGCCTGCATTTCTTGTAGACAGGCTAAATTTTGGGTCAAAAGATTTTTGAGTGGGTTGGTGTCTCTCTCCGTCTTCTGGAGCCTACCTGGCTATAGGAGGTAGCATTTTCTGGTATCATATCTCCAAAGCTATGAGTCACCCCCATTGATTCTTGGGCATCTGCCTTAAACTTATCCTGTCAATAAGAAATACAGGGAAAGGGGATGGAGCAGAGACTAAAGGAATGGTCAAGTAATAACCAGCCCAACTTGAGATTCATCCCATGGGCAAGAACCAATCCCTGACACATGGCTGTCCTCTGAGAGGCTCCACCCAGCAGCTGCCTCAGATGAATGTAGAAACTCACAGTCCAACTGTGGATAGATGGAGTTTGGGGACTCTAATGGAAGGACAGGAAGAAGTATTGAAGCACTAGGTTCCACAGGAAGACCAAAAGAATAAATTAACCTGGACCCTTGGGGTCTCACAGACTGACCCACCAAACAAAGAACATACATGGGCTTGACTTAGGACTCCCCACACTTATGTAGCAGATGTGCAGTTTGGTCTTCATGGGGTGGGGGAGCGGCTATCCCAAATCTATTACCTAAATATGAGATATGATGTTTTTTCAAGCTGGGCTGCCTTGTCTGGCCTCAGTGGGAGAGGAAGGACCTAGAATTACAGATACTTGAAATGCCAGGGTTGGAGGATACCTAAAAGGCTACCACCCACTCAGAGGAGAAGGGAAAAGAAGATGGGGAAAGGATTGTGGGAGGGGGGAGGACCATGAGGGGGGGGCAGTGAGAGTGCAGTAAAGTGAATAGGAAATTAATTAATTAATTAATTAATAAAAAGTTGTTTATAAAGAAACTCAAACTTTCGTAACACTATTAAGTTAGCAAATAATTTAAATGCAAAATAAATATTAGGAATAACAGCCAGTAGAGCTGAACTTAAAAGATGACAGCATAAAAATTTAGGAAAGAGACAAAAATAATCTTTCCTGTAGAAGTTTAACCTATCGAAAGTGACAAAGGTAGTAAAAAACATAATAAATCCCTTAATTATTAAAGGGCTTTAATTAGTTTATTAAAAAATACATGGAGAAATATCATCAAAACCGAGATATCAACACTCCAGGATCAGCTATTGACTAGAGCATAAATATTTTCAGAATTAAGCAAGATAGTAGTGTCACTTATAGCAAATATATTCAACTTAACTTAGAGTTAACACTTAACTCTTAAGCACTTCAATTTAGTATATTTTACTCCAGGACCAGCTATTTACTAGAGCACAAATATTTTCAGAAATAACCGAGATAGTGGTGTCATTTATAGCAAATATATTCAACTTAAGCTCTTCCTTGACAATGTTAATCCCCAGATTCAAACTCTATAGTCACTATGTTTGGTGGTAGGCATCTCTACCTATTGCACCACCTTACCAGTTCTAGTATAACATCAGTAATTCACAGATTTCTTATAGAGTCAATCAAATCTCCTAATAGTAATACTAAATGCTATATAAAAAAAGAAGCTCTCCTCCAAAGAGAAGATGCCTCTAAAAATTCAGCATAAGAATATGTTGTACTGTTAGATTTCAAGAAATGAAGCAATATTCTTATTGATATGGTGGTCCTTGGATAGTGGGAGAGGGTGCAGTAGATGAGGAGGTAAATTAATGATAATAACCTTCTTGCCTAATAGAAACTAGTCAATGAATCTTTTGGTGAGGATAGCGGTGATATATGAGAAACCAAGGTATTATAAAGACTACTATGGCTAAAGTTGAATGTTTTCCTTCAATTATTGCATTCATTTGAATAGTTGTTATGCATATTATATGAAGTATCAGCACAAATGTAAGAGAATATGCAAGGACCTATTTGTCTTCAAGAAATGGAAAACAATCAGAATTTCTACCTATTAAGCAAAACAACTGTATTTATAAAATACACAGAGCAAGAAATAGTAGACCCAGGGAATTTCTTACCTATACTGGTAAAACAATACACTGATATAATCACTTTAGAGAAAAATAGAACACATATGGTCAAATTGAAGAAACATATAGTTTGTCATCTAGAACACAGTATTCCAAAGAGGCTAAGGAAATACTTTATATTTTATCCAGAAGTTAAAAGCATTATTTAATAATGAGAGGGTGAAAAATATCCTACATGTTTTCAATTAAGAAAGTGTAGTGCTGTCCTTACAGTGACTAAAGGACAGTGACAATCACAGATGATAGATGTATATATTGTCATCAATATATCCTACAGCTATAAAATATAAAAAGAGTCCTGCCAGAGAATGGTGCTTTGATATTATATTGGGTTGTATATACATTTGTTTAAGGTATTCTCAAATATATACATTGATTATTTTAGAATGCTGGGCACTGACTTACAAAGAGTTGCTACTTTTCAGAAGATACAACGATGCCTTTAGACAAGAAGGAATACACACACACACACAAACACACACAAACACACACACACACACACACACACACACACACACACACACACACACACACCAGGTAAGGTGGCCTGAAGCTAGAATGAGGACAGATTCTACACTTCATTTTAGCTAAGAGGATGAGAAAGGATGGAGGAACACTGTAAGTTCTGAACTTTCACTTTGCCTCCTTCTGCAAATTATACTAATTTTTCTCTCTGTAGGAGATTTTTTTCCCCTCTGTTGGAGTTTTTTTCCCTTCAAGGGCAGAACAAAATACTAGAGTGTCCTTCATCCCTTTAGAACATCTTAAGACTTAATTCAAAAGAAAGCACTGAAAGAAAAAGAAGAAGGAAGAAACAAAGGGAGGGGGAGGGGGAAGAAAGGATGGAGGGAGAGACTACGAGAGGGAAGGAAGCGGAATACTAGTAGAGAGGGTTAGAAGATACAGTGTACTTCCTGCTAAGACCCCAATCATTGCAGTATTATTTTATTTCTATTTTCAGATCCCTCTCTTTAATACTATGCCTTTTGCCTAACTGGAATACGACTCAAGCTTCAGTCCATTCTCGTCTCCTTTTACCCTCGATAAGCATGCTCAAGTCTCGATTGCTTTATCCTAAAGTTTGCCACAACAAAATTCTATCTGAAATTATGAAATACATTATATGGGATCAAGCACTCGAAGATAAAGTCTTATTCAGTAGATGAAAGAACGCCTAGAGGCAAAGAGTCTTTAAAAATCTCTCTATCATTTTTTCAGTGAAGGAAAAAAAAATTCCTCTGCCTCGAATTGCTGCATTACAGTCTTAATTTCAGTATTACATGGCCGTCTAAAGCATTTCACAGGTGTTTGCTGGAACTCATTAGGCTATTTGGAGCTCCTTCATGCTCCCTAAAAGGCAATTAAAATGTGTCTGCAAATTACCTCATGTGGGCCAAAGCACAGCTGCCTCTTCCCCCAGTTACCACACAGTGTTTCCAAACACCAGAAAACTGCTTGGAAACCATCAGTTTGCAAAGGCAAAAGAGGGCCTTTGGGTGGCTTCCTTTCTTCCCATCCCCAGATAGGCCCATTCACTTGGGGTCGCTGCCAACAGGGCCGTTGAAAGGTAGAAGAGCTGATTACAAAGAGCTTCAAGGGTCTAAGGATACAATAAAGAAGTCGCTGATCCAATGAACAGGGGCGATTTCTAGACTAAAGCCTTGCCCAGCTCTTGTTGTAGCCACACAGAAGTTAGTATGAGCTTTCAAAGGCTGACTTGTAGGCTGCCATTCTCAGAGCCTGTTCACGATCTGTCCATTTCTTCAGGTAATTTCCTCATCTTGAACATGGACTGCTAAAAGATGTTCTACAAAAGTAACCAATGCCAGAGAAAACATTTCCTTTTCCTTACTTCTGGAAGCATAAAAGGGACATTATTCAGTAGACACGAATCTCTTTGTGGCAGGTTAGAGCTAATCCCATCATGCTGGTGACGAACTGAATGTCAGAGAAGACAGGGTCAGATAAACAGATTGCAAATCACAACTTAATTGATTAGAAACTATTCCAAATAAGCAAACCTGATCAAGTTTCACATTATTCTAGTCTAATTTTCAATTATAATTAATACTTCTGAACTTTAAGTACATTAGTTGGACTTAATTTTTAGCCTAGATTTTATTATTATTATTATTATTATTATTACTACTACTACCACTACTTTTATTACTATTTTAGTTAAATTGTGGCATCTCATGCACTATGAAATATATAACTGGTTTGCAAAACAAAATTAAAGCAATATAGATATATTATGTATCTGTCCTTAAAATTCTTTTGTCATAAAATAAGCATGCCTAGTTATATCCTTATCTAAATGTTGAATTACACCAAAAAGAATTCTTTTGGTTTTTCAAAGAATCAGAGATCAAATTATAAACTTTCATTTGCACCAATGTGATTTATTTGACATTCAAGTAATATAAATCTTGAATATGAAGCACAGGAATAAGAATATAATTAAATAAATCTGAAAATGAACAAACAAACAAACAAACAAAAGAATCAAAAGAATATAATATTTTCTCAGTATCTGTTGTATACCTTTTCCAGGTGAAAACTGCTATCCAGGTAGTGCCCTGACAACAGACGAAGAAAACAGTTTTACCCAAGTCTAGTGGGATGAGCCAGCAAGGCTATTGAGGTTATTTCCAAGAACACTGGTGACCCAGAGGCAGCTGAACCACTGAAGAGCCCACGCCAACATGGGTGATGGCTCAAGGGAGCTGCATCTTGGATCCGGACACAGCTTCATAGAATGCTACAAAAGTGTCTTTTCTCTCCTGGCAACTGCATACTACTTACATAACTTAAAGGACAGACTTTCTGAATCCTATAACTTTTTGAGCTTCTCAGGACTCACAAATGTTCTTAGTTTCCATGGTGCTAGGAGCCTCTCTTCTTCCTCCCAGGAAGAAATACTTATTCAAGGGAAACAGCTACAAAGGAGTATATAGGCACAGGTTCTCATTAACACCATGGAATGGCGATAGGAATAACTAAATGATGACTGCAAGCTATTTTGTAATTACAAACTGCTAAATAATAAAGGTTGGCTAATTATCATTAAAAAATACGTGGAGGTTTATTGGAAAGGGGAGGCTGGATGGTACTGGTAGGTTTAATATCTAAATTACTAGTTATCTTAACTACTTTACCGCTGGCCAATTAAAAAATTGAGTGAAATTTTAAAGCAAATGCTTTGGGATGCCTCTTTTACTTGATATGCATTCCCAATTGCACAGGCAGAGGGAGATGGAGCTGAGAAGAACTCGCAGTAGCATAGAACATAAACAATGGTAAGGTGGAATGGCTTATGTTCATCTTAGTGTAGGATGCTTTCATTTATAAGTAACTTCAATCTTTATTAGATCACTAGAGATGGTGTTTTCATTCACTTTGTCACGTGAATCAAGCACCTTCTTTAGGAAGTCCCCCTTAAGCATGCAGTAACTCCTACTGAATTTTCCCTGGCACTGGACAATGAGATAACTATCTATGTGTACTGTGTCTCTTCTCCTCTATAATACTCTTCACTATCTGGTATTATGTTTGATATTATTAAGCAAGGAATTTCATGTTTCTTTCCTCACTATTAATTCTCTATTTCCCACACTAGTATCAAGCCCCCTAAAGACAGGAATTTAAAGCCACACCCTGCCCCTTTTATGGTCTCAGTGCTGGCTCTATCGATTAACTATTGTTTGGTTTGTATGTACCTACATGTTAACATGCATGTGTACATTTGTGTAATGCATGTGTAAGCCAGAGACCAAGCTCCTGTATTGCTGCTCAGGAATGGCCAACTTGCTGTTCTTTGTTGGTTGTTTTTGCTTTTGTTTTTAGATAACCCTTCCCAGTAGACCTTAGGATTGCTGAGTTGGCTAATGCTGGCTAGCCAATATGCCTGAGAAACAAGCTTAATTCTTCTTTCTACCTTCTCAGTGATGGCATTGTGATGGCGAGCCACCGTGGCTAGGTACCTGAGTGCTGGCAAGTAAATCTAAGAGCTTATTCATGAGCAACAAATACGTTAGCAATTGAGTCATCTCCTCAGCCCCCAACACTTAATGGTTTGTTGAAGAAATGAGAATATTTCCCTAATCACTTAATTAGTAGCAATCTTTTCTTGTCAGTCCTTTTCGTCCAGCAAGTCTAGAAACCTGGGCTTTTCTATAAAATCAAACTAGCGTGACAAGATACTAGTGAATAGAGTGTGTCAAAAGTTAAGGAAGCTGAGAGCTCCCAGTGAAAGGAAAAAGTCTCTTCAACCTATGGGATCAGATAGGGCTCAAGTTACTTGCAGGCAGTATTTCTAAAAATGCCATGGGCCTTTGATCTAGTTTGTAAATATTTTTTATTAGTTTATCTAATTTATATTGAATTAATCTCCAGTCAGATTACTATATGTTACTGTATAACATATAACATATATAGTAAATATATGTCACTCTATAGTTCCCTTTGGCATTTTACATAATCCGAGCTAGTATTCAGATCTCTGCAAGCCCTGCCTTCCTCTTCTCTCTTTTATTGTCATTGACCACCAACAAGGCACAAATGATTACTCTGTGTCTATTTTTTTGTTAAAACACCCTCATATTTTCTTCGTGCACTCTTTGCTTGTTATCTTTTTCTTTCTACCTTAGCTATCACATAGTAGTGAAAGTTCTTGAAGACAGAAGATTTGACTCATTTATTAAATCCACAGACATATATTATATAGAAATAAAATACAAATCGATAGCTTGTAAATGTTAAAAATAATAGTTGGATATTGGTTTCACATTTATGAATTTTCTTAAATTGAGATTATGGTACTATAGGCTTAGGAAGGAAATTAAATTCGTGTAACTACAGCACGTAGTACACAGGTTTCTATAAATGATGAATATAAAGATTAGCATCAAATACAAGTTGATTTCCATATTTTTTCAGATCATTGAGATGAAGACCCTAGTTGTTGCAAACAGTTTAGGTAAAGTGTTTTTCTGAAGCTGAATCTGAGATCTGCCACAGAGCCCTAAAATAAACACTCTCTTTTACCCATACAGAAAAACCTCCCTTTTGAGCTTTTCTTTTTAACTGGTGTTTTATAAAATATATTCATCATTTTGAAATATTGATTAATTGCCCTGATTCCTTAACTTCCTAATTTAGTGCTTTGAAAAATGGTTTCCATTTTTGGCACTTATTTTGCAATATTTTATCTTCAACTGAACTTTACTTAGGTTGCAGGCAGAAGTTTTATGTGATGGAGTTAGCAAAAAAAGTCAATATTTGGCAGTACTAGTATGCACTACTTATAAATACACTCTCCTGCATCATCTCAGCAAGCCATAAGAAAAGATGAATGGCGATAGACTCCATTGTTTCATTATATTCACACAAACATGGTGGGCTGTAATAGAAGAAATATACTCATTTAGTGCCTTAGACCAATTTGAGGTAAATATTCTCAATAAAGCACACTGATGTTATCGAGTGCATTACATACTGACACAAAGAGAGCTGAGAACCACCCCAACCCTAAGACGGGATAAGCTTCAACACTGATCCTTGGTTGGATGAAATACCATGAGTTTATGACAGACAGAAAGGCAATTGGATGCTCACACTACTCCCTGTAGTTCTTGAACCACAAATCAGAACTCATAATGTGTGACTTCAGAGTCTTATCACCTAGCAAAACCCTACTCATTAGTTATTGATCTAGAAATACCCTAGAAGCTGCACAGACCTTGTGGCTACGGCTATTTCCCTTTCTCTATGAACTTCATCTGTCCAGCATTAACGACTGAGAAGAAGTCAAGGCTGTGAGGGCCTGTAGTAATGTTCCTGATTCTGTCCTTGGGTATACAATTGTAAAGCATGGTACCCAGTTCAGATTTCACTCAGCATTCTTATTTACCTTGAAGACTTAAAAGTGTGGGTTCCATTGGACACAGACTTTCTCAGATATGTATCTTAATAGAATAGACCTCTGAACCTCACAATTTTACTTCCTTCCTCATTGCTATCTGATGTTTGTGCTCACATTCAAGTGGGAATGTTTTGAAAATACAAATCTACAAGGCAATATATTCTTTTCTGGGTCCTGAAGTCCAGTGTTTTAGACCTCTGGTACAAATGTTTAAGAGGACATTAGCATCCCTTTTGGCAGGCTTTGAAATACATTGAAATTCAAGGACACCTCTAATCCTATAAATTCAAAATCTTTTGGATTGTTGTTTAGGAAATCCATACCTTAAGTGAGCTAAACAGTGGCAGCTCAGCAGAGGGAATACAATGTAAACATCCTATGTATAACTCGGAGCCACTGTATGGCTAAACAGAAACAACAGTGGCTGGAGCTGGCGAATAGCCGGGGAACAGAACACACATAAATGGATAGAGGGAAATTTGAAATGCATATTTGAACACTTTTACCCTAAGCTAACCCCATGTTATCTGCCTGAACACACAGATGATGGTGCAGAAGCTGTGTTCTTTCGTAGAATGCAGACTCACTCAGTGAACTAAAGAAAACAAACTATAATTGATATCAAACTAGACCAAATTAAGGAAAACCCCTGTTCCTCGGCCACCTTTATGTAAACATGCATACCCGTTTTACCTAAGAAAAAGTCATCAGCAAAGTAACCAAGCATAGAGAATTGATATAATTTTTTCTCTTGATCTCTTTTCTTTCAAGTTTTTATACACACATATGTATATGTATACATATATTTGTATATAGACATACGTTATAGCTTCAATTATATGTATTTTATATTATCAGGTGATTATGCTACACATACTATTTTTGACCTAATTTCTACATGAATATATTTTATGAGTTCAATTTAAATCAGTCATATTCTTATAACATTTTTGATTGATATAATATAAAGGTATTGTTACTATCCCATATTCTTGCTTAAACATACAGAGTGCACACTGTGAGATCCCCACTCTTCTTATAGGACCCTTTGCTTTTCAATGCTAGATCGTATGTCCTTTACCTACATTTTAAACAGCAGAAGAATGAGAATGTAAAAAAAAAAAAAAAGGAAGACATGAGTAACAGGCATTAGCTATGAACATTTGTATTATTACTTTGGTGTCTATAAAACAGCATCCTTGACTAAAGTCTATTTTAAAAGGTACTTTCTTACACCATATAGAAATGTTTTGAAATAAGACCTTTTTCTATAACACACTTTACAGATCTCCAAAGAGAACTAAATCAAAAGGGAGATACTTTCCATTGTTTTGTTTTCTCCAAAAATTTTCAAAGAAAGAATAAAAGAAAAGAAGGTGGAAGATAGTGAAGATATTGAACAGTGAAGCAGAAAATTCTGAGACGAGTGGGGATCTCACACAATGCACTCTCTGTACCTCAAAGCTAAAAATACAGGATATGAACAATACCTTTGTCACCCTGCTGAACCCTGCTTTGCATAAGGAGAAGATCATCTGACAGTCCATGCATATTCAAAACTGGAAAAATGTTAATTGAGAGTGAGCATTCATAATTTCTTAATTTCCAGACTGAACATTCTATTGAATTGGTTGGCCTTTACAAACATCCTTATTCTTTCTTTGTGAAGTAAAAATTTAAGGGCATGGGCCACACTTTCCTAGTTTGTCATGGATATTTTAATGTTTAAGTAATACATATGGGTGGTTTAATTAAAATGATAATTTACCGATAAGTTCCAATTTTTAGAGGAAAATAGAACTTTCCAAGCAAATTAATTTTATAATTATTAATTACATCCACTTCCAATGAAGGGGCATGGAAAAGAAATGTGTCCAAACCAATGTGAGAGAACAACAGTCAAACTCACTAGTTATTTAAATATGATTTCTCATGTTCACATAATATATAAATTTTAAGAACCATTTTTATAATCCTTTCTTCCACTACTAATTTGGATAAGGAAAAGACAAGAATAAAGTCATTTCCTTAAGCTTATAGAAATTAGACGAAGTGGTAGATGGCATAAACTTTCTTTTCCTCGACTACAGTGATGTATATGTGCTTCTGTATGTGGATATGCATGCATATAAAATTTGTGACATATATTGAAGACACAGTGTGGAACTATGCAATGGGCCATATATCTCTTCAGCTTTAAAATGTTGGATACTCAAGTCTTTAATATGAACATAGGCAGTAACAGTTCAGAAGAACTAAATATAGTATGCAGTATATTTGAATGTGTGTGTGTGTGTGTGTGTGTGTGTGTGTGTGTGTGTACTCATCCAAACAGAAAAATATTTTAAATTGCCATAATGGTTCAGACTCTTAATCCTACCAATCATCTTAGTTTAACAAAACTCACATTTTACATCACAAACTTCCCCAAACTCATATTTGACTTCTTATCCATAAATCAGTCCAGTCTACCTGACCTCTCATATCCCTAAAATGATGTAATAGGAACCAGTCAAAATTAGTTTATGGTGACAAATGATTGAGGGTTTTTTGTGGGTGTGTTTTAAATGTAAGACAGAAAGATGAGCTACTCTTGCCTCAAAACACATACACCATAGATTGAAGTAAGTGAGAAACTCCAGCAATCTGGAAGGGGATTGACTAAGATTCAAGAGTGAAAAAACTCACACTCAGAAAAGGCAGAGAGAGGGGGAACCCATCTCCAGAATAGGAAGTAGAATGAGTTTGATGACTTTAATTAAATGTAAAGGAAATAGTGGGCGGCAGAGAAAACTTCAATAGTACAAGCAGGAGACTGTCTCAGAAGGTTAGAGAACTTAATCCTATCAACAGCTCATTTGCATAGCCATAGTAAAAAATAACAATGGTATTTTTGTGACCAAAAATATATGCAAAGCAGCCATTGTGATAGTTCAGTTGCTATTTTTGAAATGGAAATTTCCTTTCAATTTGAAACAGCTCCTTCTTCAAAACACCAAAAGGCATCAGCATCTACCTTAGACTACAGAGGGTCTTCTTTTTTTTTTTTCTTCTTCCAGTATGATATGGAAGATTTAACTGTAACTGTAGTATTCCCTTCAGGGGAAAAAACAAAACAAAAATCCCACAAAACCAAAAAAACAACTTACACCTCTCTTTTAAAAATAGGGTAGTTTCTTCCTCTGTGTATTTGAGATTATTATAAAAAGCTGAGAAAGTAGTTTAAAAAAAAAAAAAAACCTGCACTGGTACAATAAATCGACACAGCTAGATCAATTTTCTTTTTGCTCCAAAGGAAGAAAAATATAAGCCCTGGGTGGGGTAAAATATGTCTTAGGTGAAAATGTGAGATAATTTTATTATAGTACCATGAGAATAATCCAATTGTTTATTAGCAGTGACCCTTCTGTGGATGCCTGTGTAAGTCATATTCCTGACTGTGTGCTGCCATTCAGTACTAACATTTTAATAAGAAAAAAAAAGTTAAATATCAAAGTAATAGATGAGCATTCCTCTAAAAGGCAATTTCATTAAATACCATCGGTATTAATCTTTCTAAATCTTAATTACAGCCTTTTGACATATCACACCCCCATTTGACCTTTTCTGCTCAATTCTAGTAAAGAACTGGAGGACAGACGGGGATACCAGCCACTGAAAACGCAACTCAACGCATCATTCTAATGCTATTGAGCAAATGGGGATGCTGACCCAAATTATATTTTTATCCAAGAGTCAAGGAGTTCACATTTTTCTAATCAACCATAATCTTTCTTTGCTATTTCAAAATTAAGACATTCCAAGGAGGAGACCCAGAAGCATCAGAATATAAAGTCCTAAAAACTAGGACTTAAACAAACAAACAAACAAACAAACAAACAAACAAAAACAACAAAAAAATAATCAGAGCACAAGTCCCTGAGCTGGAGATGTGCTACAAAATTTTAAAACAATTAGAAATGGCAGCCCACAATCGAACACGTTGAAGTTCCATTGAGAAGAGTTGGAGTTGGCAGTTTCAGGATTAAAAAAGTAATGATTCTGCTATTAAGCCACACTTGCAGCAATCAATAGCTCCAAAGCATTGTTAGGTTCACTCGATCAGCAGTAGAAAGGGGCCTGAAGAACCTCGCCCCCAGGAACATAAAGGCGTTTTACCAAAACTCAGATGGCAATTTCATCAGTTGTTTTTTCCCCCAATTTTTGCTCTTTTCCTGAATATTTTGATGCGGTTCCTTTCTTTGTATCTGTTCAATGCCCCCTGCCTTTTGTTTTCTGTTTTTCAGTTATATTGCCTGTGTGCTATTATGTTTACTGGGCTATTTGCCTTTCATATTTCCATACCATTAAACAGACTGGAAAGTATATACAATAATAGCAGAAAGCCATAGTTTACAATATAAGGAATTTTTAAGTTAGGCCGTATGATGCATCTCCTGTCGAATATCTTTAAGTGGAATGATGTAGAACATTATAATGGGATGATAAATCACCATTATTAGAAAATTATGACAGCCTTAGAATTTGAAGTACATCAGTAAAACAGCAACAAGGAGACAATCAGAAACTAGACTACCTGGGAGGAAGCCTATGCTTGCAGGTATACAAAATTGAGCCTTTGGGGGTATTTAAAAGATGCTTATGATAGCGCCTTTTAAATAAAAGAGTGATTAATGACTTTCCTGTTTTCATATGGGATATAGGCAAAGAAGAGTTGCCAGGAAAAAGAGTAAAATCCATCATATCTGAATTTTAAAACTCACAAGGTTGATTCTGTAAGCCTGCTCCCAAAGAGACCGGAAATCTGAATACAGAGTTGTGTTGGCAAAGTGTTTCCTTCAGTTTTGGCAGCACAGCTACCTTTATTCTGAACTACTACAGCCTTAGAAACAGACATGTAAGAAAATGGCAAACACCAATCCCTAACACTATTCATGATACTCTAGAATGCTTGCAGACAGGAGCAAGTTTTCCTTTGAGAGGGTCCACCTAGCAGCTGACTCAGGCAGATAGATACACACATCCACAGCGAAACAGTAGATGGACCTTGGGGACTCTTATGGAAGAATAGGAGGAAGGCCTATGGGCCCTTAAGGAGATAGTAACTATACAGGAACATCAACAGAGTTGGAGCCCTTTGGGCTCTTGGGGTCTGAGCCAACAACCAAAGAATATACACAGGCTGTACCTAGGGTTCCCCACTCATATGTAGGAGATGTGCAGATTGGCCATGATATGGGTCCCAAACAACTGGAAGCTGGGGCTATCCCAAAAAGCTGTTGCCTGTATGTGGGATATGTTCTATTAGCTGGGGTACCTTGTCTGGCCTCAGTGGGAGAGGAAGTACCTAGCCTCCTCAAAACTTAAAGTTGCAGAGGGGTGATAGCCAGGGTTCCCCCATTTGCTGACTTTAGAAGGGGATGGGGGAAAGATTGTGGGAGAGGGTGACTGTGAGGTGGGCAGTGAGTGAGATGTAAAGTGAATAAGTAAAAATATAAAACTAAATGTAAAATAATACTGATCACATTGGTTACATTAATTATAATTTCGTTTTTGTGTTTGATGATCATTTATCCTTTCATTTAGCTAAATAGATATGGTTTATATGCCTTCTGGTGTATCATTTAATTACAAATAAGAGAACCTTAAAACATCTCATAAGTATGGAAATGCCACAAAAAATCCACTGTTGTATATAATTAAAACACACTCATTGAGTATGTTAATACTTGAGGGTGTTATTATTAATAAATAAAACTTATACTTTGCGTTGAAAAAAAAAGAACAACATTCAGGCTTCTTGATAGTTAATGGTCTAAAAGTGATACACTCTGATGTTTGAGCATATCTAACCCTCACAATATCCTCTTCCACTTATGAAGCCCTACAGTTCATTTGTTTGATCTTTCCCATTCCCCAAGTTGTATCTCTTTAAACTAGTACCCCCTGAGCTCATGTCTCTAGTTGCATATATAGAAGAGGATGGCCTAGTTGGCCATCATTGGGAAGAGAGGCCCCTTGGTCATGCAGACTTTATATGCCCCAGTACAGGGGAACGCCAGGGCCAAGATGTGGGAGCGGGAGGGTAGGGGAGCAGGAGGGGGGAGGGTATAGGGAACTTTCTGGATAACACTTGACATGTAAATGAAGAAAATATCTAATAAAAGTTGGAAAAAAATTAAAAAAAAAAAAGAGTGACATTCCACAGATTTTTCCAAGAATGACTAATTTGAAATCCAAGAATTGCTATGAGCTCTTGGAGATATTGTTGATATCGATCTGATATTAGCCTGTATTTTGTAAATCGATTTACAGGTATTATTTCATAGTACCTCTGAGGTGGGAGATTGTAAATTTTAATAGTGACCGAGGGATACAGGAAGCATCTGAGCCCAGGTCCTTCAGATTCACACTCCATGTGATAAAAACTAACTACTGTACTCCACCTGACATTGCTTTTAGTTTGGGTTGATTTCTTCCTGGCCCTGAGACCCAGAACCCATGAAACATTTATCTGGGGTCACTGAAGTGCTGAGCTGGTTGCCACATTTGCCTGGCTTTTGGGGTGTTGTTGAGGGAGGTCACTGCAGAGTGTACTGTTCCCAGAGGAAGAGACTATTGAAAAAGCAGGCAAAGCCTGAAAATGAGTTTCAGAAAAACGTCTTGGGATCCATTGGAATGAAAGCACAGGAGGCGATTTCCTTGGGCTCCTGCTGTCCAAATTCTTCTTGCTAGTTCGAATGTAGAACATTATTTCCATAATGCACGTTAATAAGGCAATTCTGTTGGAAAAAATAAATTGGGCTGCATGTATAGCTCATTCAACTCGAAGTCCATGGGAATTCAGTGTGCTCTGAAGAAGGATAGAGCCCTTCCCTGGCAAGGCTCTTAACTCAGAGGGTCATTGCTGACCTTTAACATACATTTTTATAAATTCCCTTAATCCATAGTGCAAAGAAAACAACCTTATGGCTCTGCAGTTCTCATGGGCTTATATGCTCATGTTGAACTACTCATGTTACATTAGGTGTGGCTGCTAAGAGCAACGTAGTTAATGCATCATAATGAGATACATGGAGGATGTGACAGGTGGGTCATGGGGAATCCAGCAACCTGAAGTTATAGACAAGTTATTCTGATGGAGACACAGTCCCCTCGACATGCTGAAGTGGCAGGGCTTTGATAGACTTCATTCTAAGCATGCTCATCGAGTACCTGGAAACTACTTTATTAGACAGATTGTATGTAAGAATGAATTCACAATGATCCTTCCATCTGAGCACTGATAATCAAGAGGGGAAGAAAGATACATATCTACAGAAGGGCAAAATAATTATTATTCAATGCATCAGAGCAAGAGTTTGGATTTTGACAGACTTGGAAGACTGCATTTATTAGCTGTGAGGCCATGACCAAGTTGTTTATATTGTTAAAGGTTTAGTTTCCTGATCTGGCAGATGAGACCAGTAAAACTAATTACTCATCCTACAGGCTTCTTTAGACAGTGACTGAGAACAATGTCTGTTTCTTAATAACTGTACACCTGCACTAGTACTTTTAGAAATCATATCAGAACGGATGATAAGAGTGGAGGTGTGCTCATGTTTAATGAGAGTATTATACAGAGCTTCAAGTATAGATGGAATTATAGAGAGAACATTTTTACTTAGGTCAGTAAAGAAGTCTTATGGATTAGAGAGAGTAACACACCGAAAATAAAAGTAAGAGGAGGGTTTAAATAGAAGTGAGTGATATTAATGATAGAAAAGGAGGCAAAACCATAAACCAAAGACACAAGGATTTCTGAATGTAAGTCTATACATTTAAATGCTGACCATAAAGAGAAAGGCATTTTACCATGAGAAATAAGTCACTTATAGTGGTCATATATTCTACCAGGCTAAGGACACTTATTGTCCTAAGTGGTTGGTGTACTGAGAAAAGGACAGCCGGGCGGTGGTGGGGCATACCTTTAATCCCAGCACTTGGGAGGCAGAGGCAGGTGGATTTCTGAGTTCTAGGCCAGCCTGGTCTACAGAGTGAGTTCCAGGACAGCCAGGGCTATACAGAGAAACCCTGTCTCAGGAAAAAAAAAAAAACCACAAAGGACAAATCAAAGAAAATAAATAACAATGCCATAGGATAAGTACAATAAGGACACACAGAAAAGAGAACAGATACTTCAGGTGGGACTTTACAAAGGCACAACCCCTGGGGAAGTCAACATGGACATTTCTCAAACAATTAACATAGAATAATGAAGAGCAATAAGGCAACTTGCTACAGAAATACATGCTCATTTATGTTTATATCTCTAGCTTCCACAGTAGCTAAGAAACAGACCAAGACTAGATTATGTAGATGTCACATGGTGGTGATTTCATTTTTCTTCTCAAACTCAGTTGGTCCATAATGGGACTCACCTGAGCTCTTGACCTTAGCTGCCAGAAGAAATATTGGCAGGCTTCTGAAATTATTCATAATTATATCTGATTTAATAGCACTACAACCCAACCTACATACACATATGTGTGAATATGCAAGTGTATGTGTGTGTATATGTGTGTGTGTGTGTGTGTGTGTGTGTTTATCAAAAAATATAATGACCAAGTTCAGAAAACTTTGCCTTACACATATTTTAGCCTCTGATAAGATGCCCTCATGGCACACACATGAGATCTAGTGTATGCTATATATTGGTCACTATGAAAATGAGCTCAGGCTGCAGATGCAATGAAAGCTTTCTGCCTCCTGTGATTTACAATCATCTATAAATAAAAACCTATTTTAAAAAAGACATTTCCAATGAGAGAGAGAGGGGAAAAAAAACATCTTCAACTGTCAGAAAACAGCATTGTGAAGGTAGACAGAACACATTTAGTCTTAATGTGGAATGACCATTAAAAGCTAAGGGTCTCTTTTCATAATGCAGCCGACTTTGACAGGCAGCTGTGTGAAAGAAAGGCGTGTTTTAATGTGAGCGGAGCGTGAGGCACTCTGCAGACTCTCAATCAATAATTGTGGAATGAATGTTGAAAGCCTATTTTTTTGTTCCTACTGGTAGACAAGTGTTCTTGTTTTTATTTTCTTTCCTATTTATTTGCTCGTTGCTTTTCCTGTCTAGCATCTCTCTGCCCTCTTTTAGAGAAGCACGCAAATTTAGTAGGGAAATTGGTTCAGAGTCCCTGGAGATACTGGTGTGGGTGGTGGCAAGGATGGACTCCAATCACCCACAGCCACTGGACAAGTGCAGGGACAAAGACCAGTTCCAATTTAGGGCTTAGATCCATGAATAGAAATGGAGTATTAAAAAAAGGGAAGGCACTTGGGGCAGCAAATTCCTTGGAGTGGTAGTACTGTCTCACAGTAACAATCCACAAATCCTTTCATCTAGGTTAAGCAGAGACATTCTTGAATCTGTAGTTTCTAGAATTTTGGTGTTTGACAGTTACTATGATTTAAATTCTGTTCCCTACCCAGTAAGTAGGTAAAATAAAGCCTAAATCTAAAATAGTACACCACCAAACTATGATATTTTTCTGTCTTAATCATCTTTTAGTGAGAAAACAAGACAAAAACAAGCCACACTAAATCAAACCATACCAAGCCAAGCCAAGCCAAACCAAGTCAAGCCAAACAAAGAAACAAACAAAACCCCAGAACTTTGTAGAAGAACAATTTAAAACACCCTAGGAACCAAGTCAGTCTGATAACTCTGCTATACTCAAACCAGCATTGTGCATAAAAGGGGACCTTTTGGGATCCTTCAAGTCCATCATCTTTCTCCTTTTTAGGAGCTCAGCCACAGAAGAGCCAGGCAGGGATGATACTGCCCCTATAATGCCCTTCTGTAGCTATTTGCCTTTTTTGTATTGAGAGCTCAAATTGCATCCTCTGTGTTGGAATGCATCATCAGTAAACTAAAATAGATATTCCCTCAGTCACTGGACTGAAATTCCTTGGCCTGGCTCTCTGATTGGGAAGTTATGTTATGGTACTTAGAAAGTGTTACCTCCTTGTTCTAAGACTCAGGGCCAGATCTGGGATGAATGTTTGAGCATTTGTAATAATCCCTGCTCCAGTCTGCTGCTGCATACTTTCTAAGCATTCAGATGAGATTTGCAGTTGGTATGTCAGGACAAACCTTCGATCTTAGGTCTTATGGGGTTGGAGCAGGACTTCCAGATTGAGACTGGCCTGAGCCACATAAAGACACCATGGATGAACAGAGAGACTTTATTTTAAAAAGCAGAGATAGAGATGGAAAGGAAGAGGGTGATGAGCCAGGAGAGGCAGAGGTAAGAGAGCCGTGAGTGGAGGGATAGCTAATAGAGAAACAATGAATGGTTACGTGCCAATAAATCACGCACTGGTTCCCTTTGCTCTCTCTTTCTGAGAAAATAAGAAGAGTTATGTGGCTTGATTTTAAGTTATAGATGAAGATTAAAGTGTCCATTCATAATCCCCCCAAGCAACATAAGCAAATTCTGGTAATATAGAACATATCTGGAAGCTCTACCTCCAATATCAGCATCAGTGGGATAGACATCAGATAGCAGTTTATAATTTCAACAGCCTGAAATGCCTTGGTTCACACCGGCACCCCTGGATTCTATCCCATTCTGACTAAAGTGAGCAACATAGAAACCAGTGCGTCCATCCTTGCCTATGTAAAAGGCTGCCCATTTCATCTTGAATCAGGCTTAGTTCTTTAACGTTTTAATTAAACTCATGAGGCATCCAACTTGTGTTCAGTGGTCTAGGGTCTACTCTCACGGGAAAACACTTAACTCTTTGACTATCCAAATATATCTTAAACCAAACTCAGCCAAAATCTACTTGGTTTTCTTTGAATCCTACATATTATCTTCCTAATAGATCAAGTAAAGTAATTCTGGATTAGAATTTAATTACACGTTAATTACACACTATTTTCCTTTTCATTAGCATTACTACAGACTGATTTCTCCTGACTGTGGTCATCAAAAAGCCCGACTTAACAATAACATTTCATTTCCTTTTCTTCTCTTAACATTGTTTAATGGATTAAAATAGTTTTTATAATCTCCACCTCTTTTCCTAGGGTGTCCTACCAAGTGGATTAGAACTTCAAATGCTACAAAGACACAAAAGCAGTCTCCTAAAACATCCAAGCAGGTGTAATCATCACCCAGATTTTTCTTTTTTTAATGGTTAGACAGGCTGGACAATACATTTCCTTTTGAAGAGAGAGTGAAAACATATATATTCAGTGGACATGTGATACTCTTCAGTGTCTCATCGATCAATTTGCTTTGGATGTTTTAAAAAACTCTCAGTATGACATAAATTTTATGGAATGTGGTGACTGACATCTAAAAAGAAATGCGACAAATGTTGTGTGTCGACTGAGAAACATAATTGTCTAATGAAAAGCTTATCCACTGGTTAAGTCCATCACTGGCAGAGAATTTCTTTTATTTCTAAGAGAGCAGATTTGGCTGTATCTTCAAAGAGCTCGAATTTTAGGTTGTCTGGAATTTATCCATGGCATTACTGTGTTCCATTGCTAGATTATGGTGTCTAATGTATAAAGTCAATTTACATGCAAAGCATTTGTATTCTTTGTCCTTCTTAAATTCCCCACGATACATTTATATTTCCTTTCTAAACTCACTTCCTCTCCCCCAGATATTCAACACATAAGTTTTTAAACAAAAGAAACTAATTTAAATGGCTTTTCCAAATCAGCCAATTTTAATTCAGGAACTGAGGCCATAAAACACTCTTTTTTTTTTTTTTTTAAAGGCAACAAAACAAGAAAATGATTCTGACAGTAGAAGAGATTCTTAGGATGGGAAAGTCTTTCATTTAATACAACTCTTATTATATCATGACATCTAGTATCGACATGATTCACAGCAAGGTAAGGGCCTGAGACATGAGGCAAAGGATAGTGGAAGGACATATGCTTAGTATAAACAGGTGTCCTCACTCACTCTAGTGTTAAACTTGAGTGGTTTTATTGCCTACTGGACGGATACTTACATACAATTTCTTGTTCCTTTATACTGGTCCCATAACCGTACCATAGCCAGATAAGATTCTTTTTTTTTTTTTTTTCAGTTTCATGACGTCTCATTTATTAATTGTTAACAATTAATAATTTGTTTTTATTAGATATTTTCTTTATTTACATTTCAAATGCTATCCCGAAAGTTCCCTATACCCTCCCCCCTGCCCTGATCCCCCACTCGCCCACTCCCACTTCCTGGCCCTGGCATTCCCCTGTACTGGGGCATATAAAGTTTGTAAGACCAAGGGGCCTCTCTTCCCAGTGATGGCCAACTAGGCCATCTTTTGCTACATATGCAGCTAGAGACACGAGTTCTGGGGGTACTGTTTAGTTCATATTGTTGTTCTACCTAAAGGGCTGTTGACCCCTTCAACTCCTTGGATAATTTCTCTAGCTCCTCCATTAGGGGCTCTGTGTTCCATCCTATAGATGAATGTGAGCATCCCTGTCTATGTTTGCCAGGCACTGTCATAGCCTCACTCGAGATAGTTATATCAGGGTCCTTTCATCAAAATCTTGCTGGCATATGCAATAGTATCTGCATTTGGTGGCTGATATGGGATGGATTCCCAGGTCCTTTCCCATCCCCTCCCTTTTGTCAGCAGCCTTTCTAATCATGTGCTCAGTTCTTCTTGCACATTTGTGATCCTGCAAAAATCATCTTCAAAGTATGTTGTTCCTCTATTTGGGAGAAAGGATGTTGTCAAATATAGTTTAGCATGAAAATGTATGAGTAGCACTTTCAGAGGAACCTACAGAAAAGTATATGTATGCTATGCAAGTCGTTGCTTTCTGTTACCACAAACTGATGTTCTTAAAGAAAAGTGTGTACTCTGGAGGAGGCGGGATACTGTGACTTTGTAGTCAGTTTACCTAAGCAAGAACAATTATCCAAAGCTTTCAAGGCATTCTCTTCCTGCCACAATGAATAATACCAAACATGGTGTTATCTAATGTTCTCTAACAGGAATAGCCTGAGGAAGTAGAATCATTCATTTCAATGAGTATTTGATGTGACTATGTTTACTGAGAAGTCCCATTTATTTTAGGACACTGTAACAAACTTGCTTGAAAATCCTTCCTTCCAATAGAGGTGTCTAGTGAAAGGTGTGCTTT
This sequence comes from Mus minutoides, assembly GCA_902729485.2. Classification (NCBI taxonomy): domain Eukaryota; kingdom Metazoa; phylum Chordata; class Mammalia; order Rodentia; family Muridae; genus Mus; species Mus minutoides. Next base: position 3,184,627 of record LR749552.1, read on the forward strand.
TCTTACGTATAGTTTCTGACAGATGTTATAAAACTGAGTTCTTTATTAGAATCCAAACTTATAAACATATTTCTAATTTCAAGTATTCAAAATACTACATTTTCAGGAAGATTTTCCTCTTCATTTTATTTATATATTTTTTTTCTTCTAAGTAACTTACTAATGAAAATCTGTCCCCTTGGAACACAACCTTCTTGAAAAATCTCACTTAGGATCCAAATATTATTTCAATTGAAATACTGCTTAAGGATCCGATAATCATTACAAATTATAAACAGTCCAACTCTAGAAATTAAAGTCATTCGTGTTACATTCTCCATTTGCAAAATATTAATCACATCTGAGAATAATGTAGAGGACAGTTTGCCTGCAGATGCATTTTTTTTAAACTTGAGTCAAACCTCTACTGATTTATCTAGTAAATTCAGGAAGGTAAGGATAGAGAAATGAAATCTTTCCTAAATATACTCATATCAGCACAAAAAATGAATTGAGTTTTAGTTCCTGCATATGCAGCCTCCATGGGGAGCATTTGAAGTTATTTCTGCTACTTCTTTTGTTTAATGACTTGGAGTCTGAAAATGAGAGTCAGGAATGCCAGTTTGGTTCATCTCTGAGCAATTCACATAACATACCTGCAGAATAGGAAAACAACTCCGTGCCTTTCAGATGATTTGATACGCCTGGCTTAGACCTTATCAAAGTGAAACGGATGTGAAACCAAATAGAACTGAAAATAATTAGAAACCCTGTTTCATCCTATGGTGAAACACACACGAGGCTTTCTGAATCCTGAAAGGTATCCTTTCATGGGCGGCATGTTGGCAAGACGTGATTGGGGTTGCTTCACAAAGTGCAGCGCTCTAAGGGCTAGTGATTAAATCCCCTCAAATACTGCCTTTGTTAATAAACACAGAGTGTTCTGTGGTTATACAGTAATGAAGGCTAAATATACTTGTAACTCGGTACAAAGTTAGGAAACAAGTACTCCTTTGCTTTTATATGATACAGGAAAACATCTTTTACTAGCGTTGAGTAGCACTGAATTAACAAGATAGAGAGAGTTGTCGGTAGTCACAGAGCAAGGAAACACATCAGGAATTTATTATATTTGGATTTATCAGGGCATAGAAATTCATGATGTTTAACTTAAAGGCAAAAAGAGAAGAACACTTTGAATAATAGCTTGAAGTGGATGATTAGCTAAAGGGATGCAACATTTAATAGCCAAAATAAATTACTATAATTATTTTATTACCTATGCTAACTGATTCCATTGTTTTTATTGAAATAACAGCTCCCCGAGGAATGGAAGTTAGCTTTTCAATGAATCTCTGCTCTAGGCTTGTGTATCCTCCTATAACAATCAAAAACAATGCAAAATAGGCTTTGCTGGTAGTATTTATAGTATCTGAATTTCAGCAGTTGAGGAAAACACCTGGGACTATCTGGAAACTTCCAGAAAGAGGAGAAAGCCAGGTTAACACATTAAGTTCATTTTTAGGCCATTAGACCATGTCCATATTTGCATATCTACTATTTTCAACTTTATTCTATAAATATTTTCTCAGGGCCCATGCCAGCCTATCATAGTTTCTTGTGACTATCTTCTTGAGAATACTCAGTATCTTGGATACGTGAATGTATGGGCCTTAATTCTTAAACACAACTGTCTCAAAGTAGTTGTGAGGAGGTTCATTGTTGGGGTCAGAGGGCAGAAAGCCAAGAGGTGAGAATACTGCACATTTCTAGAAAATCGGTTGTACTTAAAAATTTCAGAGTAGTGTCATGTTTTTTTTAAAAATGCATTGTGATTTATTTCAGCATTTTCCAGGATAAATGGAAGTCTGAAATAAAATTGAAACTTATAGCAGACTTTCTCTCCAATTTTTTCTTTTTTCTTTTTCTTTTTCTTTTTCTTTTTTTTTCTTTCTTTTTTTTTTGGTGTTTAGGTATAGTTTATGAAAGGGATACATAAGAACTTACAGCTCAGCTCACTTAGTTTCTCTTCCTTCATTTGCAAATAAAGGAATGAAAGGTCATCTGTCACTGCAAGATCAGAATCCCCAGAGATTAGTTTGAGGAGGGATCCCCCTTGCCTTTAGCAAGGTTTCCAGCCTTCTATCTGCTTGATAAAACCACTACCATCCACAAGCACTGCTCTAGGATGTGAGGGATGCACGGCAGGGTAAGATGAACTACTGTGCTAAGAGGGCAACCACATGGCCAGAGTGATGGCTGAGCAGTGGAGAGCATGTGCTAATTTTGCGGAGGACCAAGATTCAGTTCCTAGCATGCACATGGTGGCTCACAACCATCTATGACTTCAATTCCCAGTGATCTCAGAATTCTTCTGACATTGAAAAGCACTAGGCATGTACACAGTGCACAGATATAAATGTGTAGGCAAACTATTCATATGCATAAAAATAATTAAATAAACTGAAAATCTAGAAAGGAGTAAGATCATAGAAACAATCATATCTTCCGTTTCTTATGCTTCACCCAGACTTGCTCATAGCAGATCCTGATAAAGTCAGAAGGAGATGTACCTAACAGGGATTTCTGAAATGACTCCAAACTTCATTTCTCCTTTAAAATGACTCTAATTATTGCCCCTTCTAATTTACTAAACTTACCCAATGTTTGTTGCTTCAAAATCACAACAGAGCAACCAAAATGCAAAATGCTGTCCTGCTGTCAAAATAAATCACTAAATCTTAGGTTGGAACAGTTAAATATAAACTAAGCTCTCTTAAAACATTTAGGAAGAAGTAACATCATGTTAATTTGGGGTCTTGGAGAAGAGTAATTTGTATCTATAATGGTAAGAACAAACCACACTGTGGCAGCTCTGCTTATAAGGCTTTCCTTAAGAGTTTGATATTTAGTGAATTTCATGTAGAATTCTTGGCTACATTGTAAATTAGAATGCCTGACTCCTGCCTGTAATAAAGTAGTACACACAAATCCCTCTTACCCAACCATGTCTAAGATTTTGCTTTCTGGAGTTTCAATTAAAGCAGTCTAAATATGGTCCAAAAATATTAAGAAGAATAGAATATTAAGTAGCACTAATTCACCATTTTAAATAGAACGCCACTCTATCTTACAAGCCTTGGACCCACTAACTCCATTCTTTGACAAGCAGATAATATAAAGCCCTCCTTTGTGCAAACACATCTGTGTTGTGGCTTCTCTCTGGCAATGGGTTCCAAGTTAGCCCATCAGCAGTGACATTCAATTTGTTTCTTCAAGTATTCTGTCCTTTACTTAAATGTACCATCAAATGCAAGGATAGGGATGCCGGCCATTGTACACAATCTGTACATACCTACAGAGCTCTACATGTTCATATGTATGCACATTGTGTTTATAGCTGCCATTACTCCCTCCCTTACAGGATCTAACTTATAAACCACCTTTATCCTAGGTAGCTCTGCTAGGTGTATGACAGGCCTAGTGTGTCTCCCAGACAGCTTGGTACAATCTGTTTACACCTTCTGCCTCTGCTGGAGAGTTAGTGGATACATTCTTTTAAGACATACTTAGGAATTTCCACTAAAACATCAGTTAGCACTTGTTAAGCATGTAGCTAGGAGTACTTTATATGTACTGTCTGCCTTAATTCCAGGAACATCAGGATTTTATGGAACAGAGAAGGGAGACTCAGAAGTATTAAGGGAGGCATAGAAATAAACAGCTAAAAGGAGGCAAATGGGATTGAACCCAAGCCTAACTAATTGCAAGGTCTCCTTTTCTCATTCTATGGTTTTACTCATTCCTCTGGGTCCTCAGAGGAGACCGCATCCCATATCCTGAGCTCATTCTCATTCTGAGGAAGACAAATCACGCTGAAGTGAATCAATAAATCATAATTTCTGTCAATTATGCTACTCATCCAGGGGAATCCTCGTGAAGTGTGAAACTTGAGTATTGACTGAAAGATACAGCTTTTTCCAAGTGTACCAACCAGGAAAAGAATTTACAAGGCAGACCATGTTCAGGGTGCTGAAGTCCAGAGAACAAGCAAAATGAGGTACCTACAAACATTGTATGAACTGCATCCTACTGAAGAGAGGAATGACTCAGAGACTGAAAAGACAAACAATCTACACTAAGGAGATTTTCCAACCACATAAGGTAGGAATTCCTATCCTTATTTTGTATACTAAACTACAGGGAGATTACATGAATCTTAAGGTTGATGATCCCAAAGGGAAATTATTATTTAGCAATGGTATGAGGACCCATAGAAAGCTTTTCCTGATTTCAAAACTAAAATGCATTTTTTGCTAATCTGATATTTTTTATATTATATTTGACTGGAAAAATGCTCAATGCATCATTTGTAAATAACTATCATACTCCTAGCACATTCAAAAAAAGGAGACATAACATTGGCAGAACTTGCTTTAAGACAGGGTTTTTCCACCTAAGCACTATAGACATTTTAGGATATCCTTCTTTGTGGTAAGGAACTGCCCTCTGATGTAAAGGATATCAGAGAGCATCTGCTGCCTCTATTGCAAACATAGGGGAGTACCATGGAAATCAGGATTCCAATACCTATAATGGGGTCTATATATCGTCAGTGTTGTATCAGGGCAGGGTGGGGCAAAGCTGAGGGTGCTCCTTCCTCAGCTTTGAGAACCATTGCTCTAAGGAGACTGGACTCTTTTCTACACTCATTCATAACCACTGCCATTTTTAGATGTTCTTGAACTTATCTAAGACACATTACCTACAAAAAGCCAGGACATTATGATAATTTTGTATAGTCTGTAATTAGCATAGTCACCATGGGTATGTTTTGCAGATGCAAAAGTCCTCTCCATTATAAAGGAGCACTGCTAATTAAAGGATGTCGGACTTTAATGTTGGAGGCCATGGTGCGTAAAACATACTAGTACGAGAAGAAGCCTTCCCTAAAAACTATGAAAGTTTTAGGTCTCCATCTCTAGTAAAGGAGGAATTTTTCTAGTTTTCTTCTGTTGCTGGGATAAAACACTGACTAAAAGCAAGTTGGGGAAGGTAAAGTTTTTGTTTGTTTGTTTGTTTGATCTAGCTCATAGGTTGCATGGCTCATCATAAAAGAAAGCCATAGCAGTCCAAGGCAGGAACCTAGAATCAGGAACTGCAGGAGAGACCATGGAGTTATCTTCTTACCAGGTTTGTTTCAGGCTCATATTTAGCTAGCTAGCTTTCTAACATACCCTAGTCCCACTTGCCTAGAAAGTTTGCCATCCAAACAGGGCTGGATACTTACACATCAATTAGCAATCAGAAAGTATTCGTGCCAACATTCTCCTAAGCAAACTGCATAGAGATAATTCCTTTGGTGAGTCCCTTGCTCTCAATGTGTTGAATTGACAACTGCAGGTCATTTTGCCAAGCATGGAAATCTATCCTACGTTGAAAAAGAATGCCATAGAAAGACTTTGTCTATTGGAATTCTACAGGAAACACAGCCTTAGTTAAGTTACTTTATAATTTCAAAAGGGTCAATAATTATATTAATGACCTTAAGCACTAAAGCATTCTGAATATTATTTTACCTCTGCAGTGACAAATAATTTGAATTGATAATTTCTAACCTTGCTAGGAGTACTTAGTGAGATGGTTATTTAAAATACAAATGGTTGTGGTGATAAATAGAAAAGACATCACCAAACTCAGACATATAACATACTTAACATACTACTACATACTACATACTACTACATACTACACACTTCTACATATGACATACTACACACTACATACTACTACATACTATACATACTAAACCAACAGTATTTCAGAAGCAGTTGATTCGACCATGAAACCATTGTATCTCTCTCTCTCATCTCTTTTACTTTCCTTATTCCTATACCACATTTTCTCTCCCCCCAAATCTAAATTGCACATTGTATTCTAAAAGATGATGAAGAGAATTAAAAGAAAATAGATGAATTGACTCATTTAAAAACTAAGAAACCCATGTCGAACAAACCACTTGTTCAGGCATGACAAATTCATGTAAAAAAAAAAAAACTCTAAAAATGTGAATTTGTAAGTATCAGTATTCTCACTACCCTGACAGTATTTTTCCAACATGGAAAAAAGTTGTAAGACAAGAAGAAATATCTTTATTCATCCCCTTCCTGAGTTATAATAATAAGTCTGAATATTAGTTAGATTTCTGTGTTCCACAAACATAAGCAGATTGTAGATAGTGGAGAGTAGTCTCATTAAAATTTCCTTGGGGAAAAGAACACCTGTAACAATCAGAAATATGATAAAACTGTCAAAGGGTACATGAAATTAATTATGCCCACTTTGGAATATATATCATTCTTACTACAGTATGACAATGAAAATTATGTTTTCAATATATTTTTAAAAGAACAAAGATCCTAGGAGTATTTAACTGACACTTCAATAATGATATCACTATATCTCAGAGAAAAGTTCCTTTTCTGCATTCTGGAACCCTCTTTTCTGAGGATACTTTTTAAATAGTGTTTCTCATTATAGTTTTTATTCAGCCACAACTAGAGCTGGCCAACGCCAACAATGATTTGGTTCTCTGAAATGGAATGCTTGCTATTATTTTACAAGAATAATGATTTTTTTTTCTTTTTCTTAGATTTACCCTCCATGTTTTTATCACTTTAAAAAAATCTATGTGGATAAGAGTTCTAGAGGTATTGGGCATGGCTATCACTGACCAAAGTTGGCCTTGACTTTTCAGAGTTCATGTCCACACAGCAGAGAGCAGGTGCTCTGCCCAAGGCCTAGTGTGGTGTGGCAGTCTGAAGCTAAACTGATCAGTGAAGTATTCCAGCATTCACACCCCATCAGTAGTTTACATACAATTTAGACTGGGCTATTTCATTCTTATTCCCTACTGGGTATAAAGGGTTTATGGTTTTCCAAGGAAGAACATACCACTTGCAAATATATGACAAGACACTTTGTTTTGTGGCCCTCAAGTGGCAGGTGAGTTGTATTCTTCACCAAAGCTACTTCAGAGGTCCCTAGATAAAAGTCTAAGCATTGATGAAATGTTGGACTTCCCCTGAAAGGACAATTCTGCTTTATATGTTCTGAATCGTAATGTAATGGCATCTCTTACTCTTCTCTTGACATCTTGTATTGTGATTCTTAAGTCATGTTCCTAGTCGTCTATTTGTCTTTGCAGGAAGCCTTTATTTGGATTGAGAAGCAAACCGATGCACAGAGGCAGCCATATTATTTCAAGCTCCTACAGGTTGTAGACTCAGCAATTCGTTTGACAGATTTCTACCAGACTCGAGAGCCTTCAGTATAATCTTCTCAATGTTTATTGAAGGTTAGTACACACACTTTTTCTTTTCATTGTAGGAAGGATAAAACATGTACAAAAATTGTGCCTTATAACAGCCCCTTCTCAGTGTCATAATACTGGAGTTGTAATTTAGGATTGATAGCTACATAGAGGAACAGGAGTTCAGATTTTCTCAAGTTTAAGGCAAACACTTTGTAGAAGCGCAAGTCAAACCTCCAGTACTTGCAATTCTGTGAAGTAAATGGAGGCCTCTGGGCTTGATGAGGTAAGCATGCCAGTGCCTTTACAGCAGCAAGTGAAATCACTAGTTTAGTACATTTGCTGCTACACACATGCCATTTGGTTTTTGAAAAGTTAAAAAAAGGAAGGAAGGAAGGAAGGAAGGAAGGAAGGAAGGAAGGAAGGAAGGAAGGAAGGAAAAGAAAGAAAGAAAGAAGAAAGAAAGAAAGAAAGAAAGAAAGGAAGAAAGAAGGAAAGAAAGAAAGAAAAGAAGAAAAGAAAAAAATTCTGAAGGAAGTGAACATGACTTAAGACAAAATGCTAACCATTTTGAAAATGCACATCTAGAATGGAAACATGATTTATCCGGCAGCTACATGAGCATTCTGGATGCTTCTCTGCAGAGTCAGCAAGTGCCATGCATTGGCAGTATGCCTAGAGGGAGCTGAGGTCACTGACCAGCTTGTAGAAGGAAGACCTTGCATTTTTGTAAAGATTTAGATCAGTAATACAAAGCTGGTATTTCTTACCTTGGCTAAATTGTGACAGGCAGGGGATTAGAATATTGTATAAACATAACTTTGTGACCTCTGAAAAGCTGGATAATGCCTTATTCTACAGGTGAGGCTGGTATTTCCAGCTTACTTGGGATATGGCTTCAAGAGGAAAAGCACAGCATACTGAATACCTGGCAGCACAGGAAACCATCCGGAATCAAGTCTGCTTAAGGAACTGTCTTTGGAACATCAGATGAGTTCAGTGTACATGCCATTTATTGTAAGAAGGAGGAAGACATGGTCAACTAATTAAGAATAAAGATGCTCCGAACAACAAGTATCAGCCACCATTTGTTTAGCCTCAATTATAGAATACAATGTGTTAAAGACTATGATAGGATTTGGGGGTCTGGGAGACAGTGCTTGACTATAACATATTTTCATTAATGAGAGGAAAATAGATCAGATTAATGACATTGTGTCCAATCTTATAAAAATGTTGAAATCTTTTAACCTTAAGTAACAAGGCAATGAATACCTGCAGACCTAAGTTCTATGGATGAGGAATAATATTAAGGAACAAGAAAGGACAAAGGTACATGTGTGACTATACTGAAACCAGACAATCCCAACAGATTAAAGACTTCACATGAGAGAACAAATTTGGTGGGAAAAATGCCTGATGAGATGTGGCATTGGGGATTTTGGAGCAATAAAATGAAGGTACAAATGACCATGTTTGTTCATGCTTTCCTTCCCAGCTACTTGGAGGTTTCCCTGGGCATAAGCATGATCTTATCCCCTGGTCAATTTTGAAAAGGTTTAGGCATTTTTCTTAATGATTCAGTGTATATGAGGTTTCCAAATTCAGAAGCATAAAACCCACACATCTACTTTGAGCAATGAAACTCTAATGGAAGCAGGGCACTCTATTTGGTGTTGAACACCCAGTTCATGGTGGAGCTGTTTCTTAGGATTAACGTGATTATCAGAGACATAACACTTATGAAACACTTAAATAGCTAATGTGTGTCATAGAGATGAGAGTGTGAGCCAAAGCCATGGAACTGGGGTAACTAAGAAGGAACAGACATGACAGACACTAAGGAGAGAGTGAATAATTCTAATTTCAGTGATCATTATTGCCTGAAAATATCAAAACCTCTCACCTCAACTCTTGTGGCAATCATCTTCATGAACAATACATTTTACATCTGATCATGAAAAGTATCAACGCTCCCTCTCTGAGGAAGTATTGGCATTGATATGGAGAAACACCATATATCCACACAAGTGCAGACATGAGAAGAAACCATATTGAAACTATGCCTTATTGAAACTATGCCTGAGTTCTAAAGAAGTTGAAGAGAAATTTAGGGTACTTTATGACAGACTTTAAACACCTGACAATTATATATGAACAGATACCAATATGCATATACTGGAATGTTTGAAGACAACAGTTCTCAACTTGTGTGTCCCAATCCTCTGGGGGTGGGGGAGTCTCATATCAGATATCCTATATATCAGATATTTACATAGAGATCCATAACAGTAGTAAAATTGCACTTAAGGAGTAGAAATGAAATAATTTTATAGTCCAGTTCACCACAACATGAGAAACTGTAGTTAAAAGGTTGCAGCATTAGAAAGGTTGAGAATCACTGGACTAAGAGACACTATCCATAATTGTCTCAGAGTAATAACTACCTAAAATCTAACATCAGTTTATATTATAAATAAGATGGTTCATAATTGCCAGTGAGAATAAGCAACTAGAAGCTCACAGAAAAATACTGTCTTCTAAATAGAATAGTACTAAAATTGGTTGGTTCCTTCATCTTCTAAAGGAGAAACAATTTTCCATGTTTTTCCCACAGCTTCTGGTTATTTCCACCAATCCCTTGATTCCAGTGTAAAAGTCTTTATATCCACAGTTTTATTTAATATAAAGTAAACAAATGTATATGACAGTACTAACCGAAAGAACTATGGGAGAGAAATGGTGTACTATGATGGGTTTATAAGCACATCTCATATCCTGGTGAACAGATTTGTTTGAGAAATTCTTACAATTATATTATTCTGATACTCTGTGATATATTTTCTGTATTTATATTAAACTATAACCAACAAAAGTTTTCAAGGTGACCATTAGTGAATGAATATTAGGAGAAAAGATAATAGACAAAGGGTCATTTGCTTAGTAAGTGCTTACCATCCAACTTTAGGACCCATGAGAAAAATGAACAACTCTAGACAAATGAAACAGCCCATAGAACAGCATCCACTCGTGTTAACTATATTACTGTTTTGAAGTAGTTCCTCAAAAATATGGTCTTTTAACCTTATAGCTACCTATATGTGTTCAAGAGCCTAAGCTTACACAAAGCAGATAAAAACATCTATTGTCATTTGTGTGCACATGTGTGTGTGTGTGTGTGTGTGTGTGTGTGTGTGTGTGTTTGTGCATGCTTGCAGTCTTTTGAAGGTCTTAGATGGACTTCTATTGATACTTACAAGTGTCTATGCTTTGGAACAGGGTTGCTATTTCCTGATTTGGAACTAATGGATTCCATCCATCTCAAGAGAAGAAAGAACTGCTTGAGACAGACTCCCTGCTGTGTGTGAGGATTTTACTTATAGTCACTGACTTGTTATACACCTATATTTTTTTTCCTTCTAACGCCAGAACTATTCATCATCTAATTATCAGTTTCATATACTTGGAAAAATACACTAGCTCAAACATGTGTATAACTCAAAACATTATTGGAGGATTAAGATCTGGAACAATTAAAAAATGCTCCAGTCACTGTTAATGGGTTCTTGCAACAACAACAATAAATGATGATATAAAGCCAGTATTTTTTTTATTTTAAGATTTTAATGGAAAAATTTATTATCAGAACAAATAAATGATTGAGATAAATGGAGAGGGAGAAAATTTTCATAGGGAAAAAGGTAGGAGAAGAACCAGCCTCAGAGCATTGGCAGGCAGCTGAGCACACCTCATTAGGGGACATGCAACTTTAATCTTTATTATGGAGTGATCACAAATGGAAGAATTCTGAACACCATCTGCTCTTGGTGAAGCATCTGAGCTACAGGCTGCTCACTCTCTTTTGCCCTTCACCTCTACCTCAGAGCTCATCCACAGTCCCATTCTGAAAGGTTGAGTCTCATTAAACAGAAAAGTTTATTACAATTAATATTCTTTACAAGAGCCATTTATTTGTAATGACTAGCAGGATGAACAGTTGAAGGTCTAAATATTATTCTCTGTCAGAGGCCTGTAGGCTGGAGGAGGCTGAACTTTCAATTGGGTTTTCAGGTGAATTGTTTGAATGTTAGAAAGTATATCAACATTTGAGCCAATTTGAGTTACAATGCACATACTCTGTTGGGCACTGATACTGATATGCATACAGAGCCCCAGCCTTTGATATAAAATGCTTTAAAAGTTAACCAGTTTTGGTTACTGTTACAATACCCCCAAAACCAGGTGTCTTAAATTTCATTTGTTTTACTGTATCCAGCTGAAGATGACATCTCCAGATATATAGGATGTTTTAGACCAGCAAGCTCAATAGCTCATATTGATATTTGGTAACTAAAACACATGACCGCATATATGTATATATATATATATATATAATATTAGACTGATAGGTATATTATGTAGTTTATACACATATATGTATAATACATGTATACATATGTACAGAATTTTAAAATATGAGCATTATATATGTGTGATGGTTTGTATATTCTTGGACTAGGGAGTGGCACCATTTGGAGGTGTGGCCTTGTTGGAATAGGTGTGACTTGGTTGGAGTAGGTGTGTCACTGTGGGTGTGGGCTTAATACTCTCATCCTAGGTGCCTGGAAGTCATTCTTCCACTAGCAGCCTTCAGATTGAGAAGTAGAACTCTTAGCTCTGCCTGTGCCATGCCTGCCTAGATGCTGCCATGCTCCCACCTTGATGATAATGTGCTGAACCTCTGAACCTGTAAGCCAGCCCCAATTAAATGTTGTTTTTTATAAGAGTTGCCTTGGTCATGGTGTTTGTTCACAGCAGTAAAACCCTAACTAAGACAGAAGTCGGTTCCAGGGACTGGGGTATTGCTGTGATAGGCTTGACCATGCTTTTATTTGAAAGAATGTGGATTTTGGGACTTTGGATTTTGAACACAGTAGAATGCTTTAAATGGGGCTTAATGGGTCATCCTAGTAGGAATATAGAAGACTTTGTTGCTGGGAGAAATTTGAACTTTGTTGACCTGGCCCAAGAGATTTCAAAGGAGAAGAATTTCAGAATGTGGCATAAAGACTGTTTTTGTGGTATTTTGGTCAAGAATGTAGCTACTTTTGCCCTTGTTTGAAAAGTCTTCCTGAGGCTAAGGTGAGGAGACTCAGATTAATTGCTTTGACAAAGGAAGTTTCAAAAAAGCACAACAGAGACTTTGTTCTCCGGTTAAGTCTTATGAAAAGAAGTTTGAACAAGCATATCAAACTTAAAAAGGAAAAATATAAAACATATGGGTCGAGTATTAAAGGGGTCATCGCAAATGATTTGAGGCTTAGCACCATGAAGAGAGCCTATGAGAGGCTATTGGTGAAGGTTAGTTGGGGTGGAACACCCCAGTATATTGGAGATGTCAGTATCATGGGATGATCACCAAGAACAGAAGCCATAGTGGAATGGATCAACCTGAGCTTAGATTGCTATAGAGGGCAGAGCTGGAGAAGTGATGCCAACCCTTAGATGGAGCCCAAAAGATCTAGTGGAATCCCAGACACTGAAACAAGAAGCTTTGTCATTGAAATTGCCTTGGAGACTCAAAGATGTTAAAGATGCCAGAGCCATGGGATACATGCTGGGGAAAGCTGCTAACAGAGAGTGGAACCAGCCCAGGAGAAAGAAGTTTGTTGCAGTCAACAGAGATGAAAAAATAGTGGAGATCTGAAGACCACTTTGACGTTAGCCATGGAGATGCAGAGTTTGGAGTTTGCCCAGCTGGTTTCCTATATTTCTTTGGGGGATTACAGTTAAGTGACTGGATGAATCTTGAAAGAGACCTTGAACTTTGGACTTTTAACATTGTTGAGACTGCTATAGACTTTGAGGACTTTGAAAGTTGGACTAAATACATTTTGCATTATGCTATGTTTAAGTATGGCCACCCATAGACTCATGTGTTTGAACAAGTCTATGGAGGCCAAGGAGTAGAATGTGATGGTTTGTATATTCTTGGACCAGGGAGTGGCACCATTTGGAGGTGTGGCCTTGTTGGAATAGGTGTGACTTGGTTGGAGTAGGTGTGTCACTGTGGATGTGGGTTTAAATCTCTCATCCTAGGTGCCTGGAAATCATTCTTCCACTAGCATCCTTCAGATTGAGAAGTAGAACTCTCAGCTCTGCCTGTGCCATGCCTGCCTAGATGCTGCCATGTTCCTACCTTGATGATAATGTACTGAACCTCTGAACCTGTAAGCCAGCCCCAATTAAATGTTGTTTTTAATAAGAGTTGCCTTGGTCATGGTGTTTGTTCACAGCAGTAAAACCCTAACTAGGACAATATGTATATATGTATTCGTATGTTTATGTATATATTATAAACATTCTAATATATTAGATGTGTATATATTTTGTACATTCTAATATCATATATATATATATATATATATATATATATATATATATATATATGGAAAGAGAGAGAGAGCACTAACTGCTATCTCTCTGTAGTTTTGAATACAGCCTATCTAGAGTCAGATATATAAATAAAGATATCAAAATGAGAGTATTCTGAATTTGAAGATACCCTATATTGAGTGACTGGTCATCATATGAGAGAAAGGAAAGGTGGACTTTAGACACAGAGATAAAGACTTCTTTTGAGGATGAACCAGAGATTTGAGTGCTTTTCCAGGGCCTGCTGGAAATAACCAGAAGTCATAGAAAAGCCATGGGATAATTCTTCTATAGAACATGAAGAGGAAACCTAACTTGTCATTTCCATGAATAGGGAATCATAACATTCAATATTATGAAAGAATTCAGTAATTCAGCTTTCCCCTATTTTAATTTCTAGTTTCAGTCAACTTTGAATTGAAAATACTAATTTAAATTTTCAGAAACAATTTATGAGTTTTCAATTGTGCGTCAGCTGACTAGCATGATGAACTCACTCACTGATGCAACTTGCTTCCAACTTGTTGATAATCTTTTTCCCAAGTGTGTCCACAATGTATGCACAACTACTCACTGGCATCCTAGTAGCCACTGTTGGTATAAATAGAACCTTGTTATGGATCAGAATACAAATGATTGAATAACCCTAATCTTAATAATGATTCCAAGATATAGAGCAGTAATACTATTGAATGAAGTATTCCCAACGAAGTCTATTATGTCTTAGAAAAGAAAAGTTGAAAGATTTTGCTAATGAAAAGTAAAACAAGTATGTCTATGTTGAGGTTGTTAAAAAGTATGGAAAGATTACATCTTCTGTTTGTGAGCCAATTAAGAAGATATAAATTGTACTAGTTACAAGGTGCTGTGCACCTCACATTGTGAAAGTAAAAACCATATCAAGAGCTTAGATAAGGTGGAAGGGATGAACAGAATATATTTCCAATTATGGAAAATAACCAAAACGACTTTTTTTACATGAAGACAGGAAGTATGTATCATATGGGAACATTAAGTCAAAGTAAAGAGTGAGGAAATGAATTCCATGGGTTAATACAAGACATTTCATTTGCTTGTATTGGAGGGCTGTTCAGAATCAGAAGTCCTATGGAGCAGTCAATCTTTCCTGCAGCTTCAGGCATCTAGCTAGGTCAGCAAGCATCCTCCCCACATAAATAAGGATGACTAAATATTTCTGCTGTGGTGTATCACTTAATTAATTATTGTTTGTAATAGGATCAGTAGGAAGGTACTGGTGGTCATTTAGATTTCTGGGGAATCTGTTAGCTTAAGAGAAAAAAATGAAAGAAAGATTGTCTTACTATTAAAGACAGATTTGTTTAAACAGTTGAACAAGTATTTTTGTGTTCCTCACTTGGATTTCAGTTTTACTGGGTCACTCCTCCCTGTCCTGGGCTAAGACGTGGTATATGGACTATGTAAAAATCCAGGGGATTCTTATTTCAGATGGTATAATGAAAAGGCTCATAAAGTTCATGGAAGTTCTGCTGCTGGTTCTTCATAGAATTCATGAACAGATATCAACAGAACAATGTACTTCAGATATACCAAAAAATCAGAGTGGATAGAAATACTACATTTTGGATAGCTAGTCACATTACTTAGTATAGTTATGGAAATAAAGCATGTTTAACACAGATAATATACATGTCCTCATGAAATTAGCCTGATTGCTTTCTCCAAAGGCTCTGCTAGCTTGCCTAATACAAGGTCCTATCAAGAAAATGATCATTTCTTATCATTTCTTAAAACTCCATTCCTGGGCCCCCCCTGAAAAGTTCTTACTAAATTACTTTCAAAACTCATATTTACCACATAACTTAAGTAACCTGACATTTTTCATAATTTGTTATTTACTATTTAAAGATTTATCATTTTGTCCTTTACATAAAAGAGCAGAGTGGATAATAAAAACAATTTATTCCTAATTTTCAAAGACAGAACCACCAACCTTGGCCCCTAAGAATGAAGATTACAGAGGATAATGTTCTAAGAATCCTTGTCATCAAAGAGAATTTTGAAGCAGAGATATCTTTTAAGATTGAAGTACTTGTCTTTTAAGACTTTTCGCTGTCTTATGAAGTTGCCCTTGTGAAAGATGCACAGTGACAAAATATCAGAGCATTTGGGTTGATAGAACATAGCTGGGGGAACACAAAGGATTACTGTGTGAATAAAATAGCTATTTTTTTCTTTCTACTAACTCCAGTTGTGTACATAAAACAGGAAAATAACCAAAATGACTTTTTTTACATGAAGACAGGTGCATAACAATTAGGACCATTGTACTGGCTAGTTGTGTGTCAACTTGACACAGCTGGAGTTGTCAAGAGAAAGGATCTTCAGTTAAGGAAATGCCTCCATGAGATCCAACTGTAAGGCATTTTCTCAATTAGTGATCAAGGGGGAAAGGCCCCTTGTGGGTAGGACCATCTCTGGGCTGGCAGTCTTGGGTTCTATGAGAAAGCAGGCTGAGCAAGCCAGTGGAAGCAAGCAAGTAAAGGACATCTCTCCATGGCCTCTGCATCAGCTACTGCTTCCGGACCTGCCTAAGTTCCAGTCCTGACATCCTTTGGTGATGAACAGCAGTATGGAAGTGTAAGCTGAATAAAACCTTTCCTCCCAACTTGCTTCTTGGTCATGATGTTTTATCCAAGAATAGAAACCCTGACTAAGACAGCCATCTTCTGATACTAGAAGCATGCAAGAATGGAGTAATGTAATATGTCCAAAATCTTCATCATCATTTCTCAAGGAAAATAGACCTGGTAGAGATTTGGAAGTCAGTAAGTCAGACAGGACATCAGGAGAGCTAAATTACATTGATTAACTTGTGCTTTTATTGTTTGGAAACAAGTTATGTTAGTTTCCCTTCCTCTGCTTGGCTATGAGATACAGATCTGAGCTGTGATGAATTCTGTATTAGTTTCCCCAAGCTGCTGTAAGAAATGATAACAGGTGTGGTAGATTCAAATTCACTTATTCCCTCTCAGTTTGAAAGGCTAGAGTTTTAAAAATCATAGTCCTTACATCTTTATTCACCCTCGAATGGCTCCAAGGAATTTTTTTTTCCCTGATTTCATTAGTTTCTGGTAAATTCCAGAAGTCTCCTAGTTCTGATAGCTGTTCCATTTTAGTTCTGACTCCATCATGTCCTTCTCTGTTAATCTAAGTCCCCTTTATATATCTTTCTACATGTTCTTCCCTTGACTTTTATAAAGACATCAGTCAATAGATTCAAGGCCCATTCCCATCCCATTCCAATATGACCTCATCTTAACTAATTATAAATAAATAGAAAAAAAAAAACCTGCTATCAACAAAGGTCAACTATTGCGGTTATAGATGGGAATGACATTTTGGTTATAGGATGCTAAATTATATAATGCTATAATACCAAAAGCGCTAATTTGTTTTTATTTTTACATATGGAAGCCATACAAATGGAGTATCCTCTGACTGTCCACTGACCCTATGTATGGACAGAGATAATTAACTGGATTATATAACTATAAGCCAAATATAGTCAAGTACACTAGGAGAGTTACAATATATCATGCCTAAAAATCAAAACCTGTCTTGAGTCTCTCATACATTAAGTCTAGGCAGTTTCAGAGAAAGCAGCTGACCTTAGCAGCAGAAGATAAAGAGTAGAGCCCTATCTATCAGTACTATCAGTACTCAAGTAATTCAAGAACCTCCTGCAACTCCTAGTGAAGTGGAGTTGTCATTATGAAACCAGCTAGTTGGTCCCACAGACTAGAACCATATGCAAACAATGAAGTTGTTCTCCTTGCACTCCCAATAATCAATGTCATTTATAATAAAGAAAAATATGTGATAGTTCAAAAAATTTGGTAGCTCTCTTCTATTAGTGAAGAGTCATTGCTGTAGTTTATATTTTTAAAGTCCATGAAAAGACTTTCATGGTTGAAGAGCTAGGCTCCGAGATGGTGCAACTGTGATGTGTAATTTTAAAGAAGTAGGCTTGGTGGGAAGCCCGGAGGTTTATGGGACCTTGGTTTTCTATTGTTCCCTAGCTTGGCACGAGGTGAGTAGCTATTATTTATTATCCATGAATGTCACAGACGTAAAGCCAAAGAAGCATGTAAGAAGTGGCTGCCTCCAAAACTGTGAGCCAACATGAACATTTTCTCGGATGAGTTAGCTCAGGCATTCTGTGACAGTGAGACAGAGCAGACACAGCCACACCTGTCCACTCCTACCAGCCAGCTTGTTGCTATGTACAACCTTTTGAACCTGCATTCTAAATAGCATCATGCAACATGAGTTACATACATCACCATCTAGAATGATAGTGGCTTTAAAACAATACTCCCTCAATCCTCTGGGTCATGCTTGCCTTAACTTAAAGAAGCCTGTTAGGTTTAGGATTTTAAATCTCATAATTTTTGAGATGGAAACTCTAAGGTTAAAGAGGCTATTTGTGTCACAAACCTAGTGAGTGACAGGTCTTAGTAAAACGATAAGCAGTTTAGTAGAGATCCAGGGTATTCTGCCTTATTGTGTGCTTTACCCAAGGCTCTTTAACTTCAGATCTCTACAAGAACTGCTCAGAAACCCAGGAACCCCTTCCTGATAAAGCTTGTAGTGTCTTCTCTGCATCTGTCCTTTTCTCATGCCACCCAATCTGCAGACACATGGCTGGCTTTCTTTCCTTTCCCAGCACAGCTATGCATCCTCTGCTTTCCCCTCTTGAGGAGACTCATCGCAGACATATCAGACTTAGCAATCACTCTTCCTCAGGCCCAGGTCCTGCTCTATAAATGGAACCCACCAGAATGCACTTCTCCTCCATCCTGACTTTGAAGTTCCCTCCAAATGGGGAAGCAGACTATCAACAACTGTGAGAGAATTATAAGCTTTATGAAGACATAGCCTTATCTGGATCTTTCTGCAGGGCAATCACTAATAAACATATTAAAATCATTTGAGGACTATTTAAATCAGCTCCTTTCGAATGGCAATGGTTACACTAAATGGAATTGAAAATTACTAAACCTGTCCCAATGTGAAAATGTACATACATTCACACACACACACACACACACACACACACACATAATTTTTATATGTTTTTCTTGGATATTCTAATCATTAAAGGCAATGGATGCCCCAGACCATGAGGGCATTGCTGTTATTTTTGGATTTCCAGAGCACACTAAGTATCTCTTGCTCTGACTCACTAGAATCATGGAGTGATGAGCACATGTTTTCCTTTGCTTCAGGAAAGCCAGAGGTCAGTTCCCTTCCCTGCAAGGCCTTAGGAACTCCCACCGCTGACTCTGCTGCTGCCTCGGGCTTGCTCCACTTCACCTGGTCAAGTTTACCCTTTGCAAGGGCGCTCTCCTGAGGTTCTACTAAATTCCTGATATCCTGATTTTTACTATATCCTACTTTACAGATCTTGCAGAGGAGGAAGAGCCCAGGGGAAGTTGGTGGCCCAATACCAAGGAAATATCAGTACCCTCTAAATGTGCTTAAAGAAACAACCATCTCAGTGACAGTATTTATTTCCTGTACATTTTACTGAAGGCTTCGGGGAGCACAAAAGAAAGGAACATATTTTAGATGATTCAAAAATGAACATTACCAAACTTTAAGTGCTGTACTTTTATAATAAATGATATGAACGAAAAAAAAGAATAACAAAACAAAAACTCTTGTCTGTCTCACGCTGGCCATCAATACTTAGAAGCAGGGATTTAACAAGTGAAATCAATTTATGTCAAATTAAAAGGGAGAAAAGCATGAAATAACATCTAAGTAGTACAGGTCAATGAAAAAACTGGCATTGTTAAGGACCAGCATGGCACTCTTGCCCACAGAACAGAAACACACATTCAGGCGTAGAAGGAGCTAAGTCACTGTCTGATTTAATTAGGGTTTCTTTTTTTTTTTTTTTTTTTTATCTCCTTGTACAAAGCTCAGGTCTAAGTGGATCAAAGAATAAAACCAGAGACATTGAAATTTGTAGAGGAGAAAGTGGGGAAAACCCTTGGACATATGGGCACAGGGGAAAAATTCCTAAACAGAAGAGCAACCGCTTGTGCTGTAAGATCAAGAATTGACAAATGGGACCTCATGAAATTGCAAAGCTTCTGTAAGGCAAAAGACACTGCCAATAAGACAAAAAAGCCACCAACAGATTGGGAAAGGATTTTTACCAATCTTAAATCTGATAGGGGACTAATATGCAATATATACAAAGAGCTCAAGAAGCTGGACTCCAAAAAAATCAAAGAACCCCATTAAAAAATGGAATACAGAGCTAAACAAAGAATTCTCAAGTGAGCAATACTGAAAGGCAGAGAAGCACCTGAAAAAATGTTCAACATCCTTAATCATCAGGGAAATGCAAATCAAATCCTCACTCCATTCAGAATGGCTAAGATCAAAAACTCGATGACAGCAGATGCTGGTGAGGATGTGGAGAAAGAAGAACACTCCTCCATTGCTGGTGAGATTGCAAGCTGGTATAACCACTCTAGAAATCAGTCTGGAGGTTCCTCAGACAATTGGGCATAGTACTACCGTAAAATCCAGCAATACCTCTACTGGGCATATACCCAGAAGATGTTCAAACTGGTAATAAGAACACATGCTCCACTATGTTCATAGCAGCCTTATTTATAATAGCCAGAAGCTGGAAAGAACCCAGATGTCCCTCAACAGAGGAATGGATACAGAAAATGTGGTACATTCACACAATGGAGTACTACTCAGCTATTAAAAACAATGAATTTATGAAATTCTTGAGCTGGAGGAAATAATCCTTAGTGAGGTAACCCAATCACAAAAGAAGTCACTTGATATGCACTCACTAATAAGTGGATATTAGCCCAGAAACTTAGAATACTCAAGATACAACTTAATTAGGGTTTCTATTGCAGCAACAGAACACCATGACCAGAAGCTGGTTGGATGGGAAAGGGTTTGTATGGCTTTCCCTTCTATCTTGTTGACCATCACTGAAGGAAGTTAGGACAGGAAGTCACAGAAGAAACTGGAGTTAGTAGCTGCTGCAGAAGCTATTCAAGGGTGCTGCTTACTGGCTTGCTTCCTGTGGCTTTGCTCATTCTGCTTTCTTGTAGAAAGAAGGCAAGACTACAAGGCCAGGGCTAGCACCACCACAATGGGTTGGGCCCTCCTCTATCAATCACTAATTAAGAAAATACCTTACAACTGGATCTTATGGAGGCATATCTCAGTTGAGGTTTGCTGCTTTCAGATAACTCTAGCTAGCACACGAAGTTAACTTCATCTCATGGGTTTCCTTGGTCTGTTTAAAGAACATGACAATCTTTCTTAAGCTCAACTCTATGAGGACAAAAAGAAGTATGCCCTTGTGGTATGTTTTCAAAGTCCACTCTTAGTTAGTTTTCTTTTGTCCTCCTATGCCTACCAGCTACACGAGTGAATGGTACACGTGGTGTTCATGGGTGGCCCTAGGTCTTCAAAGCTATGTCTTTCTCCTTATTCCTGATTTTTGTCTTTTATAACTTGCAATTGTCTGACCTCTACTAGACCTTAACAACAGGCTTTGCTCTGAGAAGATTAAACCAAACCAAACCAAACCAAACCAAAAAAGAAAAAAAAATATGAAAAACAAAAGAAAAAGCCCCATACCTTTGAACCCTTCAAACTCTTAAATCTGTTACAAGACACGTGGGTTTTGTTTGTTTTTTGTTTTTTTGTTTTGTTTGTTTTTTTGGAAGACATGGAATGCCCACGTTTATTTAGCTTCCAAAGACTGTTTAGAATCTGTTGCTTACAAAGTTAACCTCTTATTCTTTTTACAGAAAAAAATTAAATTGCCAGTGGAAATAAAGCAATGTTCTAGAAATACGATTTCTTCAGCAATTTTCAATACTTATTAGTGATAATTATTTGGAGTACTACAATTTTTAAAAAGTGTAACTTGTTAGATTTAAAATTTAAATACAATTTGGACTATGGATATATATATATATATATATATATATATATATATATATATATGAAATTACTTTTAGAGGAATATGAACCTATTTGACTTACTAGTATAAAATGATTGAAGCAGCAGATACTTTAATAAAAGAGTAAGATGTGTGGAATATTCAGTGGCCATTTTTATGAAGTAGATGGATTCCTTGATATATTAATTTTCACATTAAACCAAATGCCTATTTGTTAAACGTATTTAAAAGTAGAAAGTTAATTAACAAGGTATTCTATTTGAAATATGGCTAATGTTAACATATGGAATGATCTATGGTATGGGTTTTAAAGCAGACATTAGTAATAATGAAATTAATCTTATTTATCTAAACTTTCAAATTTTCATGGAGACTCTCTCAGGTCTCATGTGGTGAAAGAAGAGAGAACAAATATCTGCAGGTTGTCCTCTGATGTCCACCCATGTACTATGAGACTCAAGTCCTCCCTCCAGAAGAAATTAAACATTGACATGTAATTACATTTCTTTTATAGTTTTCACATAGTTTTGAGCATTCACTTAAAAGACCATGGGGAAATGTTTCACACTGCAAATATTTAAGCAATAGGTACAAAGGGAACTTAGGAAATCTTTCTCCTAGGATTTTATATTGAAGACCATTGAGAGAAACTGCAGTGTAGAAGAGATACCTCCAAGAAAAACAAAAGGTGTTTGAGACTCTTCTGTAGAAAAAAAAAAGTTGATTCCATTATTTATAGAAAGAAAACAAAATAATATTCTTTCCAATTCCCCTAGGTGACTTATCACTGTCTATGTATGTAACCCATTGAAATAAAATTATAGGGCTGGCATCTTCTAGAAAATACACATATATTCCAAAAATTCTTTTAAGTATAGTAGTTGATACAAAATTAGCAAAAGCATTCCAGGTAATCACAGCATAAAGACTGAAAATTAGTAGGATTCTCCACAATGCATAAGAAACCATCAGGAAAAAAAAAATGAGGAAAAAAGAAAGCCAAAACCCACCAACCAACCAAAAAAAAAAAAAACAAAACAAACAAAAAAAAAACAATAAACTAACTCCAGTTTGCCTAACAGTGGTAGGAAAAAGCCCTAAACCTTTGATAGCTTTGTGAGTGGATCTATGGAGCACAATCAAATGACTACCATAGACTCAGAAAATAACAAATGCTCAACATCATGTGACAGAGAAATTTAGAGATATTTCAATAATACTTCTATGTTTTATATAAGTTATTAATTAATACCTTCACATATTTCTGACAATAATCAACCAACAACATAAAAACGTGGCTCAATCAGCATCTTATTCCATAGTCACCTTCTAACTTAAAGGGCTGATATCCCACTAAGTGCAGAAATATTACACAGATGTCCATTTTGGTAGAGAAATTATCCACTAACCAGAAAAGAAAATAATAATCAGAGGAAACCATTGCAGAATAGCTGACGTTATATCTGAAGGACCATAAAAAATATCTTGAAGTGCATTAAAATAACATTTATAAGATTAGTGTAAAATATCAGTTAATTTCAGGTACCTTCAAATCACTCCATTAGAAGAAAAGTGGCAGAGCAAACTATCATTGTGGGAATCAAATAGAAAGACCACTTTACTTTCCAATAGTAAAGTAGATAACATTGAGCAAAAAGTAAAGTTTAGATTTCAGAAACAAGTAAAAGTAGATTAAGTCAGTACTATAAAAATAACAATTATCTCAGGCAAATAAAATAGACTATGGGAAGCTAGATGCTTATTAAAGCATTCTTGTTCCCCCCAACCCCCAAGCAGGAATAATTGAAACATGTGAAAGACTAGCAATGTAAGGCTAGAAAGAACACACCCACACAGATCAAAGCCTGCTGAGCATCTTCTACGTCCTGGTGTCCCAGTGGAAGTGGCTGGTGCATGCGGTGTGAAGCCTCAGAAGGAAATTATGTGGGACAGCTGTAGTCATTGGAACATAAGCTTTTTAATACTATTACAGCATAAGTATAGTAATTCACAGCTGATAAAGCTAAACCTAGATCCCACATTTTGCACTAGAATAATTTGAGAAAGATTAGGGGTTTTTACTTTTTTTTTTTCATTGATTACTATGTGAAGATATATGTGGAATACTTCATAATGAATGAACAGGGGTGGGCATTTCAGTCTTTGGAGTTTTAAAATGAGAAAATACAAAACAGATAGATGAATACAATACAAGAAAAAATGTCAGATTATGAATTAAAATTTTGTGGCAAAATGGTTTAATCTTCCAATGGTAAAAACAGTTCTTAAACATGAAGGAACCAGGAAAAAGCCTACCTTCCCTTTCCAAAAATATATGTAGGGTCACCCAGTTAAGGCAAATTATGAATGTGAGAAGAATTACCAATCTCATTCATATTAACAAAATATATAAATTAATTTGTCAAGAAATGTTAGTTGTAATCTGCTAAATTAGCAGAAATCTGAAATCTTTAAAGCTTTCTTTGTTTGAAATACCATGGGAGACTAGCACTCCTCAACATTGCTGGACTGACTGCAAGATAGCATAACTTCTTTAAGGAAGAATTTGTCAATGTTACAAATTTTCACACAGTGACACTTTTGTAAAGATCTCATCACACAGAAAAAGAAAACCACCTAGGTATGAATTATCGAGTCCAATGGTTATTCATAAAGAATCATGACTAACAGCAGGACAGAATCATTGAAGTTCTCAGAATTATGGGCAGGTTTAACACAATTCTGGACTTCCTCTAAGGGGATATCACACAGCTAACTACCAGAATGAAGACCAACTTTATCTACTGATAGTATGTGAATGCCAGTGTATATTTTAAAAACTGTTTAAAGGGGATAGAAAATAAATATACCTATGCATAAATTTGCTTATATTGTAAAACTAAACACTGAAGAAACAGCAAGAATAAATAAAAATATTTACTAATAAATAGCATAGTAAATGAAAGAAAAAATTTTGCTGAACACTTAAAACAGACTTCTATTAACTATGAATGTTGTTTTATTTGTTAAAACATAAATAAATCAAGAGAAATAACTTCCAAATAAAATATTAGATAAAACAAACAATGCAAGTATGTTTAATATATTCTTGGATAGAAGAAACAGCATAATGATATTTTATTTTTAGTGGCACCATTGATATAATTATGAGATACACAGTGAATCACACTTATAAGGTGATAGTTTAGGAAAAAAATGCTCAATGTAAGAGAAAAATCATCTAAAATTTATTAAATATTAAATTTGCATTAAGAATGCCAAGAAATTATGAACACATATTTATGCCTTTGTATGTCCCTCTTTAAACATCAAATCACTGAAATACTTAGACGTGATCTTAACCTAGCAACAAGTATATTCACACTTGCTTTTTAAAGAGTATTTCTCAATAACAAGGCTAAAGTTTATTGCGTAAAGGTCTTTTGAGTCTGAACCAGGTAAATGAAAATAAGGAATTTGGGCTCTGGTTTGTGAAATCCTGAAATTGGACAGCAACAGAGTGGTGAATTTCTTGGGGACAGCAAAAGGACCTGGAGTCTGGGAGAAGACCACCATCTGAGAGTGATATCGAGTAAATATGAGCAAATACAGTGATATGCATACATGAAAATATTCCATTGAAAACACATTTTGTAAATAACTAAAAGAAAAGCAGAAAATACATTTTAATGAAAGTATCCCTGCAGAAGTTGCTACCATTAGAATGGATGGTGAAAAAGTGTCTATTTGCATGGCTAGAGTTCCATGCCACTTGCTATTAGAAGCCAGAAAAGAGCACAGACCTGTAGTTTCTATTTTATTTGGGATTTAAGGACACCTTCCCATATATTGTTCACTTCCAGTGATAGAACAAAGGAAACTCTTCAACATGATTGTAAGTATGGAGGTGCTATGGGTACTTAGGGTACACAGTGTCAATGGACTGATGAGCCCTGATGCTGATTTGTCCTCTAAGGAAGTAACCTGTCTTTCTGTCTTGCATCAGTACAAACCTTGAAGTTCCCCAGGGTTTTCTATAAGGCACGGGGGAGGGCGGGGAGGGGGAAACTACACCTTGGGCAAAGCTTAGGAATAGAAGAGTGCGGAAACACCTTTCCATTTAGGTACACTGGACTAGCTCTATGGCTTTCTCTCTCAGGTTGTGACTGCATTTTCCACTAATAACAGGACCCACAACAGGGTGCCTGAGCCATAGACCACCCACCCTCTTCAATGACCCAGGCCAGTTGACAGTAATGATGGAGATGGAGGGTAAACAGTTCTCTAAAACTGAAAATCAAAGGAACTTTAGAGATGAAGGTCTTTAGAGTAATAAAATCTCAGAGGTCGTTCATTAGCAGTTTCTAACTTTTTCATTAAAAACCAAACGTTTTAGCCCAAGCTTGGGTTCAGAGCAGAGTGGAAGCTCTTATATATACTCACGGTCCCCCAAGAAGTAATAAACTCCCCATTCAGTGTTGTCCCACACAAAATAGGTCATTTGTTAAAATCAATGAGCCCACTAATGGCATGCAGTTTCTGCTGTTCCTAAACAAAGTCTGCAATATTCAAAAAGGCAAAAAAATAAGATTATCACTTGAAACTTTCCCTTGCTCTCACAAAGCCATGAATCCCATCATCTGCCCTTGACCACTTTCATCTCCTGAGGAACTCCATCGGGTAACTATTCTGTCCTGCAGTTGGTGTGAAGGAATTTCATGCAGGATCCCAAGAAGGAGTTAAAAATGAAAAGTCCTTGCTAACTAAGTCTTCCCCAAAGTATCATCATATGTCCATATCCTTTGATTTCCCCCATCATATTGTGTGGCTGTGTTCACAAAGCTCAGTTTCAGGATTGCAGTTACAGCTATACAGTGATGGGAATATACCAATAATATCAATACCAGTCAACCACCTCCAAAAACAGTGAAGAACACATATTTCATGATCTGTGGGTTTTGGTGACTTGACAAGTTGATAAAAGAAGTGTTTACTTTCTTTGGTCCTCTGGTTCTTCAGTTCTGAGGGTGCCTGAATGGTGTCAAGTTTATATTAAGTGAATGTTCTCTTTTTTTCTTTTCTGTTTTTATTTTTATGGGGAACTCAGCCATGGGTTCTGATGTGGATAGAGAAAGGATATTGTATCTTATTTTCCCTACCTACTGATTGTGTGTGTGTGTGTGTACAAGAAGATGTCAGGTATTACCTCACTGGGGCCATCTACTTGTTGTGTTTAAAGCAGGGATCATAGCAATTCGTAGGGTGGATCTCACAGATATACTGATCTCTGTCTTCCTAGTGCTGTTATTTCAAAAAAGAAAAAAAAAAGGAAGATAGAAAGAAGGAAGGGAGGGAGGGAACAGAAAAATGAATGAAAGAGCAAAAAAGCAAATGAAAGAAAGGAAGGAAGGGAGGGAGGGAGGGAACAGGAAAATGAATGAAAGAACAAAAAAGCAAATGAAAGAAAGGAAGGAAGGGAGGGAGGGAGGAAGAAAGATGCCTCCGGGAGTTTTAGCAATAATACAAAGCAACCTGGGCTGTGGGCTTTACACCTGGGTTGTAGGCATTAAATCTGAGTTGTGGGTTGCTTGCAAGGTAAGCACTGAAATGACTGAGCCATTTTCTCAGCCTATGTCAACTAGAACTTAAAGCCCATTGAGTAGAGTGCATGCTTGTTGGACCTAGATGCTATGGTCTTTGCGAAATTTATCTACCATTTTATTATCACATAGAGTTTGCTCTGAAAAACCCCATGTGAACTTACTCCTTTTCTGCTACTCTGACTGCTACACTAGCCCTTGGCAACCATCAGTCTTTTCCCTGGCTCTGGTTTTGCCTTTTTCAGAAACTCATGCACGATTTATCACTCACTAGGTTACTTTGAAGGTGGCTTCTTTTACACAGGAATACGCAGAGGTTTGATAATGTGAATGTTTAAGCCAATATCTAAATTTTTTTCAAGACAAGCTTACGCTATTTCAGAGGATATTCTTCGAGGGTTTTAAAAAATTCATGCAGAGAATATATCTCTTTATTAAATGTAAGTTTTCAAAAGTTGATACATGCAGGACTCTCATATAGCTGTAAAATACTGCTGTGAAGATGAATACTTTACAAAGATTTGTTTAACACATTAATGAGGAAACATGGGAGACATGGAGTTAATACAACTTCAAAGGAAGATTGAGTGAATAGCCATTTGTGTATTATCAGTGCAGTGAATAATGTGCAGATGGAGTCCAGATTGTGTTGTTTTGGACCAAAGAAGGAGGGCAGTGTCTCCCCTGCACAGGGTTAGCCAGCATGTTTTTAGATTAGTCAGATTTTGTTGTACATCAAACTTCTAAATGCATACAAAGGCTAAAAATCTTACAGCAACTGATAAACATCTTCATAAATACAAATATTTATGTCTATGTACATACATCTATGTATATATGTGTGTATATGAATATGTGTATCTAATGGTATATCCTATGAACATATTTAAATATGTATATGTACACATTTAACTATATTTAAATATTTACTCAAATGTATATGTATATCTGTATATGCACAAATGTTTATGCACAAAATTAATATCCAAAATATTATTTCTACTAAAAATTCAACACCTCTTTTCATATAATTTCTCATTGTGTTATACTTCACCAATTTTACATCTATCTAAAATAAATACATATATTATGAATTTAGAAATAAAATTCCAATTCATATAAATGTGCTTTTCTAGGGTTGTAAGCCTAATGATTAATCATAAGTGCATTTAGATAGCATAATAATTATCTCAAATATTTAATGATAATAATTAAGAGGCAATATGTAAAAACTTTTGATTTCTGAAAAAATCCTTTGGCATTATTTTCTATCATCATTGTCATTTAATAATGACAATACTTTTAAAGTTTAATCCATGAAAGAAATTAGATATAAAATATTGCATTTGTTCTCAAATTCAGTTCTATATATGTGTCACCCCAGAGAGTTCGATGTGGGAGAAAGGTGAGATCTTTTCATGCCTTGACAATTTAGAGTAAGCTATTTTGATGCATGAAAATTGTAAGTTATTTAAAATGGCTTAACTATATTTGTTTGCATGAAGGAAAGGATGCACACATTCTATGATATATTTCTGAAGGGTCAAAGGAAAACTTGAGGTAGTTGATTTTCTTTCTCCAGCCTGTAGCTTCCTGGATCAAGCTTGTAAGTTTGCAAGTAAGGGTTTGTAGCACACTTACTCAGTGAGCCATCTTAGTGGCCCTTAAGAGGGTTGTTGGGTAAGTTAGTTTTAGGTAGGATAGGATTTAGAATCAAATGTCTTTGACCTGTGCACACTTTTGCAAAATCTTTCTGTAAACTTGGGAATTCAGATATTGAGACTGAAGTGGGCTACTTTAAGCCACTCAACATTGTGTGACAAGAGGTAGCCTCTTCTTTTTCTATCCATTCTTGTCTTTTTAAAAACTTTCACCTGTAATTAATTTTCCCAATGTGAGTACTTAGAATAAAAAAAATAAATAAAAAGCAACTTTAGTTACCAATACCATTTCAGAAAATATCCATGTGTGAAGACATTAAAGATTTGCATAGTCCAAACTTTCCTAACTCCACTCTCCTGAAGATAGTTGAATGTTTATCAATGACCAGGGAAGCACTGCTGTTAAGTGACAACATTACTAACAAGAGGTATATCGATTGTGCAAATTACATCAGGCAATGTTCAGAAAGAGGCCATTTCGTAACTCATATGTTTTAATCTGGATTTTATAGGTGAGGGTGCCAAGCTTGCTTTAGCAAATGATGCTTCCATTCAAGGTAAGCAACTCACAATATATATATATATATATATTTATCACTTCCAGTTTTGAGCCCCCTGTAGTTACACTGGACTGTTCCAGTGGCTTGAATTGAAGAGGAAGCTTTATACCACCACATTAGCTGATGTGATATTGGCTGTATCATGCCCCGTGCTGTATTTGGTACTTCATCTCGAGTTTGAGTTATGTCCACATTGCTTTTGAAATTCCTCACCTCTACCGTGTCGGATTTGGACAAACTGACTTGATGCTTCCTTTCCAACACTGAAGTTCTATGGTTCTACCGCTTCTTTTGAGTCCACAGCTTGTTGGAAATGTTTCACATAAAACAATTATTAGAACAGCAAATCCCATCTGCCAATCTTTGGCTTCCTGGCTGCAGAGAGCAGTTTCTCCATACTAAATCCAGCTATCCTTTCATTCTGCCTCCTGCTTCCTGCCACTCCTTTCTCCTCCCAACTCTCTCTGTTATAAGCTGGTTCTGTATTATTCTTTCCTGAAGATGACTCCTAATTCTTTAATGGCCACTGATTTGCAAGTCAAGGAGGCTTTCCAACCAAATATTCTTACAAACCCACCTTAATACTCCCTACTTTTCTCACCCAAGGAAGGCAGGGCAGGGGCTCCTTGTAGGATCTATTTCATTAGGAAATGATTTTTAAAAGCAAGGAAAGACTTTCAAAGTATTTTCTCCTTGACTCTGCCATAAGAACTGATATCTCTGTGCTTGGATTTCTCACTTCCTAGAAAGGCAATGAGGTTCTGGTAGGTTCCTTCTAGAAGGAAAGGTGAGAGAAGAGATGGAGGCAAAGGAGAGCAAACTATAATCACTTTTAAAGTTATTAAAACAATTTTATTTAAAAATACTACTTCTAGTGCCCCTAAACCTCTTGGGAGCAGAAGAATCACTGGGTCAATTTGGAGCATTAAGATTGGAGTGGGCCTGAGGAAGTGAGGAGTAGAATAACTCTTGGGAGGCTGGGGACAGCCTGAGGGCATTCTGGTGAAATGACAAATGGAACTGGGAACTTTGCCTCTTTAACAATTTCGCCCAAGGCCAGCCTATCTATGGAGGTCATCTGCTTCAACCCCAGACCTGCAGACGGGATTGCATCCAAACCACGTAGGGTTTACAGTGGGTTCCTATCCAAACTGAAATAACTCTTGTGAAGGAGATCCAACAACCTTGGCCCAAAGAAAATTGATTACAAACTGTTTACTCTACATTTTCAAAAGCATAACTATCCGAAGCTAGCCAATAACAATAACTATTTACAAACTATTCCACTACCATTCTGAGATGCCCCAAACCCTACCCAATCAAATAACCACAATGCACTTGTTTCTGTCAGCTGCTTCCAATCTTGAAGTTTTCATTTTCTTTTAATTTTTATTCTTCTGTCATATATTACATCCTGAATACAGTTTTCCCAGTCTCCCCACTGTTCCATTCCATCACCTACCCTAATCCTCCCTCTGCCTCCCTTCAGAGAAGAGCAGTTCTCCAAGGGACATTAACCAAACACAGCATAAAAAGCTACAATAAGACCGGGGAGGTAACATTACATCAGTCCTGGGCAAGGGAACCCAGAATGAGGATTAGGGACCCACAAGCAGACAAAACTTAAGCAACTCCTGATATCACTGTTAGGAACCTGACAAGAATACCAAGCCATACTCAGCTGGAACATATATGAAGAGGATCTAGATAGAGTAAAGGGAGGAAGAATTCGAATAATGAGACAGAACAGGGATACCACAAGAACATGGCATGTAGCATCAATTGACCAGAACACGGGGGAGCTTGCAGTATTCTTGAAGCCTGTAGCAGTCTGACCTAGATCCTCTACCTATGTGTTATGGCTGAGAGCTTTCAATAAAAACAGGAAGTACTGGCCACATTCATCCCAGTAGTATACTAAAATGGCACCAAGACTTCTAACTACAATATCCAGACTATTTTTTTAATTAAAAAAATTATCCTTCATTCCCAAAGTAAATTTAAAATAATGGTTGAACTTCAGCTCCTTTCAGAAAGGCAAAATCTTAGGAGAAGTATTGAATGGTAAATAAAAATCTGGAGAAACAATATTCAGGAAAGGAGCCTAAGACTTTATATTGCTGAATATACTAGTAGATAGGATCTTCGTCAATCACAGAATGAATATATGTACACAACATATAGGCACATAGATGGTGTAGGGATACATACTAAACTGTGGATATTACCTACCATCCCCTGAATCATAAGAGAAAAAAACATACATTAGTTCATGTTTCTTACTTGATTTGTAAGTCTAATTTTGAAAAAAAAATTTAAATCCTACAGAACATTCAATTTTTAACGTCTCAGGTTTTGAAACAGTGTGTCGTGCATTTGTCATGTCTTGTCTGTAGCTTCGTTGTGCTGCAGTGCACTGAGTAATTGCAGTGGAGAATTCTGCTCAGCAAAACCAAAATGACTTATTTTCCAGATTTTTTACATGAGACGTTTTCCAGCATTAGTAAATAAGAGGGATCTTTGTCAATCACAGAATACATATGTACACAGCATATAGGCACATGATGGTGTAGGGATACATACTAAACTGTGGCTATTACCTGCCATCTCCTGAGTCATAAGAGAAAAAACATACATTAGTTCACGTTTCTTACTTGCTTTATAGGTCTAATTAAAAAACAAAACAAAACAAAAACAAATTAAAATGAAGAAACTCTTACTCAAGTCTCGAACCAAAACATTGTACTAAACTGTCATCTAAGGACAAATATTCTGCAGGGGTCATCTGCTTTTGCCAAGAAATTCCCTGAATCTCCGTATTTCATCCTTGTTTATTCATATACCAGAGTTATTATAAGAATGACAGAATCCAGCCAGTGGAGATGTTCTACTATCTTACACAATCCTTATGTCTTAGAGAACAGAATACCACTAATTGCTGATGCCCATAAAGAAAATCACAAACTACCCAAAGAGGTATTTTACTTCAACCAGTAAATGGTCTTTTTCATTGCTTTTGTCTACATATTATAGCTCCATATTTCAAAAAAATAGTAATTCAAACCCAACATTTCTCTTGATGCACTTCTATAAGTTCTCTATCTCATTTAAACTTTAGAATGATGAGCACAGGGAGGATCATAGCTCGTATTATTATTACTACTTATTTTACAAACTTGGAGATTAAACTCTGAAAAATTGCATAGCTCATCTAAGTTGAGTCTGCTTTTTTGTTTGTTTGTTTTAATCTCCCTAGTTTTGTTTTTCGTTTTAGTTTATAAGGGGATCCAGCTGTTATTTGATGGCTATTTCTTACAGAGTTTCTGCTCCTGTCAGTTGGTCTGAGACCAGTTCTCCCCATCACCGCTACCAGCAGTCATATTCATCATCAGATAACATCCTCTGAGTCACAGTGATGTGTTCAAAGTGAAGAAAGTAACCTGCAGCAGTTTACTCTGTGCTAATCCTATAAGGATGACAGTGAAGGAAGTGCCCTCACCTTCCCTGAACTTGTAGCTAAAGGAATATAAAGCTTCAGTTGCACAGGTCAACATAAAATAAAAGATAAGCCAAGGACATCACAGAAGTAACAAAATATAAAGAGACAATTTCGTGTATTTTGAGTTCTAGGATGGAGCTATAATGGTGTAACTACTTTAGACTGTCTCAGATGAGTTGGAAATAAAATTTGAGCATATGTCTAAAACTGGGAAGTACAAAATGCTTCAAGAGTAAAAAATCTTTCAGTGCCAACATGCTTCCACAAGCATAAAACTCCTCACCTGATCTGTGTAAGGTATCATGCTCAGAACTCAAACCACGCTGAAAACCCTTTGGAGCATTACCCCAGGAAAGGTGAAGGCGGTACAGACAAAACACATGCATTTTATGTTGATACTTTGGTCCCAATTATAAAGTTTCTTGCTATGCATATGAAAATATTCCCAAATCAGAAACACTTGTGATTTCAGCATTTTAAATGGCAGATACATTAACTATGTACCTTGTGTCAGGATTCTCAATATTTCCCTATATGCCCCAATACAGGGGAACGCAGGGGCCAAGGGGTGGGAGTGGGTGGGTAGGGGAGCAGGGCCGGGAGCGGGGAGGATATAGGGAACTAGCTGGATAACACTTGAAATGTAAAAGAAGAAAATATCTAATAAAAGTAGTAAAAAAAAAAAAATTCCTTCAGAACATTTTCTGATTTCCTCATTCCCTTT
Organism: Mus minutoides; assembly: GCA_902729485.2. NCBI lineage: Eukaryota > Metazoa > Chordata > Mammalia > Rodentia > Muridae > Mus > Mus minutoides. The sequence continues at coordinate 3,218,397 of LR749552.1, forward strand.
TTCTCCTGCTCCTTACATTTTCCCTGTCTTTGCCCCAACACAGTCTTCTCCCTTCTCCTATTTACTCCTGTTTCTCTCTCTCCATCCTTCCCTTCTCTTCTCCCTTAATTTTCTATGCCTAAAGAGGTTTAAATTATTCTCTCCAAGTTTAGAATCTTAACTGCATCTGAAACTCCTGTTTATTAATTCTTTATAAAATCTTTACAAGGCAAACAACGTCCTTAGAGTATATTTCAGGACCATTTCCACACTGACTGGGGATATACCTCCAAGTATTAATTTCTAGTTTGCTTCTCTAGAGAATTTACTCACTTGATTATCCACTGGAGAAATCAGTGTGTGTAGAACTTGACATTTATCTAAGCTACGTAATTGCATATGTGGTATAAAGGATACCAATAAGACAAGATTGACTTGAGTGATATATTTCTGCTAAGAAAATCCAGTTGGCTCATACTATAATCAAAGGCCAGAGATTGAATTATAGCTCCCGTCATCAAAGTCACCCTTAATCAATTATTTTTACTATGTTAGGTAGGATTTATAACTGAAAACAAGCATTTCTGAATTGCTTCTCTGTGTGATTTCCCTTTTTCCTGGTGGTTCTTTTGAACTACAAACTGATAAATCCTGTACAGCACCTCAACATCATTCACGACAGGATGATGAAAGAGAACGGAAGAGCATCCTTGTCTGAGTGATGAAGCAGCCCACAGTATGTAACATATAGTAAAATGAAAGCAATGCGGCATTATACTATAAACCTGTCATTGGATTATCGCTAGATAAGTGTTTACTTGCACGGCCCTGATAAGAGAAGGCATCAGGATGTTCAGAGAAGGCAATCAGAGAACAACATTATCTACTATCACATACAGGCTGAACATGGAATAATGACTTCTGAGGGCTATGAAGGACAAAGGGTTGGGATGTATTGGGACGAAGTTGATCAGAGCTCTTTTCGCTTTGATTTGGACCGGTATTGTTTCTTTGCTCTCTGATGATGCCAGACACCTATTGAGCAGCCTTTGTGCCTGGGCGTCTCTGCTGGCCTTTCTCAGAGCGCATTTCACCACATCCACAAAACCATCTAGTATAATCTCTAAGACGTCCATGGGATCTTTCTGTAGCTTCTCTAATTATGTATGTGTGAGTGTATAAAACCCCCAACCCATCTCCATCATTATTAAGCCAGTCAAGATATACTGTGGTTTCAGTCTTTGCTCTATCCCAATTCAAACTTTTGATAGGATTCTTAAAACTGGTTTTGAGACACATCTTTACAAGCCCTGATTCCACGGTCTAATTCCTCCTTTAGGTAGTTCATACCTACTCTTATTGCTTGCCAAACATAGTCAGATTAAGCCATCTACTGATGTGAATCTCTTCCATGCAGGACAGTTTGTCCAACTTCCAGAAAAAAAAAATTCTATTTTACAAAACCAATATTCTATAGTTAAATCAATCTATAGCCATCTATTTGTGTGGCAGTTAGGAATAACTCAGTAATTATTTTTACCCTGCTTGTATACACTTAATGTTTAGATTTAAATTCCAATCAACTAATCTGTTTGCCAGCTGCATGCTGAGTAAAATTACGCAGCTTGCAAAGAATAAATGAACTAACCGGTTGGAGGATGCTGGGGAATTTCCCAGAGGACCAGTTCCCAGGAAATAGCTGTCTCACAGCATGGTGGTACTCTGCTTACAGCCCCAGGAGAATAGAACTTGAAAGAGTTGCTTTTTTTTTTTTTTTCCTCCTTGACTGCATGTAAACTGAGGAGGAGTTTGATGAGATTTGAAGTTAGGGCATAAATCTGAAGGGTTTCCTGGCTACTATATTAGGAAGAAAACTAGCAGACCTGGTTATACTAATACAGTGATTCTCAGAGAGGACTTTGCTACTTCTGGTACATTTGGAAATAGTTGGAGCCTTTTTTCATTGGCTTCTACTTGTACTGAGTCGGCAGAGATGAGAAACATTGCTAAATACATTGCAGCACACAAGGTCATACGGTAGGTAGGCAATAAGTGTCATGATATCTTGAGCTCCCAACAAGTGTTGTATGCCCCAGTACAGGGCCAGGAATGGGAGTGGGTAGGTTAGGGAGCAAGGGGGGGGGATAGGAGATTTTTAAAGAGGAAACTAAGAAAGGGAATAACATTTGACAATGTAAATGAAGAAAATATCTATTAAAAAAAAAAGAAAGTCAAAGAATCATTGGGCAGAGATCTACAGACTGCTTGATTACACATTCTCTAAAGGAATTATCCAAAAGTATGAGTCTTTTCACATTTTAAATTCTATGTCTACATTTTAAATTATTACTGTGTGAAGGCAGTTGGAAGATGTTCAGTGGAGACAGGG
>LR749552.1:3220864-3240226 GCA_902729485.2 Mus minutoides
ACACACACACACACACACACACACACACACACACACACACACACACACATACTCAGACATGAAAAGCTTTAGAAAGACATGCATTTTGCTTGTGGTGCACTGGTATATTTAATAAAGAGTAAATTTACCATAAGTGTTTAATAATTAAATGTATTTAATATTGAATAAAATAAGAGATAAGTACATAAATAAGAGGTTCATAGATGACAGGTCAGTTGATAGAGAGACAGACAGACTGAAGGAGAAGGGAAACTGTGTGTGTGGAATTAAGGATTGTATCGTATCTATGTTCTGAACACAGACATTAAATAGATAAAAAGGAACAAGAAATAATTATCATCATCTCAAGAAGCATAGAGAACTGAAGTTGTTCAGGGCCAATGACATGTGGTTTCATTGGGAAAGGTGTCTTCTTTCTTTCTTTCTTTCTTTCTTTCTTTCTTTCTTTCTTTCTTTCTTTCTTTCTTTCTTTCTTTCTTTTTACATAGATACCCCAGTCTAGGCTGTGTGAGAATGACTCATAGCTTATAATATTTCCTTGGTAAGAGTCTGACTCCTGGTGTCAGACTCACTGTGAACTCATTTGTGGTACATAAGTGTGTGTATTGTATGATGCCTGGTATATACTGTGACTTTAGCTGCCCCCTTGGAGAAATATCTAGTTATGTTTCTGCAGGGTGAAACGGTTCATTCAGTTCTATCATCTGTGGAGAGGTCTATGCTCACCAAGAGAAACCGATGCCGACATAGGAAACTAATACTCTCTAAGGGTTAGTGTTTTTGCTTTGCTGATTGATAGTGACTGAGTTGTGTTTCTTGATGACCATGACAGTGAGATTCACTGGGAAAAAAAAATGTTCTCAGTTCTTCTTATTATAGGCACTGGAGGCCATGTGTTCATCAGTATAAAACTGACCACCCACATCATCCAGCATATTTTTTTCCTTTATAAAAGTTACCTTTCCTTGACATTTAATTAAATATTTACTTGCCTACCCCTTCTCCAGTGCTTTGAAGTATGAATGCTGGCATTTCATCAGCCCCTTCACAACTACATACCTCATGCCCAAGAGAAGGCCAAGAATCCAGCAGGTGCACAATCAATACTTATAAGATAAACATTCAACAGACCACCTTTTGAATTCATACAAACATGCTTCAGCTAGTAGAGTGGGCTTCAACCTAGCCAAAGATTGACCTAAGGCTTGACCAACCATGTTGGAGTTTTGACCATTGGTGGTTGTTAGAAAGAGTTCAATTCTGCACAGGCTTTGCAAGAGTGGAATTCAAAACAGTAGTGAGTATACTCTTTTTTTTTTTTTTTCCTTTTGGCTTTTTAAAAACTAGGTGTCTCATAAAACTCAGCTTGGCCTTGAATTTGCTTTGAAGTTGAGGCTAGTCTGGAACTTTTGATTGTCATGCGTCTGTCTTCTAATTTTGGGATAAGAGATGTATACCAGAATGCAAACGAGTGTGTATTTTTAAAAATTACATCTTTGTATAGATTATTTGCCTGAATGTATTATATGCACCATGTACATCCTTAGTAAAGCTGGAAGTTAGAAGAGGGCATGGGGTTCTCTGAAATGGAAAACAGGTGGCTGTGAGTTATCATGTAGGTGCTGGAATCAAACCAATCTATTGGGAGAATAATAGTCAATGATCTTAACAGGTGAGTCAACTCCCCAGTCACATGACTAATCACTTTAAAATAATAACAAGTCAAGAAGTGGATAGAAAAGGGAGTTTGTGTAGGTAAGATATTTGAATTGGTTGCACAGTTTTTTTTTTGTTGTTTGTTTGTTTGTTTGTTTGATTTTGGTTTTGTTTTATAAAGGGAGATGAAGAAAAACAAATGCAAGGTTTTGAAAAAGTGGTGAGCTCCATAAAATATCTTCAGGCTCTAAAGTTTAAAAATTATTGTTATTGATATTATCTTTGACATATGATTATAGTCACATATTAACACTAATAATACCTAGGACAAGAGGTCTCCACTTAGAACTTGTATAAGCAACTTGACAACTTAATTTATCAGAGGCACATATGTTATGATTTGAAAATTAACATGCTCAAAATATGTTTGTTCACACTTCGTTTAATTATAAAGTCACAAATTAATCTCAGGTGAGAAGCACAATTCTGAGATATATTTTTAATTTTTAATTTATTTTTATATGTATGTTTGTGTATATTTCTGTGTGAATGTATAAAGTGGCATGTATGTATGTGTGAGTGTGAGTGTGTGTATACATGTGTGAGTGTGTGTGTGTGTGTGTGTGTGTGTGTGTGTGTGTGTGTGTGTGTGAGTGTGTGTGTTTAGTTGTATTTCCCTCAGTTCTTATGGAAGCCAGAAGACACCATCAGGTTCCTTGAAGCTAGAGTAATCATCATTAGCAGATCAGAACTCTGGTCTTCATGATTGCACAGAAGGAGCTCTTAACTGCTGAGCCAGCTTTACAGCCTGAAGCTATTCTTGATAGCCTACATGATATTGGGAAATATAACCCCAAACTCAGCACTCATCATTTTGCAAAGTGCAGAGCTAAGAATAAAACTAGTAAGTAATGGTCATTGTGCTTCAGTGATATATAAACTCTTTTTATTTCAGTTAATTTTCTTAGTAAGTCCATGTCAAAGGCAATATTAGTTTTCCTCATTAGCAGGTGGAAAAACTGCTGCTTAGGAAAGGTCAATAGCTCTCTGAAGTCATGACTGTCAAGGTTCAACTGAATCACGGGAGTGATGCTCTTTTACACAATACCATATTTAAACATTTAACCAAATTCACTGCAGTTTGTCATAGGCTTTGCTGTCTAGACATGGCAAGCTTCCTCAGAGGAGATCTTATTTGAGGTGGCAAGAATCCTAGAAGTTTTTAAGCCAGGCAAATGCTTTGATTGAAAGTAAATTACAACTATTGTTTGCCTGCTCGCTGTTACTTTTAATGTACATTTTGTGCTAGGGTACAGAGATGAAAGCTGTGTCAGTCACAGGCATATTTTAAATATCAATCCAAAAGCAAAACAGAGTTAGAAATAAAATAATTCTGCTGCAGCAACCAGAGCTACGTTCAGATGTCTTTATATTCCGCTGATTTCCCAAAGTTTGAAAGCTGCTTGTTTAATTTTTTTTTTTTTAAGAATATAAGATTTTAAGGAGTTTGTTATTTCAAGTAACAGCACAGAGTTGAGTGTTTCCCTTTCCTAAGATGCCAGTTGGGGGAAAATGTATTTTTAAGACATCAGTAGGAAATAATCAACATAATTAATCATTATGACATCTACTCACATTTAGTCATTATCATCAATTTATTATAATTGCTAACATGTTCTTAAATGAAGGACACATACAGATATAACTGTCAGAGAATTTCAGAAGGGCTTTACTTTTAATTATTGACTATCATTTTTTTTTGATCCATGACTTTATCTTTCTAAAATCATGAAAGGGGTCTTTCATTGGGATGACACTCTGATGGCATTTTACATCCATGGGAAGCATCCACGGGAAGCATCCTGAAAGCATGAGGAATGGCAGAACATGTGTAGGCACTTTCTACAGAATCCTAACAATCTGTGGGGCTTCTATTGTGTGCCAACTAATAATCTCTGTGACCCACGTGGCTCAACTCCAGCACAGACAAGAATAAGAAGAGGATCTGCATAGCCGATAACAAGAGGATCACCTTCTATTTGGCTCTCTACTCCGGCACTCGTCATGTCAGAGGCTTCGCTCCTAGTTTCTAATTTGTTTTTACTCAATCCCTCCTTTCAAGGTCTGAAACCCCTAAAATCTCAAAGCCTCTTCACTCATTCCGTTCTTCTGCTAAAAAAAAAAAAAAAAAAAAAAAAAAATCTCTTTGTTTTAACCCTTGTAGACAGAAATAATCTTTCCAAATAAATATTTTTGTTTTCCTTCCCACTTTAAACATTCTGCCTATAACCCTTACTCATACTCCAAATTTAAAAAAAAAAAGTCTCTGGATCTATTCTGGCAGCATCATTGCTTCTGTAGAGGAATCGGGTGGGGAGTGGCAAGTAAAAGACAGCTACTAGTTAAGCAACAAAACCTCCTATTGTGTGTCTCCAGTAAGGAAAGGGATGTGTCACAAACTGCTAAGACAATCTGGCTCTTGAGTAACAATTAGTTTTCAACCTCCAGCTGCTCCCAAACCTTGCCAAGCTGACTTCATTGTGCCCCCTTATGAATACTAGGACTGTCTCAGGAAGTGGTTCTCAACCTTCCTAATATCCCAGCCCCTTAATACAGTTCATCATGCCATGGTGACCCCTAGCCATCAGATTATTTCATAGATACCTTCTAACTGTAATTTTGATACTATTATGAATTGTAATGTAACTATCTAATATGTAGGATGCCTTGTATGGAAACTCCTCAAGTAGGTGTGGTCCACTGGTTGAAAAAAACTGGTCTAATGTATTGATTCCTTAAAAACATAATCTCAAGGAAATGTAAGGATGGCTCAGCAGTGAAGAGCATTTGCAGCCCTCCAGAGCACTCTGAGTCTCAGTGTCACAACTATCTGCCTGTAACCCAAGTTCTATGGGATCTGATAGACTCTGCTTCCCTTCAAGAGAACCTGCCGATACATGGTATGCATATACACAGACATTCCCATACACAAGTACACACTATTACTTATTACCTACCTAAACTTATATTCTTGAATATATAACATTTCATGGAAAAATAAACACACACACACACAATCAAAAAACAAAACAAACAAAAACCATAAAGACCATTGTAGTCTTGAAATATGTAGGGTTGAATTTCAATAGCTCATGATAGGAATTCTGGCTAGTGTGTTTCTTCATATTTCAGTACCTCTGTATAAGCAATAACATTTGAAATCCTGTAGAAATGTACTTATATTCTCCGTACAGTTAAAGTCATTGTTTTCTACTTTGTCTCTGGACAAACAACTATGACATGGTAAATGCTAATAAGATACAAGTTTCACTACATCTGACAGCGTTTTGTTTTCTAGAAACTCTCTTTGAGTCTATTAACATCCAAGATTTATACCGAGTCTGTGCTGAAAACCTGCTGGGTACGTAGATATTCTTGAAGAGAGACCCCCTTCACCTCTCTCTCTTTGGCTATGCTTGTAAAATATTTAATCCAAATGAGGGAACCTGAACCTTAAAGTTGACTTCCAAAGAAAAGATGAAAAAGGCTTACTAAATTCTCCAGCTATCAAAAACAATGAAACCAGAGTCTCAGATAGACAGGAAACTTACAGCCAGGAAAGGTGGAGTCTTTTCTCTTTCACATTTGAGAGAAGAGAATAAACTCTCCCCACTTCCATCTATCCCCTGATTTGTCAAAAATGTAAATCAATATAATTTATTTTTATCGATATCTGCTTCCTAATTACTTTGAGCATGCTCACTAGCCATGCAACAACAGGTTTCTGAACCCAAGTGTCCTTGGGTAGCCAAATGTATGGCTCAGATAGTTCCACTTCCTTTTCTTTGTGAATCCAAGACTCAGGAGGCTCTAGGGATTTACTCAAGACACCGAGCATACAAGTCTCTTAAATCTCAATAAATCTCAGTCTGCTGCTGATGTGCTTTGTTCTACTTCTGAGCTTGGAAATCATAGAAATACTGTGTACCACAGTGCTATAGACCGAGAATCTCCAAGTTGAAGGTGTTCAAAGACAAGGCACACGTCTTTGATGGCTTATTTGTGAATGTCTGCAACAAGGAGAAAGTTTACCAGCGGTAGGGTACTAAGACCTGAAATAGAAAGGAAAATTACCTTCAGGGATGCTTTATTATTAAAAGGGATAATGAGCAGTACTAGGAGAGTAGATGACGCTATCAGGGAAGCTGCCACAAGTGATTTAATAATTTGAAAGATCATTTATCATTTTCACAGAGGACTCTATTAAGCTCACCTTTTTCCTGAGTGACTTTTTAAAATACATTGAAACTTTTTTCTTTCTAAAATTTTTTGATTGACAAACAGATAAATTACCATTTCTTTCAAAAAGAGAAAATAAAGGTACTCTTAAATTTATAATTACATATTCAATATTCATCTTTGTATTAAGTCACTATAGTCCAACTTTTAAGGAACAATTTAAAATAATACAATTTTGATCTATTAATAAATGATAAATGCCTGCGCGCGTGCACACACACACACACACACACACACACACACACACACTATATTTACTGTGACTGTTACTTTCTATCCAGTATCTTATTTTACATTGCTGTTCATTCTTCAGGAGTAATTTTATTGATTAAGTTAGAAATATATCTACATAAAATTTATATTTCCTATCATCCTGAAAAAAATACATGTGTGGTCAAGAAGATTAATATAACTGTATGGTGGGGATTCCTACAAGGAGCCCTTACAGGAACTTAGGGAGAGCTAAGAGCTGTCTATCCTTTTATAGCTTCACTTTCCTCCCAATGATTTGGATACAGATATGATGGCTGGTGTCATAGAAACAATACTGTGGCTATAAGTTAAAATCAAATAAGAAGCTACATTCCAATGCAAACACACACACACACACACACACACACACACACACACACAATGAACACCAAACCAACCAGGAGGTTAGTCGGAAGTATCACCTGTTAAGTAGAGTACCAACAAGCATGTATCCCTGCACTGCCTGGCCTCGAATGTTTTGTTACTGAGAGAGAACCAAGTGCTGTAATTTCAGGCCTTTCATTGGCAGCTATACACAATTCTCTAGCCAACATGTGTCTCTAAAGTAAGGAAGGGGTTGCCACAGAAATCTCTTGTAGAAGTACAAGCTACTATGCAGAATGGAAGACAAACATGAGAGATCAAGTTAAAAATAAACATACACATACTCACAATCTGATGTAGCAATCAGGCAACTAAAACCTATCCAAAGGAAATAGAAAATAATATGTGTATACAGTGATGTTGAATTCAATATTGGTTATATATGTTAAAATACTGAACCAATACAAGTATTCAGAACCAAGAAGATTACTAAGATAACTATAGTAATACTGTACACAATTCATGCACTAAAAATGGTCTCTGTAATGCTATGACAAGGAGTCACACTTAAGGCATTGTGATGTATTGTAAAGTGTCATCAGGAAGTTAATTAAAGTATATTAAACATGTCAAAATGTGCTATTAGATGACAGAACTATCCATGGGAGCATTACACATTGCATAAAATCTATCCACACAGATACATGGCCTCAGGTTGATGGAGGTTATGTTTTGCCATTTCTACATTAACTTCCACTGATATCTTTTAAAAAGCCTCATAATATAAGCAGGCATTTCTTTAGATATGGAGCAAAGGATGTTTGAAGAGATAAAATGAAGAGTTGTATATGTTGCTGACTCTGAAATGGAATTATAAGTAGGCAAAATTTGAAATCACGGATTCTTCTGACATTTCAGTAGTTAGTAAGTTTTGTGAGTTTTAACTATTTGTCCTGATTGAGAAGTCTTAAACCTTTACTAATGAAAGGATTATAGTGTTCTCTGAATTTATGTTGGCTAGAGTTGACAGAGTTTCAGCCTTAACTCACCATCTGCCCATTTCAGACAAAAGCATGAAGCAACAGCAGACACGGGCTTAGTATATACATCATGATAACCAACCTGCCTGGGACACTCATGAGGAGCTAATCTATCCCATTGAGTTTTCGCCTGCAGTAGTCTCTAAGTATAACCTGATTCTCTATGTAATTATACACCTTTTTGCTTTTATCATAGCAAGAGTGTTTTAATATATCCTTATAAAAATTTTTATTTTCACCCTAACGTAACAAGAATAAATCTATTTTGAAATTTAAAGAACGATGTAAGTACAAAATCATGCACTAGGTACAACATGTGTGGGAAGTTACGGAGTCTCTGGGGGAAGCACCAGTGAAGAATAACAGACACTCCAATTCTAACATGTTTATGAATGCATGGATGATGTTGGGAAGAGCCATGGGATTGGGAATGTCCAGGAAATTAATCTCTCAAGGATTTCTTGGTCTAGAATTCAGTCAACTGTGCAAGAAGACTGTTCAAAGTTTTCCTCTCTGCCTCTCCTCTCCTTCCCCTTTAGATAGCAAATGATGATGGTCAACAGCCTGGCTGCTTTGTTACTTTGGATCTTGAATGTCATCAATCTACAGGGAGGGATGTGTTTCTCTTATAATTCTCAACAGGTGCAATGTGGCCAAGGAACTATGTGAAAACTATACATATGCCCTGGACTCAGCAAGGATGGATGGGTCCATTTATTGTTAAAAATAAAGTTTATTGTTTGAAACAAAATTTATACTGACATCTGTTCACCATAAGAAGCCAATGAAATATCCAAATGCTTGCCCACATACTGCACAGAGTTTCATATGTGCACACACATGTTTTAGATAAAAAGAAACTTGAATTTCATTGCACAGAGAGAGATGTCATTAATTTTAAGTAAGAATAATTACAATTCCAGTTCTCTCTCCCTCTCCCTCCCTCCCACTCTTATCCCTCCATATCTATCTATCTATCTATCTATCTATCTATCTATCTATCTATCTATCTATCTATCTATCCATCCATCCATCTACCTACCTAGATAACAAGACATATAAACAAATAATTATATTATTATAGCTGATTAAAAGCACATGTTGGACTTCCAGAGGAGCAGAGTTCATTTCCTAATTGAATAATTCATGTGCATAGCTGCTAGCTCATAAAAGTCTTTAACTCAAGATCCAGGAAACTGTATGTCTCTGGCCTCTGCGAATACCAACAAAAGCACTACATATATATGTGTCATACATGTGTGCACATACATTACATGCACACATGCACACGCGTGTGTGCACGTACACACTCACACATATAAATTAAATGTATATATAATATATAAATTAAATGTATACATTTTTGTTCTTTTGAAATAGGGTTTTTCTGTGTATTCCTGGATATGCTGGAACCACAGTCTATAGATTAGTTGGGTCTCAAACTCAGAGATCTGCCTGCCTCTGCATCCTGCTGGGATTAAAGGCAAGCACCACCACTGCCCAGCTAATTAAAATATAATATAATTTAAAATGATATAAACCATTAGGAAAAATAGCTTTCTAGTATCTACAATTCTCTTTTAAATGTGTTTCAAATATTTAGTGATATTCAATAATTTTATATTGCATTTATACTGTTATATACACTTATGTCAAACTTTTTTTTATAAATTAAATGTATAAAATAATGGGTTTGTTGTTACCAAAAGGTTTATGCTTTAGTTACTTGCTCATGTAATTAATGGTTAAATTACATAATATCTAATATTCGCAGATTTAGCTAAATTGCATATAGATAGAAATGTAAAGAAACAATAAATTGCTATGGGTACATATTGATATGTCTAGCATTTGGAGGGCTGAGACAGAAAGATGGCAACTATGAGGCTAACCTGGGCTTCATAGAAAAGCCCTGTCCCCACAGCAAAAATTAAAAGCAGCACTTGTGTAGATGGACTGGAAGGAGACATGGAGAGGCGGTGTGGAACCTGGAGAGTAAGTAGATAAAGTCAACCGAACAGTTGCACTTTCTGTATATGTATAACTTATATCATTAGGAGTTTACAAAAAAAGATTCTAGCTTATGCAATGCAATCTCATTTCAAAACAGCTTGGGCACTGTACTAATTGATTATCTTTGTTGAACAACTGCTGGAAAGGCAGAGTAGTGTTTATTGTTGAAGGAGTAGCCGGATGTCCATCATGAATTTGCATGACAATGCTTAAAATTGTGTGGCTTCTGACCACAGCTCTGCAAGTTCCCAGAAACACATGGTCATGTTTCCAACGTAATTATCCTGCCTTCTGTTCTGCAGGCTGACCACTGGATTGATGACAGAGTAAAGGGAACAAAATGAAACCGAACAGGGAGTGAGTACACGAGGAGGGAATTGCTCTCTGCCTGGGCTAAGGTGGACCATGACTATCATAAAAAGCTCTAAGTGAGGTCTTTACATTACCTATAAAATATGTTTTAAAGTGTTAACCTTGAGAAGAATAACCCAGATTAATTATAGTTCCAATAATTAATTCACTCTTTTTATCCAATTTTTTATCCAATTATAATTCTTCATCCTAGCTAGTTTCTACTTATAACCACTCCTGTTTTGTAAGAAGAAAATACTCTGAAATGGACCTAATTCAGCAGCCTTCACAGAGCAGTACTAATTATAAAAATAAACTGTATAGAATGTCAAAAATAATTTGACAGATTTTTTTTTCTGTGACACTGTAAGGAATTAATAGGTCCAACTCAAATGCATCCCTTTTTAAGTTTGCATGAAGCCTCTAATTTCTGCATAGCTTTGATAGGATACTCCCTAACTATTTGAAATAGTGAGAGTATTCTTTTTTCAATATGCTAAATAACCACTTTAAAAAAACCTAAACCATCTCACACGAATCAAAGCAAATACACAAACACAGGATATGAAAGACAGAAAGAGAGAGAGAGAGAGAGAGAGAGAGAGAGAGAGAGAGAGAGAGAGAGAGAGAGAGAGAGAGAAAACCAAACTCTGTATTAGTAAGGAGTAGTCACGTTTCTTTGCAAAGACTCAAAAGGTTCGGATAGGAATAGTCACTGGCAAATTTGTAAGTGAAATGTGTTTCCTGGCTGCTGAAAACTACCTCACAGGGATAAAAAGGAAGTGCCCTAGTCCAATATCTCTGAAGAGGTAAAATTTTTTTGGAGGAGAAAAAAAAAGAAGAAAAGTTTTTAATTGTTTTCTCTCTAGTGTAAGCTATGCATTTTAGTTGAACAACTGTTTCTTAAGAATATTTCTCCCTTTCCCTTCAACTCTCCACACCTTTATGTATACCCCTTTGGTCTCTTTCAAAACGTGCCCTCTTTTTTCATCAATTTTTAGTACATGTCTATATTCATATATATGTATATATATATATATATATATATATATATATATATATATATATATGTGTGTGTGTGTGTGTGTGTGTGTGTGTGTGTGTGTGTGTGTGTTGTAGAATCTAAATAGAAAAGAATTATAATAAAGTTGGACGGCACAGTAGTAACTATACACTTTTAATCCCAGCACTTGGGATCAGTCAGCCTACTCAGTACAGTAGTGAGAACCTCTCTCAGAAAAAAAAAAAATTGTAATGAAGAACTTAGAGAAAATGGTGATTGTGTTTGTATATGTAATTGTAGTCTGGAAATGTCAGATGTTTAAGAAAAGAGCAAGGTAATATCAGAAGTGAGAATGTTATATTTCTCAGAGAGGTCTGGAACTTTTCAGAATGGGGTTCCCTGCAACACTCGGAATGTTTGTTAAGTGGTAGCATCATTAGCTAAGGTGAACCAAAGCAGCCAAGCTGCGATCCACTTTTCACACAGTTATACATATAGGAACATAGGGTAGGGGAAGGCAGGCATGAAGAATCGTGGCTCCTGAATGTTGACTCTAACTGTTTACATGAAGTAGGAATAAGAAGTAATTAAAAGCTATAGATTGTACAAGGGGTACTGAATATAATGCCTTGTGAGATAACGCTTGAAAGTTTTCTGATAGGAACATAATGAGTAAGGAAATTTATTGTTTTATCATACGGTAATCCTTGCAACTTTCCTCTCATGAGTTGTTTCAACTCAAACCATTCCAACAGCTTCTCAGACACCAAAGAGGATTTTCTTTTCTGCTCTCTTCTATTTCCCTTATTCCGTTCTTCCTTCCTTCCTTTCTTCCTTTCTTCCTTTCTTTCTTTCTTCCTTTCTTCCTTTCTTCCTTTCTTCCTTTCTTCCTTTCTTCCTTCTTTCCTCCTCTCCTTTCTTTCTCTATCTCTCTTCCTTCCTTCCTTCCTTCCTTCCTTCCTTCCTTCCTTCCTTCCTTCCTTCCTTTCTTCCTCCCCTCCTTATTTTTGTCCTATTTTGTATTTTAATGCATGGGAGGGTCGAATGTCACATCTAGGTGGTGAGAGTTATACATAGAGTATGGAGCAGAAGGATTCTGCAGTGAGTTTCTCTGCTGATTTACTCAGAGGCTGAATGGACCAACAGTGTTTAGATGAGTAGCATAATGCCTTAAGCCAACATTTTCATGGGGGCAATTTAAGTCACAAACAAACTGTTAGAATGGAAAGGACAATCGGCTGAATTACCAGCTGAAGGCGTTCTTCATGGAAAACATACAGAAACCCCTAACACCATATTGATGGACACAGGTTGATTCACCACTCAGCAGGCACCAAATCCATTTCACTAATTCCTCTGGTCAGAAGAAAAGACACTAACCCAGAGTGGGGCCAATCAGCAGAGCCAAGGTGGGCCATGCAAGCTGTACACACTGGCAAATCCAGAAATCTATTGTAATTGAGGTTCCCTAATAAAAAGAAAAGAACACTGTGCAAAGTCTCAGTCTCTATAAAAGATCTTTGGAAACTATAAGAAGCCTTCTTCTCTGGAATTAATCTATTTAAGTGAAATTACTCCAAATGTATGTTGCTGGTAGTGATGATGGTAGTAATATTTAGTAGTAAGTGAAGGCCTGCTTGAGGTAGGCTTTATACTATTAATGAGAATGAATTCATTTAATTACAGTTAACTCCCACACTAATGCCTAATGAGGCATAATTATCCACATTTAAAAAATAAGGCTGACATTTAGGCAATACACTAACATGTCCTGGACTCAGTTTAAGGTGGTCTACTAACCAAGAAGCCCTCAATTCAGTAAGCATATGGTTGAAATAAGTTAAGACCCCAAAATATCTCCTGATTCCTTAAGGTTAAATTGTAGTATAATTTAAGCATATAAATTAAAAATATATTTTCTGATGATCCAATTATCACCTTTTATTTCTGACAGAGTAATAACCATATTAAGTATCAATGGTACCAACTAATAAAAGCACCTAAGAGAAAAGCCAATTACTTCAATGTTTATTCATCCACTCATTTGTTATAACTGTACTTGGCATGGGAAAGTATTATTTCTCTAGATTTTATTTGTTCTAACAAAGAACCATGAGGTACTCTTTTTCCTCCCGCCACAGGACACATTCACTAAAAAAAAATAATAATAATAATAAATAAATAAATAAATAAAATAAACCTGCTTTTATTTACCTAAAGTAAATCCTAGTTATTGTGACAAGTTGAATAACATTGAGATTTATGAGAGCCTGAAACAGAAGGAAACATGGAGCCCAGATAGACAAGTAGCCCATTAACACTTTATTAGATTGATAGAAGGTTAATTGACAGCTCAATAGTTTTAACCATAAACATGGTATCCTGCTGACACAGAACATCAGAAGGTCAGGCTCATTTGCTGGGAACTTACAGACAACTTGCTTCTAAAAATCAGTGGCAGGGATGGTTCAGACACTGAACACATACTGCTCTTCCTGAAGAGCAATGTTCACATCAGTTATACTACAATTGACTGTAATTTCATGTCCAGAGAATCAATACCTTCATCTGTTCACTTTAGGATTCTACGCTCTTTTGCACATCCCCACATATAGACACATAGGCACAAAATATAATTTCAAAAACTCCGTAAGACAAATATTTTTTAATCTGTGGTTGATGGCAGGTGCGGGGCTCATGCTTTTAATTCTAGAGCTTGGGAGGCAAAAGCAGGGGCAGGGAAAGGGCCTGGGGCAGAGACAAGGGCAGAGAATGATAAATCTCTATGAATTCAAGGACATCTTTATGTACATATCCCAGGTTCCAGGCCACCCAGGAAAAATCATATCAAGAAGAAAATTAATCATTGTTGAAATTAAAATAATGTCTACAAACTTTCTGTTTGGAGAGGCTCTAGCTAATATGTATGATCTAGATAGGTATGAAATATCATGCCCTGCCAGGAGGATAAAGCAATTTGTTAGCTGGTAGAATGCCGGAGAAATGGCTTCCACTGTAGAATGCTAATCTCAAGTATGGAATTTGCTAATCTCAAGTATTGCTGAGAGTTGAAGATGCTTTCACATATGCATCTTCTATATCCTTCTAAAAGTAGTTGCTTCTAGTGGAAAAAAGACACTTTTTCTGCATACCATATGAGGCATTAAAAAGTCCGGGCTTTAGACTTAAAGAGAGCTGGTAAATTTGATGCTTAAGTGGCTTATCCACACGCCATATACTTTAGTTCCAGTGTTGGAGGAGGTCCAATTGTTCAGTATAAGTTACTTGAGTATCTTCAGGGCAATGAAAGTAGTAGGTGCCTTTCAGGGAATAATCTCACTGTTCACAAACTGTCATTCTAAAGACTCTTAAGAAATCCCAGAGGTTTCCAGATTACAATAATCAGTATAAGAGCAGACTAAAGAGAAGTACCAGTAACCATGAATTGAAACTCAACGAGGCCATCTTGGGCTCTAGATATGATAGTGAAAATGGCAACAATGCTCAATTCCTGGCAGTTTTAAAAGAAGGGCAAAATCAAGTATGAAGTTTGGGAGTCTGGCTTTTGACAGGGTCCTTGATGCCTTGTAGATGGTCACCATTGGATATGTGAGCTTCCTGTTGATGACAGCTAGAATATTCTAAGAGCAAGTTAATACTGATGGTTTGTTACATCACAGTGATGTTGTCTACTGATGGCTCCTTACATCATAGTGGTTCATGTAAAAAGAACAAGAAAAAGTATTGAGAGACTGATATAAAACCATTCAAGGATATTAATGCCAGTAGAAACTGTCTTTGTGGTACATCTGAGTTGGAGGAATTAGGACTTGGTGGGAAGTTTCGACACTGAAGAACAAAGGTCAGAAAAGAACAATACAAGGCAGGAGACATGATTGTCAGAAATAAATGTTTCTTTCCTGGTTGCCCCTATACACTGCAGAAAGTTTAACAGTATTCTTCACCTTCACCTACTAAATGATACTACAAGTTATCTTCCATTGTAACAAGGAAACATGACTATGAATCAAGAAACAAAGTTATCACCTATGGACAAGGCCCACGCACATACTTTTTTTTTTTTTTTTGGCTTTGTTCTTCTTTTAAAAATTAGGTAAACATTTTCAAAAAAAATATGTTAAAATAAAATCTGGCATTAGGGAAGTCTTGTAATTAACCCAAATGTTCAAAAGTCAATGCTTGTCATGAAGTCTTTTGCTCTAATTCAATTGAAAATACAATTTCATTCAGATGAAACTGAAAATAGAATTTTATGTCAAGGCAGTTTTCAAAACTTGAATGCCTGTATCCTAACCCTTTTGATAATTTGTTTTTTCTTTTCCTCCTATTGAAAAAAATACCTTGTGCTCTCCTTGACTGTTGGGCTAAAGTAAACATGAACCTGAAAGATGGAACCTAGCAGATGCCTTGTCTTGAAGAGCTTTCCGTAGAAAGGGCAGTAGGAGGTACTTGTGGGAAAAATCAAGTGTTCTTCATACAAATGGCCTTGTAGACCAATCACAGTCTTCATGCGGCATTCACAAAACTCTGATGCTAATTTCAAGCCCAAATGGAAGGTTTTCTTCCTACTTGAAACTTCAATAACTAAAGAATGTTTAACTGTTTCTATAGGAGGTATCATAGTAGTAGTCATTGCTAATCCAATGACAAGATAAAAGCTAATTGATTTCTTTTCCAAAATGTATTAAAATTTTAAGAGCCTTAATCTGTACAATGGGTTAAATAGCAGAACAAATAAAATAGTTCACTTAGATCTATAGGTCCTATTTAAAGCAAAATGACATAAGCCAAAAAGTCTGATCAAAACAATTCTCACAAAGTAAAGTCAAGAACTGTCTAAAGCCATAAGTCAAATAATACATTTGATTACAATATGTGAAAAATTGTTTCCCAAGCATCAAGGATCTGTGACATTTAAGATAATATATTTTCTCCAAGCTCTGTCTAGTTAAAGGCTCCCTTAGAGTAGGTACAGCCAAGAACACAGGGTGTTTCAGACTAGGACTATGTCACCCTTTGAGCATGTTACCATTTTCCAGCCTCTCTGAGTCTCTATTACACTGTCAGCTGTAAATACTGGAACTTCCTTTAATTCCCTAAGCCCTACGCATAGTTCTGAGAGTCCCAAGATCTATACTACTCTAGAGATGGTGAGATGGAAATACGGAGACACATGCCATCCTTACCAAAAATAACTAGAAGAGTAGAGATGCTATGCAAGAAGCTGCAAGCTGAAGACTATGGCTACTAATGTCAAAGCTTGTGTCTCACTCTAAAGGGGTGGGGGCAACTATTTAAAACTTAGAAACAAGTAAGAATCTACTACTTTCTTATTGTAGAAGGCAAAGCAGAGGTTCTTTCACTATACCTGGACAAGAGTATAGGAATTTTGCCTGGAACAAAAATACATTATAAATTTAGACAACTTCAAATTATCCCTTAATTCATGGTCCTCAACCTTCTGACAGCGACCCCCCCCCCTCTTTGGGTGAGGTCACATATAAAATATCCTGCATATCAGATATATACATCCTGATTTTTTAAGACTAGAAAAGTTATAATCATAAAGTAGCAATGAAATAATTTTATGCTTGTGGGGTCACAACATTAGGAAGTTGAGAACCACTTTTCTGGAGTTTATTTTTGACAATCTGGAAAGATTTACTCCTAAGAGAAGCCTTGCAAAAGTGAAAAGTTTGGGGATGACAATTAGGAGGAGGCTCATAGCTCCATGAAAGCAGTAAGCTAAATTCAACACAAACTGGAAGTTTATCAGGAAGTACTGGGAAAGAGGTAACTATTATAAAGATGTATCCTAGGATTGAAGCAATCCTCAACTGATTAACAAAAAAAGTTCATGGTTTTAGTTGGATCAAGCAAGAAAGAAAATTATGGCTTAATTCTTTGTTGAACACCTGATGGCCATCAGTAGATCACTTGTGGAGAATAAAGGCTGAGTGTGATGTAATAAGTCAGGCATCAAAATTGGAAACAGGCATAGGGGATGAGAGCTTTCTAAAAGTACTGTCATCTCAAGAGAGAGGTGATCCATGCACAAGATGGCACCCTTCTTGGAGTATCATCACAGGCTGTTCACTGTAGCTGAAAAAAAATTTTTTTTAAATATATTACAAAAGGAAAAGGTTGCATTTGTCTAGTAAGCACAAGGCCCTGGATTCCTTACACACACACGCACACGCACACACACACACACACACACACACACACACACACACACACTTCTAAGAAAGCTGCTAAATGAACAGATACACAACCATATCTTTACCAATAAAACCAATGGAATGGTTCGCATCTAGACTTTCTGAAGGACTTCTAAAACACATTTCCTAAAAGATACAATTTTCAGAAAACAGTACTATATGAACAACATAGAAATAGAAAAGGTGAGTCCCATATATAGGTTTTAGAAACACACACTGAACGAAAAGTAAAAATGAATAAAAATTGCCATCAATAGGCCTTGGGTTAAGCATCAGCGGGAGCCAGGTTTAACACAACAAAGCCAAGTATTATGTCAAATCCCTCTTAATAGAGAATAACAAAGTTATAAGAATTCTACATTGCATATAAAATCAGACTATAAAATTTAAAAATACAAAACCTGAGAAGAAAATTGAAATTATCACTAGACTAAATGCTACATTTTAGCTGGCATAAAAGAAAATTGGCAAGCTGAAAGACTGTTGGATAGCGATTTATAATTTGAAAAGTAAAAAGAAAAATGAACAAAGAAAAATGAAGAGAGGCTCAGAAAGCTGCAAGACACTTTATTAAACATGCCAGCTATGTATAAGAAGAGTATCAAAAGAGAACAGATAGAGTAAGTTGTAAAGATTTGAAATTGAGACAGGAATTTGGGTACCTGCTCATAATCCCAGCACTGGGAAGCAGAGTGAAATAGTGAGGTTAGAATAAAAACAAATATTAAATAACCAACTTTAAGTAACTGAAATATTAATGAACAATGTAAAAGTTTCCTCATCATGAGTTATGTACATACCTATGAAGTTATTAAAGAAAGAAGGAAACCAAAAAAAGAGAGATAAATTATTGAATAAGAAATTAGTTCAAATGACATACAGAGGCATCATAGTAAAAAGCTGAAGGAGAAAGACAGAATAAAACTTAAATCTGAAAGAGGAAATGAACATATCAAAGGAAATCTGATTTATATTAGTAGTGAATTGTCCTCCAAGGCTATTAAGACCACATCTAGTGAGATGATACCTTCAAGTGCTGACAGAGAAAAATAGTTCACCAAATATGCTACAGCTGATTTTTTTAAAGTGAAATGGAACTTTGAAAGGTGAACAAGAATGGAAGTCATTGACAGCAATGCTGACTTCCAACAAATCAAAATAAACAAAGAAGTAAAAATACTAAGGATGTTATTTTGACTGAAGGCAACTAAATGTCAGAGATGGAAATATAAATGAAAATAGTAGAATTTAAGTAGAGCTATTAGGCAATTTTAAGAGGTCATTTATGTTTCTCATTGCTCTTCTTAATAGATTTTAAAGGATTTGTACAAAACAACATGCATGTAATTATATTGTTGAGCTTTAGCATGGGAATATATAATATGATTGATGTTAATAGCAGGAAAGTGGTGGGAACAAAGCTTTACTGAAGTAACAAAATGAAATCAATAACTTGACATGCCAAATGCTGAAATCAATATTACTACTCAGTTATGTAACCAAATACAAAATTGATTTTTTTCTCAGCATCTATTAAATGTAAGATTATATTTGTTACACTTACAAAGGTATACTATTTCTGTTACAGAATATATAGATGTTCTATATATAATAATAGACTAGGAAAGAAGTATATGTTATATGGGGATAACTGTCAATTACTTTTATATAAAATCATATTTTATTAAGTTATGCTGTGCCTGACATAGGCTATCAATAGAAGATGCACTGTACTCTCAGAGATGGAAATAAATTGACAGGAAAATGGGAAAGAATCATGCAAATAGCAACAGTAATAATCATGGAGTGATACAATATTAACCAAAATAGTCTGTAAACTCAGTCTCACATGTTATTAGATAAATAAGGGAAATAAATTATAAAAAAAAATTGCGCTCTTCCGGTCTCTTTGGCCTCGGCGGTAGAAGCAAGATGACGAAGGGAACGTCATCTTTTGGTAAGCGTCGCAACAAGACGCACACACTGTGCCGCCGCTGTGGCTCCAAGGCCTACCACCTTCAGAAGTCGACCTGTGGCAAATGTGGCTACCCCGCCAAGCGCAAGAGGAAGTATAACTGGAGTGCCAAGGCTAAGAGACGAAACACTACCGGGACTGGTCGGATGAGGCACCTAAAGATTGTCTACCGCAGATTCAGACATGGATTCCGTGAGGGAACAACGC
>LR749552.1:3241236-3348736 GCA_902729485.2 Mus minutoides
AAAAAAAAAAAAAAAAAAAAAAAAAAAAAAAAAAAAAAAAAAAAAAAAAAAAAAAAATTGCTCAGTCAATTGAAATGATTTAGCAGTTGCAAACATACAACAGCATACCTAGAGCCGCTCACAGGGCTCCAGATCACATGAAGAAACGTGACTCAAGGACAGGAAGAGAGAGATATGCTGGTTCGTTTTTGTCAAATTGAAACCAACTAGACATACCTGGGAAAAAAGGATCTCAACTGAGGAATTGCCTCCAATCTGGAGATTGGCCTGCTGACATGTCTGTGGGTCTATTCTTAATAGGTAGTTTATGTAGGAGAGTCTAGGACACTATAGGTAGTACCATTCCTGGGAAGATAGGTCAGGACTTTATGGGAAAGGTGACTAAGCAAAAACAGTGAGCAGAATTTCTGTCTGCTTCAACCAACTGCTTTAAGTCCCTGCCTTGGCTTCCCTAGATAATAGACGGTAACCTGTAAGCTAAAATCCCTTACCACCTACAAGTAATTTTCATCATTGTATCTTTCACAGCAAGAGAAAACCAATGTGGATAGAAAGTGTTTAACAATAATAATTGGACACTCCAATGGCAGCTATGATCAGAATAATTATTTTTAATATTATAAAGATAATAGGATAGTTGATTATCAGTATGAGACAACTAACTTAATCAACATGTATAGAACATTCTTCAAAGCACACATGATATGCACACTATAACTTAGTTTGACATAACGACATGAAACTGGAACGATAAATAATCAGGAAATTAAAATATGTTCACACCTGGCAACAGATTCTAACACAAGAAAAAGTAAAATATAAAAACTAACAAAGAAAGATAGAAAATTTTGTAGTGAATTACAATGAACAGGTAACATAGTAAAGCTTACAGGATTCAGGGATACTAGTGCTTAGAGAAAGCTATAGGGATCAGTATTAATTTTATCTTCCAAAACAAATATTTTTCGATAGTATACTACACTCTCCCTAATGAAAGTAGAAAAAGTATGATAAATTAAATATAAAAGAAGCAGACAGAAGCAATACTGAAAATTAGAACAGAAAATAGGATACTAAAGTATAGACAAAAAAGGGAGAGGTGGCCAAGAACTAGAAGGAGTTTGGAGAGCAAAAACAATAAACAGAAAATATTGTATGAAAAAGGTAATTATTCAGTCAAAAATGTTTTAACGTATGCTTCTTATTATATAAATTGAAATTTCAAATAAAAAACAAAGTAACAGAAAAAAGAAAATATTAACAAAATCCCAAAATGTCAATGGAAGAGATAATGGAAGTTGAATAACTTTATGCTGAACAAAAATAAAGGAGGATATTTAAGTTAATAAAAACAGGAGTAAAGAAATGGTCATCACTAGTATACTTCTAGAAGTAAAAAAGTAACAGAAGAAAATGGTTCTACACCAATAAATTAGATATCTTAGAAGAAACAATGACTTTCCTAGTAATACTACTAAAGTAGATCCACCTTAGGAATAGAAAATCTGAATTTAAAAGAGATTCAAGTACCAGTTGAAAACAAAGGGCCACGATGCAGATGGCTATGTTGAATTGCATCAAATATTTAAATAAAGGTTGATAACAATATTCATTAACTGTTCAAAAATAGAAGTTACACTCCCACGTTTTTTTTCTATAAGCTTAGTAATTATCTTTGCACAAAGAGGAGACAGACATCATAAGAAATAAACAGACTAATATCTTAAAAGTACAGCTGTAAAATACTTCAACAGAATACTATCCAAATAATTATCACACCACCAAAATAGTTATCAACGTGACCAAATGTTATATAGTTCATGAAAGAAAAGATGCTTTACCCATCTAAGAAATTACTGTCAAAAATTATACCAGTGGAGTAAATGACCAAAACCCTCTACATGATCATTATGATACATGCAACAACAACAACATAATTTCTTAATAATACCATGTAGAAATAGATAATATGTTTAATGTGATTTTAAAAATATTGAAAATCTTCTCAGCTAAGATTATACTTAAAGAGGAAAGACTGAAGTTTTTTTACTCCAAGCAATGT
Organism: Mus minutoides; assembly: GCA_902729485.2. Lineage (NCBI taxonomy): Eukaryota > Metazoa > Chordata > Mammalia > Rodentia > Muridae > Mus > Mus minutoides. Next base: position 3,243,299 of record LR749552.1, read on the forward strand.
TGACTTGCATAATGTCTATGTACTTGACACTGTCATTTATAGCTTGGACAAATATGCCATAAAAATGTACAGAGCCCCACATACTTTGAAATTAATTTGAAATTAAAACTATCTATGCTTACAAATGATTTCTTGCTGAAACTAGAATGTAATTATTGAGAACTTTTAGCACTAATGCATGGGTTTTCCAAGGCTGGAGTATACAAGATTCTTATATACATATTTATATTCCCCATTAGTTACTATTAATATTTACTAATCTGAATGTGAATTAAATTAATATATATTAAAGCAGTCTCAAAACTAGTGAAGAATGTGAGTAAATTTAATAAACTATTAAAAAGTACAAAAGAAGCTAAATTGCAAAATGCATACAAATACACATAATTTAAATGCTAGTAGACATAAAGTAGAGGTTATTCCTATCAGAAAACAGTGAGAACTTGCAAAACTTTACTCTCACTAATACACATATTATCCAAAAAAAAATATTCACGAAAACATTGAAGATAATGACAGTGAAGGTCAATGTTCTTAACAGACATTTCCAAAATAGTCCAAGTAAGCAATGCAGAATACATATTCATTTTTATATTCCACAAAATCATCTTACACTTTGAATATATACCAGGGCATGAGACAAATTTTAATGCATATAGCAAAATTAAATGAGTTCTTTTATTTGATCTGACCAAAAGGGAGTAAAAAAAGAAATCAACATGCAGGAAAACCAGAGAAATGTCATAAATTCATGGGGATTAAACAAAACACATTGAGTAATGAAGGGATCACTGAATAATTCAAGAGAGAAATTTAGAAAACAAACATATAATTTAAAAAATACTGAAGACACAACAATGAATGCAATCATAAGAAAAGAGATCATGGCTATAAAGTGCCTGCATTAAAAAAGAAAGAAAAAAAAGAGAGAGATCTCAAAGAAATAATGTGATATAAGCCTTATAGCCTTATTAAAGTAACAAAACAAATTTAAAAATAACAATAGACATAAAAGTAACTAAAAGCCAGGATATAAATTAATATACTGAAAATATCAAGAAAAGAAAATAATACAGAGAATAAATAAAATGAATTTGTTGAAACGGTAATCAGCCTAATAAAACCTTAGCAACTCTCTAAAAGAAAATGGATTAAAATGCTATCATTGATAGTACTGTATTATAGATAGAGACCTTATAAGAAATACTAATGAAATTGAGAAAGCTATGACACAGATTAAGATCATAATGCATAAATTGGAACATATAAAAAAAACATGAATTTCTAGGTTCAAAACACTAACAAAGTTAGACCACATTGACATAAATACTTTTAAAAGTTCTATCACAAGCATTGACATTGAAGAAATAATTAAAACTTTCCAAACATCAAACATAAAATAGAATAAAACAAATAACAAAACAATCAATCAATCAAGGCTAGGATGGGTTCTCTGCAGAACTGTCCCAGGAACTTAAAGAACTAATGTCAATTCTTCTTAAATAAGCCATAAATGCAAAAGGGAAGAATGCTTTTAAATTCTTTTTATCAAGCCAGTTCTTCTTTGAAACATACACTATAAATAAACAAATAAACAAACAAATAAATAGCAGCTAAGCATGCAGTAGCAACAATAAAGAATCATAAAGCAATGTCTCAGATAAACACAGAAACAATTTTCATTAAAATCTTTGCAATCTGCACTCAAGTACAGAGAAAATTATTATTTTTACTGATCAAGTTGGCTTCACTCCAAAGATGCAGTAGTCACTCAGCTTGCATGACTCAATAGATGTAGAAAGCTACATAAATGGACTCAAGAACTGAAACAACATGATCATATTATTTAAGAAAAAAATCATCATCTTTTTATGATAAAATATTTGAAGAACGTAGAGATGGACAGAGTATATCTCCCCATAATAAAATCTATGTATGAAAAAAAAAACCAAAACCAAAAACAGCAGCATATGATATAAAGAAATACTCAAAACATCTCCATTAAAACCAGGTAGAAGAAAATGACCTCCATTCTTTCTAGTCTTCTTCAATGTAATGTTGGAATGCCAAATAGGTTCCACAAACTCCACTAAATTTCACAGACTATTGTCAAAGCTTCCAGTTATTCTCCATACCCTAATGCCAAGGCACTATTGTTGAAAACTACCTGTGATCGTTTGTATATTCTTAGACCAGGGAGTGGCACCATTTGGAGGTGTGGCCTTGTTGGAATAGGTGTGACCTGGTTGGAGTAGGTGTGTCACTGTGTGTGTGGGCTTAATACTCTCACCCTAGGTGCCTGTAAGTCAGTCTTCTACTAACACCCTTTCCATGAAGATGTAGAAATCTCAGCTCTGCCTGCACCATGCCTACCTGGATGCTGCCATGCTCCCACTTTGATGATAATGGACTGAACCTCTGAACCTGTAAGACAGCCCCAGTTAAATGTTGTTTTTTATAAGACTTGCCTTGATCATGGTATCTGTTCACAGCAGTAAAACCTTAACTAAGACACTACCCATATTTATATCATTGAAGGTAAAGAAACAAAGTTGGCACTTGACTAGAATCTCAGCTACTATTGAGTGGTGTTAATGATGGTGACAAGTACTCTGAATGATACTAAAGGAAAAAAGTAGTCTTGAATATAAGCCAGCTACAAACCCTAAAATTCAAAACCTAAAACAGTAACCTGCCTGTAAGATATATTGTTGCAAGGGTAGCCCAAATGTGACCAAACACTTTGTAAAATTGGGTTTAAGGACTGCTCCATGAGATGTAACCCACAATTGACATTGCTATAGTGGTCAATAAACTGAGATTAGACAGGTCATGGGCCTAAGGGAAAACTGAATATTACTGCTTACAAAGGGAACATAGCAATAAAATGACTCTTAATGATATATTGTTATACCAACACTCATAAAAGTTTCTTTCAGTATTTGGTAATTAACACAGAGACACACAGTTGGACATTATGCAGGGGTGAAGAAACTTTATAGCACTTGATTCTAAATCGATTATCTCTATCAAAGTCCTCTACTCATGTCTCATATTTCTGTGGAAGAGGAGGCAGGAAGACTATATATACAATGCAGAGGTGGTGGATGATTCCATGGAAACAGCATCTTAAGATACATCAGGAATGATACACTATGAACGCATAATGGTTATGTTACCATGCACAATATCTACGAAGGTTTTAAATGAAATAAAGTTCTATCACTTAGGAGGTGACATAGACATAAAATCCCATCTATACCCAAGAATCTGGTATCAGCAATTGATACCTTCTGGGGAAAGGTAAATGAGTTTTCTTCAATGTAGAGTCACTGGGTATAACAATCACACTGCAGACTACACCCCATGCCCAGAGGTATTTGGTTAATGTAAAACAGATTATCAGACTCTCTCTCCCTCCCTCCCTCCCTCCTTCCCTTCCTCCCTCCCTCCCTCCCTCCCTCCCTTCCTCCCTCCCTCCCTTTCTCCCTCCCTCCCTCCCTCTCTTCTTCCCTCCCTTCTTCCCCCATTCTCTCTCCCTCTGAGTATGTAATAGAATAAAATACACACTCACTCACACACACATATGCACACACACACATATACACACACACATATACACACACACATATATGACTTTCTATTTGATTTTGTTTAGTTTAGATTTTTTTAGTTATTTCTTTTAATCTTATTGTCTGGTTTCTTGGTTTAGTTGGTTTCTTGGTTTAGTTTTTTTTTTTAGAAATAATAATAATAATAATAATAATAATAATAATAATAATAAGTTGGTTGGTTAGGGAAACCAGGAAAATATAGAAAGAGTTAGGAGAAAGAATGTTATCAAAATATATGTTGAATTGGATTTTTAAAAATATTTTAAAATTGGTCAATGATCTGAGTAGACATTTATCCAAAAGAACATTCACATGCCACCAATAACCACATAAGATGTTCAATGTCATTATTTATTAGAAAATTGAAGCTAAAATGACAGAGAGGTTAAACTTCACACCTACTAGGACAGCTATCATAGAGAAAGGTCTAAGAGTAATGATATAGTGTAGTTGACATCTGCACATACAAAATGTATTCTCTGGAAAATAGTCTATACATTCTTTCTAGGATAAACACAGACCAACAATATGACCCAGCTATTCCATTCCTTAGTGGAAATATCCCAAGTGGAATGAAGTATACCATTACATAAATCTTTACACAGATGCGCAAAGTGAACAAGAATCTTATCTCAGACATGAACCTACAACAGCCCAGATGCCTGGCAACTGATGCAGTGGGTGAATGGATGAAGAGATTGTGGTCTTTTCATAAAAAGGAGTGTCATTTATTAATACAAAGAAATTTCTAGCCAAGGGGATGGCTCAGCTGGAAAAGTGCTTTCAAGTAAGTATGATGACCTGAGATTAATTCCAAGAATAAGGAGGAAAAAATGGTAGGTGGAAAAAATGGATGGCTCAGCTGTTAGGAGCTCATACTGCTTTTGCAGAAGACTTGAGTTAGGATCCCAGCAATGAAGCTTTGTAGATAAGAACAACTTGTAACTCTAGCTGCATGGGTTCTTTTGCACTCTTTTGCATGCTACAGCTGCTCCACTCATGTATACACATACACATAGGGTAGGTGGTAGAGGGATGGAGGGAGAAAAGGAAGAATAGACAGACAGAGAAACAGAAAGACAGAGAGAGAGACAAATATTGAGAAAGATCTTTAAAAAAAATAAGCACACGAGATGTACCATGATGTAGTTTGTAATTTGTATTCCATGACTGGCAGTGCAGAAATTACTGAATACCTGGAGCTTGGCAGCCAGCTGGTCTAAACTACTTTGTGAGTTCCAGGCCAATGATAGACTCTCTCAAAATTAAAAGTGATGACATTAAGGAAAGATGCTGGATGTTGATCTCTGGTCTCCACATACTCATGCATTCACTCACGTACATCAAAAAGAAAAATCATACATTATGTTATCTACATGAATCATTAAAATACTAATGCAGTATAAAAACCATTATTCCCAAAAGCGTTATAGAACATGTTTCCACTTACAGTAAAAAGAAAAGGTAAATCTATAGCCAAAATATCTATTTATGCCTCATAGAGGTGGGTGGAGGTGGGTTGGAGAAAATACAAAGTTAGCACACCAGGATTTCTTCTGGAGATGTTAAAATGCCTTAAAGTTGACTGTGGTATGGATACACAAATCTATGAATTCACTAAATAGCATCAAACTCTTTCCACAACATTTTATATCAAAAGGTATAATATATAGGCAACTGTAAGGTTTATGACATACATTTCAATAAAATTGATGAAAAGGTGCCAAACAGTAGAAAATGTTTAGGCTTTCATAAAGCTTTACCTACTTTAGATAAATAACTACAATGGATAGTAGTTACACTGTGACTAATTGTAGTTTACATGAAAATCACTACCAATATGATCACAATTATGACAGTTTAGTTACCTCTGAAACCTAGGCTGGTTCTGTTGTAAAACCTATCTTTCTAAAATAAACATTTGTAGCAACATTTTTAGTTAAAAATTATCATCATGAAAATTTTCAAATGTAAGAAACAAAGCAAAACAAAACGTTAAAGGAAAGGGAATTTGATTCACTTCCCCAAAGCCAGGAATAGTGACATACAGCTGGAATCCTTGCACTGAGGGGGCAGCTCAAGGAGACCAAGAGTCCTTAACCAGCTTCGGCTACTGCCTGTGATGCTGTTTTAAAGGAAACTAATGAAAAATAAATAAAATAACAAAACTGGTTGTTCTATTCCATAGATAGCAGCCTCTGAACATGAGTTTGTCTTATTATATAGTTGTATCATTAGTTATCATAGAGGAACTTGACTGTAATATTTCTAGAGATGAAGAATCTCTTCTAATATGTTTTCCACATATTTTTCTTCTTAGATATTTTGTATAACTAATTGAATCCTGAGGCTGGAACATTGTGCTTTCTCATGTTTGTTTCTCTAGGTATGAGTTCCTAGAAAGCTGGCATGGCATCCTGGTTTCACTCTTTTTCCAATTCTGAGATACTGCCACTGAACAGAGGGTGAAAAGCTCCACCGTGCTTATCTGTTGAAGTTTGTTTGTTTGTTTGTTTGTTTGTTTGTTTTTCAACAATCTCTATTTTTCACTATTTTAAAAAATCAGGTCTGAGTAGAACATTGATGACATGTCAACTTCTATTTCTGAATCATCTTCATGCAGAAAAAATCTTCTGTGCTGACATTAGTTGCAATTCTTCAATAGCCAGGGAAGCTATGAGTTAAACCATGGCAATAAATTTGACAACCTTTTAGGCATGATAATGATGCTAGAAGAATTGCAGTTTCACCTATGCTGAAATCTTTTCTTTTTCTAAAAGAAGCATCTTCGTAGCTCCTGCATCTATAAATGTAAGGTGGGCCACATTTGTTATGAAATTAAGATAAGCTTTGAGATCTCTTGCAGTTCTTCTATTTCCTTTTAGAGTTGTATTTTAATGCTTAATTAGATGCATAAGTATGTGTGAGAACATTCACTTGTAATCACAACTCCCATGGAGTCCAGAGAAAGCATTGTGTCACCCAGAGCTTGAGTTACAGATACTTGAAAATCAGCTGACATGGTACTGGGACCAGAACTCAGGTCCTCTGCATGATCAGTATATGCTCTTGACCATTGGAGAATATCTCTAGCCACAGACACTTAATTCTAAATATAGAATCACACAATGTCAATAGTTTATACAACACACAGTTAAGTTTTAAAATGATATTCTCAAATGAACATACCTAACTTCTGTGATAATCATGATACTTAAAATTAAATGCATGTCCTGATCATGGGCAATTTTTAAAACTATTCTATTCCTTAATTTTGGTGTTGTCCTATATTTCATTTCTTTAAAACAAGTTGTTTCACATGTAGAAAAATGCAATTTAAATATGCATTCTGATTTTATTGAAAAAAAAAGAAAAGGCACACAGAAAAACCCAAGACAATATCATCAGTATAAATTCTGGAACAATTAGCTTTTTTGTCAAGTTGTTTGGAAACACTATTGTGAAATCAAAACCTTTTTGTTGGCTTAAAATCAAGAAGAGCCTAATTTTGTCATCAACTGATGACTTATTCTGGTAAACACTGCAGTCTTAATAAAAACCTTGACCATGCCTGGGTGATATCGGGCAGTTTTTAATAAGCAAATTGGTTTGTGTTATAGTCCTCCATAGTTACCTATTTTCCATTTTGTTCATAATTCTAGTGTAGGTGGAATAAAGAAAAAAAGCAAGGACAATTCCTCCTTGTATTCTGTGCAACTAGCAGAGAATGTCCACTATAATAAATGATAATTGAATAAATGAACTTTGCATGTTAAAAATGCCTACTGCTGCCATGTAATGCTATTCACCTACAAAAAAAATGGCTTGGTTTTCACATTCAGATGGTGAGTCCACCTGATATCACTGGAGTAATTAGCACTGAAAAAGCTGTTTGAGAAAATGTACATGGGGAAAGGCTGGCCAATTCTGTTCAAGGTCACCTAGCTAATTTGAAACACTGGTTCAAGTCAAGTTTATCATACATAATTCCTCAAGGCACCCTGCACTATCTAATAAATTTTACTCTGCAAAAGTCAGTGTTTATAAAATACTGCGTGTGCATTAGGTTATCCTTCCCTAAGAACCAGAGACAAGACCCTACGTAAAAGGGCTCAAGAGCTGCAATTGACAGAAAGGCAAGCAGGAAACATAAACAAGTGAATTGCAAAAGCAAATGACTCCCACCATCTGCTTAGCTTGTATCTGCTCTCCCTTTGCCAGCAGCCTTTTGAGAAGACAGGGAGCCATGCTGGTGGCCTCTGTCATATGCTCTCTCTCCTTTCCATCTGTGATGTCCTCTGTGAAGTCAATGATATTGCTTTGACTTTGCCCTTTGTTATGCAAATGTGCAAGGTAATGCAAGAGCATCAAAGAGACTTCATGAGCACCTACCAAAAAAAAAAAAAAAAACCAAAATGTTAATGGTGATGTTAGAACATGATGCTGAACCAGTCCTACACTTTACCTGACCAAATGAAGGCAAATAAGAAACAATGTTTAAAATGTAACTGGCCGTATAGAAACTTGTTTCTTGTTTAATAAATATGTTCTAACCACTTGATGTGTCAAGTTATCTGCCAGGTTCTGTAGATAAGGGAAACAATAGGAGGGAAGGAAAAAAAAATAACCATTCCTGATGTTGAGATGCCCAAAGATGAGGAATGAGAATGATAAATAATCCATGAGATAATTATGAGTGGTGTGTTTGTCATATAAGAAACAACTTGGAAGCTTACACATTGGAAAACTTGGTGATGGGTATTTATAGTTGGAGGAGTAGACAAGGACTAGTAGTTGAGTGGTTACAGTGACCCTTTGCCCTGTATGGTGTGGAGGAGAAGAAAGCAAGAAGAAAGAAAATTTGTGTTCCTTGAGCAGAGAGAAGAGGGGAAGATGGGAGGAGGTGCACCATTTGCCACACAGAGGCCATGAACACCATGTCTAGACAGTGCTAAGATGAAGATCTATGCTTATAATCTATGTACTTAGATAAGCCATTGGCAAACCCTAACAAGGGTAATAGAATGGATCTGGCCATCAAGAAGAGTACTCTGGCTGCTACATCCAGAGCAGACTGGAGGAGAACTTATACTATAAAGAAAATTTTATGGAATGTGACTAGAACTCTAAAGAACAGCTGTCAGTCCAACAAGGCAGTCAAAACAGAAGACACACACATTAGCATAGCATCCTAGGGCAACATCACTGCCGATGGTGTGACCAGGTGACCAAGGCTGAATGGTATGGATTTCTGGTGATGGCATAGTGCCGAGTCTCATAGGCCACATTGGCTTCTTCTTCTGCCTTCTTAGTGCAGCACTTATGCAATCTTCAGATCTCCCATAGTTATATTTCTTAGAAAATATTTGCTCATTTCTAAACCAAATAACTTTATACCCAGAAAATCAGGGTACTGGCTAAGAAGGCAGCCACAGGGTCCTGATTTCTCCTTGTCACTGTTTCTGATACTATCATATCCCGGTTGAGTATGCAGGAAGGATATTGCAGGTCTCACTGTCTGGGAAGACAGAGCAGGTATTCCCTTTAGTTAAGATAACAAGCACAGCCTCTCCTCCTTCAATGAGACCGACCATGGCATTACAAATGGCACCAGTTTAAGTGGCTTGTATGACATTGCAGGGGAAAAAAAAAACCCACAGATTTTTCAGAACCTAGAAGCACTGTGTATCAGCTCATTATTCAAAAGGAAGGGTATGTTTCACAAAATGCGGCCTTGTGGGCGAAAGCTGTCTTTCTTTGTTCCTTGGAATGGCAAAGTATGGCTTTACATCTCAGGCCAATTATCCTCCGACGAGTTTCAGAAACTGACAAGACCTATAAAACAGGAGATGAAATGATGACAGCACCATCCTGGAGTTTACTCTGGAGCCAGCATTTGCATCTGATTTGGTGCCTCTATAGTAGGTGTGGAAAATCTCCCTACATGGACAAAAGACTTTTCAAGAAAGGAGCAACACACTCAGCCACAAACTCTGACCATCTCATCCTTTTGCCGGACAGTTCTCCTTTATGCAAGGACCACTTTTATCAATACCTGACATGTATTTTTTCCACCTAAAATTTTGGGAACAGCCAGAAGCAAATGAGAGTACCCTGCTACACTCAGTATGCCTTCTTTCCAGGCTGAATATACAGAAGAAAACTTGAGTTTTCACTGAGAAAGGATGACGGGAAGTTGATATTCAAAGCAAACCGTGGAGCCATGGTGAGTGATGTCATGCAGGCTTGTGCTCACTAGAGAGGACCTAGAATCAGAGCTAGAAATTAATCCAGTCTTTCCATCAACTAGGTACTGTGCTCCCATTTGGGTTAATGCTTGTTCTGGCCCCAGAAGCCCCAGGAAACCTCCGAGACACTCTCTGGAAGGGTCCTGTTGGCATCACAGGGAAGACAATATAGGAAGTGCTGTTCAAAAATCAAAAAGGAGACTGAATATTTCTGACTTTTTTCTTTTTCCCCAACACACACAGAATTCACTTAGAATATCCCCATCGTGCAAAGGGAAAGGATCAGAAGGATGCCGAGTAGAGACTGCGGAAAACTGATTTTCAGAAAACATTGTGTCAAATGTGAATTAAATCTGAACAACAGCCTTTCAAATGCAAATCCTTCTGAAGAGATGTCATTGATATGCAACCTCGGGAAACCTTTCAAAAGAAATAAAATGGATAAATGTGATAATTAAGATCTCTATTTATAGGAAAATGATCAGATTACGTTTGTCCGGAAATGTTTTTGTACCTGCAACACTGAGGGCAGAAATAGGGAGTAAGGATCGATTTTGAAATTTGCAGGTTGGAGGTGAAAATGGAATGATAGCTTGCCTGACAGAGGTGGGGATTTTCCTCTGCTATGCTAAGACCTATTATTATGCACCTATAATTGCCAAGGCCCCTCCTGACCTCTATTCACTCTTCCCCCGCGAAGTCTGGTTCTAGCCATCCTAGCAACATCACCCTCATTTCATGCTGGATGGTAGCTGCTCAGCAATCTACAGCAGTGTGCCAGTCAAGAGCAGTGTTTAGGAGAAGCTGACCCGATGCAAGAAGCCATGAGCTTTTATATGAAATGCTTTCTGTCGACAGAGCTTGATGTAGAAGAATTTCTGGAAGATGATCTCAGGAGACAGAGATTAAAGCAGGGTGGGGCTGTGACAGTGTGATTGTGTCTGAATCTTCAGGTTAATGATGGAAGAAAGAAGGGGGTACTTTGCTGTAAGGGCTCCTTTATTAGCGTTCCCATGGTTTCATATAAGGGAGACTAGTATGTACATGTAGTACAGGTGTGTATATGACAGAGTTTAATGGTACCTCATTCCTGAGTCCCTCACCAAGCAGACACACCACTCAGAAGTTACTCTCACAAAATGGTGTTTACCTGAGAAGAAAAAAAAAATGCATAAGGGTGTTTGTTCTCTCAAGTTAATGCGAGCTGTGTCTCTGTATCATAGCCATTTAGACTATAACATTAAACTTAGCTCAAAAGACAAATAGACTCTGAGTAAATATAAAACTTGGATGGAGGGCTAGAGAGGTCCTTGGTTGTCTAGGTGTAGGCATAGGAGAAGCGCACCAGATATCTGAAAGAACACCCTGTTGCTGTGGCAAAGAGAAGACACCAAGGACAGATAAGCTCTAATACATAGCCATGCTCAAGAGGAATTCTGTACTCATCTAGATGTTTTGGGAATAGGAGAAATGCATGTCTTACCCTTCATAGCGGGTACTTAGCTACTGACTTTCTGGTGAAAGATGTTTGGGCATTATGTGTTCTAAACTTCTACAGCAGGTACAGGAAAGGCTAGCACTTTAAGGTATACCATAGAAGACCATGTAAGCACATGGAGTTCTAGAATTGCTGAGTTGACTTCGAATTTCTATCAATCTCTGTGAGATATCAGATAATGCTTGTAATTTTTTTGTTTGTTTTTTATTTTCTCACTAAACTTACTTCCAACCCTATACATACCATAAGTGTGTGTGTGTGTGTGTGTGTGTGTGTGTGTGTGTGTGTGTGTGTGCGTGTGTACCATTTATATTTCTGTTTTGTGTCTTGCTTTCTTTGGGCAAACAGTATGCTACAATTTGGACAAACAACCACATATGACATCCAAGGTATTTCCTTTGTCACCTGATGGGACATGTCAATGTGGCTAATACTGACTTTTTTTTCTGTCTCGATTTGTTAGTAGAGTGTCCAAACATTGAGAGGAGCAGGACCGTTGTGCTCTTGTGAGCCTTCTTTCAGCTGATGCTTTCCATTCAGGAGGTTCAGAGCATTTACAAAAACATCTGAACTGTTAGGATTTTATTTGAACCCCAATCCAAACTTTGAACCTTTTATGGTTTTAACACATCACAAGTGTATGTGTCCCCTGCCTTGATATTATTCCCTCTGGTCCCCTCCTGACTCTTTGTCCCTTGAATAAAACTGAACAGTTAGTTGGAGATCAAAACCTGATCCAAGGGTCACCTTAGATTGAAGACCTTCTCTCTACCACAACCACTTTAATTAAAGAGCATGTCCATGAGCAACCACCTTTCTGTGGGGCCTTGGATGTATTCTCAAGATGGATTTTGCCGTCACACAGCTATGGTAGCCCCTTTCTCTGAAGAGTGGCAAGTCCCAGTAGATCATAGATCTTAACCCCATGACAGGCCAACCTATTTATGCTGGCTCTTAATAATGACTTATGTTTATAATGGCACTATTCATCCTGGAAGCCAGCTCACAGCACTCTGCTGACCACATGTGCTCCTTTTATTCGGGCATGTGTCTATATACATCCACACATCACAACTGCACAAAGGTCCTGACTGCTGTGACTTTAATCAGCCCTTTCTTCCTTTTGCTTAGCTTTGGGGTCTGATCCTGGGGATTAGGGAAGCCAGGGCACCCTTCTCTTTATCACTGGAGAAAAAAAAAGAAGAAGAAGAAAAGAAAAAAAGAAAGAAAGGAAACCAGAATTGAACAATTGGGAGTCCAGCTCCCTATGCAGTTTGTTGCTTATTAGGGTCTGTGTACGTCGGCCATGATGCTGCAAAGCAGTTGAGAACTGTGCGACACATATTTAATCTTGGGGTTTCTCCTCCTGTTTTATCTTCTCTTCTTCTCTCCTTCCATTTAATGAATCAATTATGCTGACAGAGAGGAAAATGCTCCCTTCCCGGCTCGCTCTCACTTGGAGCCTTTATTCTCTGACTCTGTAAAACGCTGCCTAATTTGGCATAAGATCCTATTGTAGGTTATTTTTACATTCACCATGAATTGTGTAAAATTGTTTTAGCACTTTGGAGATTTTTTTCTTCTTGAGCATGAGGCATTATTGTATCTGCTGTATGAATGACAGAGAAGATGGTAAGAAAATATCCAAATGTGTATACACTCAGTTGCACTCGTTTTACTTAACAATATTTTCATTTGTTTTCTAGATCAGATCCAACACAAGGGAAAAACTCATAGACTATGTATTAATGGGTTTCTACTTCCATAGTAATGCTTAAAATGCATAAGACTCATTGAAGACTTCTTAGCTATTCAATGTTAATAATAAAGCACAATGGAATGTTATTAATTTATGCACTAACTTTATTTATATAACAGGAATTGGGACAGAATATCTAGGAAAACTATATTGAGAATAAAATGTAAGCAGTTTTCTGAAGTATTAATTCTATTTATTTAAGATTGTTCCCCCTCTCAATTGGGCAGATACCTTTATTACTGATCTATCTCGCATAATGTAATATGGATTTAGTTTCTTATATTGTTTTTAAATGCTTGGCTTCCCCTATAAATAAACTGTACTGACTGGTACTCGTACTCTTTTCAAGTAGAAGATTAGTTCAGTTTTTTTTTTTTTAATCAGTAATGAATGTCAGGCATTGTGAAAGATAAGCTACAAGGTCATAAACAAGAAACTATTGTTATCCTCTAGAAGCTTCTGAGACAGTAGAGAACAGACTTCTTGAACACACTGATGTCTTAAGAGAGACAGGTAGGATTCCTGTTTTAATTCTTGAAGTCTCAACATCCCTTGTTTTGGGTTAATTATAAAGAATACTAGCTTTTCCCATGTCAGTCTATATGTACTTAGAAGGAAATTTACTCTACCTTTTGGCTGTAAAAGTCCTGGCTTATTGAATGAAATGATCGGATGGCTTCAAATGAGCAAAGAGTCAATCAGAGTATTCCTGTGCCCCTCCTCCCACTAGAGGCACTATGATTTTAAGATGGATAGAACACAAATATAAAATTCTTGTTATTAAAAGACTATGGAGAAAGAGACTTAAGGAATGGAAATGAGTTCTAAGGATATTGGTTGAACATTCTGTTCCAACTGTTACTAAATTTTACAAACTTCTTCAGTTAAGGGAGATATTATATGGAGTTATAAATGCCTGTATGTATTTGAACCATATTAATCATGAAAGCATGCAATGCTTTGCTAGTTATAGCTTCATTTGGTATCTGTGGAATGCAGACAAAGCTTCAAAGTGCATGAGCCCAAAGGAAAGATCATAAGATACTTCTAGTTGAGATTTTTGATGAAACGTCCCTAAACTCATCAAGACACAAGTGAAGATGTTTGTTATATATTTATATGAAAGTTAGAGCTTAAAACAAACAAACAAACAAAATCAAAGAGCTAAGTTTACCTTGAGTTCCCATTCATAATGAGGATCACAGAAGCATTTATCTGGACAAAGTGCTCGCAATACACTGTTGTCTTGCTCGCAGCTTGTTGGTCAAGTTCTTCATCAAAGAATAAATATATCTAAAAGTATGAGTTTGAGAAGTACAGACTTTCTGAATTAATCCTGTAGTTCCAACAGCCAGAAAAGAGAGCTGACCCAAGAAGGTAAAACTTTGATCTAGAAAATAGTAGTGCCAGTCAACTATATTTAAATGTCATGATAATAAAAGATGTCATCAATTAATGCTTGGAGCAGCAAATAGACTGAATGGCATTTTGGGATCCCATATAGTCTATGATCCTATGAGTCCATAAGGTTATCTTCCTTCCTTCATGATATTGCTGTCTAATTTTACTGCACAAGCACTTAGTTTTGAACTGATGTGAGCAATTTATGCTCCAAATTGAAATTACCTGCTATTTTAACATTGCAGAATTATGTCCTCGCTATTCTATGTGCCTTTCTCTCCTTTGAAATATGGGCTGAAGAGTAAAATTGTCAGGTCTGAGCTGTCCTTCAAATGAAGCTCTCTTGTATTCCACTGCAAAAATTCAAGGCCTCACCTTGCTCCTTGGTGACCAGTTCTGAGCTTGCTTTGACCAGCTTTCTACATATAAATGCAACAAAAAAGGACTTTATCTAAGCTCACATTGGCATTCTTTCAGCTACTCTTCTGAAGGCTACTCTGAATGCAAAGTATAGAGCTTGTGAAAATTGCCTGTGTTCATACATACAGCATCAGGAAAAGCAGAGCAGACAAATGCAGATGGGCCAGTGTACCGCTCTATCTTATCCTATGTAGATAATGATGAGAAGAAGTATTTTAGGTGGAGGTTTAAAAGGACACAGAGGAGGTTAAATTCCATCTCTCTGGAGTTCTGTGACAAATTTGGTTAACATCCTAGTAGCGGGTTACTCTATTTTTCTGAGTCCTAGCAAACTGTGTTCTCCTCTTTTGTTCCTCAAAGAAATAGCCTGCATATGTACTTTTGATCTGTCCTGTGCTTTGGGAGGCAGAGGCAACACACATTAGTATCAGCATTCTTACTATTAGATTTTCTTTGGGAGTATCTAGTTGTCTTATATGCTGATGCCTAATTGCTAAGAGGAATTGGTATAACATTGGTATACCTTCTCAGCCCTGCTTTAATAAGAAGCTAATATCTATCAGGAGGTATGGGGGAGGGGTGTAATTCAGAAGCACTACTTGAGTGGAGTTATTAAAATTATTTTCAGCATTGTTTTTTTTTTCAGAAATTGATTTGAAATCCACAACAATCTTGGAATCTATAGCTATACCATTTAGCATTTTAATGCCCTTATATGTTCTATTAAAAAATCAGGGAAAAAATACCGAATGCTGGGGTGCGTATAAATGCTCATATTTTAAACATTATCTCAATTGTTATATTTTCTTGGTTTGCAATTATGCATTAATACATGCTAACATTTTAGGCCTTGACAAGATGCTCAGCTTCCCTGAGGTTCCTTTTTTGGAAAATTGTTAGAAAAACAAATCTCACTTTGCTGAGTCCTAGAGTATTTTAGATAAAAATATTTGTAGGGGGTTGCACTTACACTGTGCCTAATATCAAAGAAGTATGGAATGAATGACATATATTTTTAAGAGCAGAGGAAATGATTAAGTTTTATCTGATGAAGAACAACAATAAACATTATCTTTGCAATACAGAATAAAAAGTTAAACAACAATAACAACCAAAAAACCCACATAGACTATGTATTAATGGGTTTCTATTTCCACAGTAATGCTTAAAATGCAAAAAGTCTCTTTGAAGACTTCTTAGCTATTCAATGTTTATAATGAAGCACAATGGAATCTTATTAATTCATGTACTAACTTCCTTACTATAACAAGAATTTTGGGCAGAGTAGATAGGATAACTAAGTATTTTTAGAATAAAATTTAAAAAAAATAAAGAAAAGAAAGTGTAGAAGATCATGCAACATTACAAAGGTGCTAAGTAACGTGAAGTTGCACAGTCTAAATCACTGAAAATCTTTAACTCATCTTTTTTTTGTTTTGGGGGGGATATTTTATTTATTTACATTTCATATGTTATCGCTTTTCCGGTTTCTCCTCTGGGAAAACTCCTATCCCATCCTCCTTCTCCCTGCTTCTATGAGGGTGCTCTCACCTACCCACCCACTTCTGTCTCTCTGCCTGGAGTTCCCCTACACTGGGGCATTGAGCCTTCCCAGGACCAAAGGCCTCTCCTCCCACTGATGTCCAACAAAACCATCCTTTGCTACATATGCTGCGGCTGAAGCAATGAGTCCCTTATGTGTACTCTCTGGTTGACAGCTTAGTACCTGGGAGCTCTGGGAGTCTGTTTGGTTGATACTGTTGTTCTTCCTTCAGTNCTGGAGTTCCCCTACACTGGGGCATTGAGCCTTCCCAGGACCAAAGGCCTCTCCTCCCACTGATGTCCAACAAAACCATCCTTTGCTACATATGCTGCGGCTGAAGCAATGAGTCCCTTATGTGTACTCTCTGGTTGACAGCTTAGTACCTGGGAGCTCTGGGAGTCTGTTTGGTTGATACTGTTGTTCTTCCTTCAGTCCTTTCTCTAAGTTCTACATTTTGGACCCTGTTCTTGATCAGTCCAATGGTTGCTGGGAGCATCTGCCTCTGTATTTGTCAGGCTCTGGCAGAGCCTCTCAGGAGATCCTTCTATCAGACTTCTGTCAGCATGCAGTTCTTGGCATCCACAACAGTGCCTGGGTTTGGTGTTTATATATGGGATGATTCCCTAGGTAGAGCAGTCTCTGGATGGCCTTTCCTTCAGCCTGTGCTCCACACTTTGTCTCTGTATTTCCCTTGACTATTTTGTTCCCCCTTCTAAGGACCGAAGTACCCACACTTTGGTCTTCCTTCTTCTTGAGCTTCATGTGGTCTTTGAATTGTATCTAGGATATTCTGAGCTTTTGGGCTAATATCCATTTTTAACTCATTTTATATAATCATTTTACTGAATATAGGGTTTTTTATTAAGAGGAATACAAGTGTATCAGCTATTAGACAGTTGATGTGGATATCAATATTTAGCTAATAGAAATAAAATGAAAGCAAAGTTACAAGTAAAGGAATATAGCTTTAAATAACAGTTGGCAGAACCTGGAACTGATAGTTATAGTCAAAGATTCAAAGGCTGCTCTAAAGTCTACATTTAATAACATGGGCTGCCTTCTGCAGGGCACTTAATTTCTCCAGGGTTCAATTTCCTACAGTTCAAATCTAGTTAAAACAAAAGGGATGGCCTTGATAATCTCTGAGGATCTTTCCAATTGGAAAATGTCACTATTCTATACTTTTAAGAATCCTTTTCTCATGCTAGACCAAAGCAAAAATAAGATGGTAAACTTTTCTCTGCACAAAAGTATGATTATACAGCAAAAATAATTTGTCCCTGACCTTGATCCTAACATAAATAAAAATTCCATTCCAGAAATCACAGAAAATCAGACAGTGTCCAATTCACTGTGATGCGAGCTGGGGTTCTTTTGAAAAAAGACACATAACATAGGGTTTAGGTTTTCTGCAAACATACTATTATCAGAATCTCTTGTAGAATTTCACTAATGAGGCTACAGGGTTGAAAGGGGAGGAAAGGAACTAGACAGGAATAATTTGTAATTAGCACATCAATTATTTGTATATGTGTTCCTTAAATACTTAAGGAGCTTAAAAATGAACATTCCCTCAATGCCTGAAGCACTCTCTTGCTTTCTATTTTATATTTTAACTTATGGTAACATTGGAGGACAAATATTGCTGTTTCTAGACAAGTTTTACCTTCAAATTCCTTTCATTCTTTTTTTTTTTCCTGGTATTGGGAACATATAAATTGTTTGGGGACAGTCTTAAAATATTCTATGAGATGCGTATAACAGAATAAAATCAAGAAAGGCTCTTGTGCCCCGGAGAAGTGCCTGAAGAAGTGACTATGTGTCCCCTTCGAAAATCTTTCTAGTAAAATAAAAATACCTAAGACCACACAAGATTGTTTTTCCAACTCCAAAAATGGCCTTTTGCTTTTCTAAATATATGTTTTACTCAACAGATTCATGTAGCTTCCTTTTAATTTCTAATTACTACCTGTATGACTCTATTTATGATCAGCTTGGAAAAGCTGATAAGGCATCTCATGAAGTAACAGTAATAAGTGAGCTCTGGGGCCATGGAGAGAATACATTGACACTTATTGTTTGATTCATCAGACACATTAAAAGCATGTAATGGTCGACAGAGACTATCCCAAAGCTCAAGTCTCATCTCAGAAGGTTATGTTCATCAACACACTGGGGACAAGAATTAATTGGAAATTACCTAACAATTTTGATGATTTGGGAATGATATTTTATAATGTAAAATTAGTATTTTCATATAATAATAGAAAGTTGAAGAGAACAGCAACAAAAATATTAACAATGTTTTGGTATTGGATATAGTTTATTTTAAATAATTTCATTCTCTTACCTGAAAAAATTCTTTGTATCTCTTTAATGCAGATAACCAAATCTTCCTTTGTTTTGACTTTTACAAATTTTAACCAATTTTGTTCCTTTTTCAAAACCTTTAACGTATTTCCCCCTATCCAGTTTCTTTCTATTTCTACTATCTCTACTCTTCCATCCCTTCTCACCCTACTTTGAGATTATGATTATTATCTAAATTTGCCCACCAAGTTTAGTTTGTGATAGATAGAGCTGTTCTTGAGAATGTACCTGACTGATGTGTGGTCAACAAAACCTTCCATTTACTCTCCCCGGTTAATGGAGGGTTTTATAGCCAACTTCCCACCTCTATTCTGGAATTTTGTTGGTTGGGTCTATATTCACTAAGCACTGTAAATTAATTCATGCATCTTTCCTGATGCATCTGCAAAACATGGTTTCCTTGAATTAATTGATTTGGACTCCTACAATCTTTCCATCCCTTCTTACACATGGTTTTCTGAACCTTAGGAGGAGGGTTTGATATGAAAATTCCATATTAGCAAGATTTTTTTAAGGTGTAAAAAATGAATGTTAATGATACCTTGAAAACAGTTGTCTTTTCTTGAAGTTCTTAAGCTTGTTAATAAAAGAAGTTGAGAAAAAAATCAAATGTAAGCTCAAGAATAATTTCATTAGTATTTAAAAGAAAAATTGTGTAAATCTCAGCAGCTTCCTAAAGAATGTAGAATCAGGAGAAGGAAACATATGGCATTTGAATCAAGATGCCATGACAGCCAAATGGTAGACAAATAGACACATTGTGTGGAGGGAAAAACAGATAAAGAGGAGGAAAGTTGGAGAAGGTGGTGGAGGAGGAAGAGGAGGAAGAAGAGAAAGGAAGAAGAAGGAGGAGAAGAAGAAGTAGAAGAAGAAGGGGAAGAGGAGAAGAAGGAAAAGGAGACAAGGAGGAAGAAGAGGAGGAGGAAAGGAGGAGGAGAAGTGGGACAAGAGTAAGAGAAGGGAAACCTAAGTCTTTCTGAGTCAGGAACTAGAAATTCAGACTGGTACCACAGACCTTCATATCTATTCCATAGCAACTACACAGAATATAGGAATTCTGGGAAAAGAAGTTGTATCATGACATTAAATGGATAGTTTTTTTCTCTTATTTCTTTAGTGGCTTAAAGTGAACTTGCCTTTGTGGCTGGTTCCTAGGCCAGGTTATTCACCAGCCCATCTTTTTTTTTTTTTTTTTTTTTTTTTTTTCCAATATTTATTAGATATCTTCTTCATTTACATTTCAAGTGTTATCCAGAAAGTTCCCTATACCCTTCCCCCTCCCGGCCCTGTTCCCCTACCCTCCCGCTCCCACATCGTGGCCCTGATGTTCCCCTGTACTGGGGCATAAAAAGTCTGCATGACCAAGGGGCCTCTCTTTCCAATGATGGCCAACTAGGCCATCCTCTTCTATATATGCAGCTAGAGACATGAGCTCAGGGGGTACTAGTTAGTTCATGTTATTCTTCCACCTATTGGGTTGAAGACTCCTTCAGCTCCTTGGGTACTTTCTCTAGCTCCTTCTTTGGGAACCCTGTAATCCATCTAATATCTGACTGTGAGCTTCCACCTCCATGTTTGCCAGGCATTGGTATAGTCTCCCACGAGACAGCTATACCCGGGCCCTTTCAGCACTATCTTGCTGGCATATGCTATAGTGTCTATGATTGGTGGCTGGTTGTGGGATGGATCCCTGGCAGCCACAGACATTGGGTCCATCCTTTGGCTTCAGCTTCACACATGATCTCTGTAACTCCTTCAATGTGTGCTTTGTGCTTAATTCTAGGAAGGTCACCAGCCCATCTTGATTCTGAGAATGTCCTGGCAAGGCAGGGATGCCAGAAGAGAGACCTGGTTCCTGTTCTATTGTTTTCTTCTAAATGAACAGGCCTGCCTACAGGATATATTTGAGTTTATGATCGAACCCAAAAGGAGACGCCCTTAGATACCTATGGGGCTGGGCCTGTTGCCCTGCCCAGATCACCTCTTTCATCAGCTCTTAGCCTAATTTCCATCATGTGCAAAGGAACCAGCCTAGCAGCTTGATTGTTCCCCTTTCGGAGACCCTTCCTTCTATACAGAGGATTTTCTCTCTTTTACCCTCTTAAACATCAACTTATGAACCTGTAAAAGTTCCTCTTAAAATTCATCATCCATTGAATGGGAATTTTCTTCTTTGAATTTATGAGGTAAGTACCAACTTTGGTGGTCATGGGAATTTCAAGGTCCTAGTCCCAAGCAAATAGAAAGGCTCCATCTATTGTTTTCAAAGATATCATGATATTCCCATATTATTTCAACTTAATATTTTAAAACTTACAAGTACTATTAATTTCATAAAGAAAATAAACATCTCATAGCATGGGTGCCTCAAGTGTAACAACTAACATATATATATATATATATATATATATATATATATATATATATATATATATATATATTGTACCTAAGCATTTTATTACTACATCCATAGGGAAAAAAAAAAAAGGATGGCATGTTCAAACAATGAAAACATGTAAAAACACAGTATAAAATGGATTTGATAATAGAAAAGGATCTCTGTCAGGTTCCTGTTTCACAAAATATGAAGACTTGTGAGCACTAGCGGCAGTCCTGCATACTCAACAAATGACCATGCCAATGGGAACAAGAAACAGAACAAATCTAGAAAATTGGCATATCGTTTGCCTTGATGTTTTATTTCTTGTGAAATAATTCATCTCATTACTATGCAGAGGGCATTAACAAATAGGCCTCCATGCATGGTGACCCCTGAAGCATTTTCTCAAGACAGCTTATTCTCAAGTGCACCAATAGGCATATACTTATGTGCTAAAGGAGGACAGATTGACTTCCCTCATGATGATGGAAAGCTGTGATACTTTGTGCTAATAGTGGCATACCTGTCCCCTTTAAATTTTAATAAGGAAAACTGATATAAGAAGCTTGAGTGTAAAAAAATGGAAAAGGATATGGAAAAGAAAGAAAGAATTATTGACAGATATAAGGAAGGGTGACTGCATAAGAGGGGTAGGTGGATGGGTAGGTGGAGGAGCACCCTCTCAGAGGCAAAAGGGGAGGGGGCAAGGGTGAAGATTTCTGGGAGTGGAGACTGGGAAGAGGGCAACATTTGGAATTTAAATAAATATATTTTCAAAAAGAAATCAAGGAGGATTCATGGCCTGGTTGCATTTAGTGGAGTTGTTGTAGTAGTAGATGGATGTATATTTAGCCATATTTATCATTCATGCTATTTAAACCAAGCACTGGACAATGGCTTTCTTTGTCTTCTTCGTCTTGACTATGCAAAAAGAGTACAAAACATCATGTCCCTAAATATCTAATAAAATCTTAACCTATCTGATTTGTTTGTTTGTTTGTTTGTTTGTTTGTTTTTGCTACCTGGCAATTCATTAGTTTGACAGAATCTGACACTCTACACTCATGAAGAAAATTTTAAAAACAACAAACAAACAAAAAAAAAAACAAAAAAACAATAATCTGCAAGACAACTAGAGACTAGTGTCCATCTCTGTGACCTCCTTATGTGAAGCAGGAAAAGGGACTTTGATTTGAACCTGCAGAGCATGACATAAATAATGCTTCCTGAATGCATTAGATTTGGGTCTTCATTAAGAAGGGTAGAGCATCAGCAGGAGTTTTGAAACAGAGCTTCAGACTTGGAACAATCGCCCAGTTCACTTTTCAAATACAGTCTCCACAAGAAAACATTGCTTTAGAGTTAATCTTGACTATAGACACTAGTTAGTAACATAAACACTGGAACCGTGTGATAGCAGCCTTAGTAAATGCACTCTACAGAAAATAAACTCCATGTCCAGTATCAAATTCATGTGCTTTCTTTCAGTGTTACAAATTTCTACCACTTGCTCTTTCCCTTGGAAGGAATTCACAGTAATTTTGGGATATGAACTAATATGCTTTGACTATGGACATAATTCTATCATTAAAAATGTATTTGAGAAAAAGCAAGTGTCCAAGTATATTACTACATAATACTTCTGTGGCCATTCCTGCTAGAGAAAACTTGCTGGTGCTTCCTCAAGACAGTTTCAGGAATCTTTTAATAGGCTTATCAGTTGGAGAAAATTTATTTTTTGTTTGTAACCTTATTTGTGATTCTGTATGATATGTATGTATGTATGTATGTATGTATGTATGTATGTATGTATGTATGTTGATACTGTTTATTATGGATGAGTGCATGCCAGTGTAGCATGTGTGAGTCACAGGACAACTTTGGGTGGTAGCCTTTTATTCTTGGATTGGGATACTGTCCCTTGTTTACTTCAGCATGGCTAACTAGCACCCTCAGAATCTTCTGGGAGTCTTATCCCATCTCTAAGGAACTCTGTGATTACAGAAATGTGCTACTCCCTCTTGCTCTGCCATGGAATACGAGGATCCAAACTCTGGACCGCTTGCTTGCCTGGCAAGCATTTTACCCCCTGAGCCATCCCTGCAGCCCACACAATTGTTCTAAGGTACTATTTTGAATGGCCCCTCATAATTTGAACAGACAACTGTTTCAATTATAACTGTTTCACTGATTAACTCTGTGTTTAATCAGTTACAAGAGATTGTTTCTCATTGGATGACCTATTAACTTCAGACATTGCAACTGCTACTGGGAAATGCCTACAAATGAGTAATATTTATGCTATAGTAATTTCAACTCTAATTGGAACAATATTTCAGGTAAGGCATAACTAATAACTCTTTAAAATCTCTATATGTATTATCTGGTTTTGAGGCAGAGGGACCACATTTGCATCTACAACTAACAAAGATTCAAATGTTAGATGATTCAAATGTTTAGATATAAATACTAGTTCTAAAAAATCTCTTTAATGCAAGATGTATCTGTATCTGTGCAAGAGTTACTGAAGAGCATAAACCAAATAGGATGTGTAAATGTTTCTAGAAGTTTAACTAACTGGTGCTATTATACTAATTTCCAAAATGTGTTTCAATAAACCTACAAATTACAGTTGAATAGAAATCTTCATCATGGTCTACCTATGACAATACTTCTCTGTGATCACTAGGTCTTATCTGATATTATTCTATGGTAATGTGAATAATATTGTCCACTATCTTTTATGTATCTGGGAGCCACTTGTCAGCATCTCTTTCCTTACCCTCTTTCTTGTCTCCCCATTTTTTCTATATTGTTGTTTTTCTTGGTGTTATTCAACCCTTATTTTTTTTCATATTAGATAACTTTTTCAAACTTCTAGAATCTTAACTTTCCCCTATAGAAGACAAAATTATATAGGGAATCTAGCGATTGTGTTGCTGTTTATAACACAGGAGCTAATAGATTTATGAAATTTAAGACACTGCCTAGCATATGAAAAAGCTAATGAATCTTCTTATTACAAAACATATTCTGGCCATGACTAATTCCAGTTTATGAGGCATGTGAAGAAAGAAAGCAATTAGTAGAGTGAAGTCACATGAAAATTCTCACATTGCAGTTTCATGCCATATCAAAATTCACAAGAGGAATCTGCTCTCTCCCTCTTTCTCTCTCTCTCTCTTTCTCTCTCTCTCTCTCTCAACCGTCACACCCTCAAAAATCTACAAGATCACAGTCTTTTATAACCCATGAGAGAGTAGAAAGCACAATGGAACAGTTTTTCATAGAAGACATGTTCTTTCGAAGAGAAGCAAAGTTGATTTTCTTCCTAACAGAGTTCTGTAAGGAGTTAGGGGTTCAAGGCAAAACTTGACAAAAAGCAAGCCAAATTTATCAAAACTTGAAGCCATAAATGTTTATCAGTGTAAACTTACAATCCAAGTTACTAAATGTGGAGCTAGTTATCTGTAACCCCAGCATTCCAGAGGTAGTAGCAGGAGGATAAAAATTCAAGGTCAGGACATAAACCCAAAAGATGCTACACCATCCCACAAGGACACTTGCTCAACTATATTCATATCAGCTTCATTCATAATAGATAGCCAGAAACTGGAAACAATCTAGATGTCTCTCAACTAAAACAATGAATACAGAAATGTGGTATATCTACACAATGGAATACTACTCATCTGTTAAAAACAAGGACAATATGAATTTCACAGACAAATGGATTCTGAGTGAGGTAATCCAGACTCAAAAGAACATGCATAGTATGTATTAACTTATAAGTGGATATTGGCTGGGAGAGCACATGAGGAGGGGAGTGGAAGGCTGTAGAGATCATATGTAGGAAGAGCAGGGGAGATAAAGGCATTATCAGTGGTAGGAGGAGTAATCTTTAGGATGTGCTAGAGACCTGAGATGAGGAGAGACCCATAGGGTTTATGTGGCCAACTCAAGCTGACAATCCAAGAAGTAGGGGTATATGGAACCTGAAATGGCCACATCCTGCAGCAAGGAAGAACTCCCAGTGGAGTGATAGGACAGAAAATCACCCACAAAAACTTTGACCCAAAATGTATCCTGCATACAAAATGTGCAGGGACAAAGGTAGAGCAGAGACTAAAAGAATAGCCAACCAATGACTGCCCCAATTTGAAATCTATCACATGGGCAAGAATTAATTCTTACACTATTACTGGTACTCTGTTATGTTTGCAGTCCAGAACCTAGCATAACTGTCCTCTGAGAGGCACCATCCAGCAGCCATTGGAAAGAGATATAGAAACTCACACCCAAACCTTAGATGGAGCTCAAGGAGTCTTATAGAAGAGTTCTGGAAGGATTGAGGTACCTGAAGAGGACAGAGACTCCACATGAAGTCCAAGAGAGTCAGCTAACTTGGACCCTTGAGGGTTCTCACAGACTGAATCACCAACCAAAGAAGGAACATGGGCTGAACTGAGGCCCCCTCCACCTATAAAGCAGAAGAGCATCTTGGTCTTCTTGAGAGTCCCCAGACTGGTACAGGGGCTATCCCTGAGCCTGCTGCCCTAAATGGACTGCCTTGGCTGACCTCGGTGGGAAAGGATATACCTAGTACTACAACGACTTGATGTGGGGGGTGTCGAAAAAATAGTCAAGTGTCAACATGACCTAAATCCACATAAACAAGGAACTGTACCAATGTAAATGGGCTAAAGCTCCAGTCAGAACATGCTGTCAGGCATGACTAGGAAAGCTTTCCAAAATATTTGTTTTAAAATTTTCCTCCCAAAGAAACAAACAAACAAACAATACAATACAAAACAAAAAGTAAGGTCACACATGATGGCACATGGCTTTAATTCCAGCACATAGGAGGCAGAGGCGGGAGGATCTCTGTGACTTCGAGGCCAACATGATCTACACAATAAGTACACATCCAGAGAGGAACATGTACAGATACAACTTGAACTAAAAAAGAAAAGAAAAGAAAACAAAACAACAACAACAACAACAAAAGACAGAATTTTTGGAATTTAAACAGCAGAAAAGTTAGGGCATTGTGGTGTGTGTGTGTGTGTGTGTGTGTGTGTGTGTGTGTGTGTAAAATTAAGTGAGGTTGCTTTAATAGTTTTGGGTAAAAAGTATTACCAGTTAGATCTTAACCTTTGAGTCAAATAATGAAGATAACATTGGCAATTCTAAGGAAGATTCACAAGATTGTTAACTAGATGTGTGCACTCAAAATAAAGCAACTTCCAAATCAAGGAAAGAGAAATGGACAGGATGATTTGTTTTAGCAATGATTTCTTCACAATTGGTGGACCAGATGGAAAGGATGGCAGCGGGAATAAAGATGTGGATGACATTTTCAAGCCACCAAAGCTTCAGCAATTATCAATAGGCTGCATATTCTTCTCATTTGCTTGTGTAACATGAACAGATTTAGTCTGGACTGCTTACTACAAGAAGAAAGAACATTTCTTATATGAAAGATGTACTGGTAACCTCAATAAACAAGAAATCTACAAGGAAAGTTATTCAAAGTACTTGGGAATAATTTGAAAATAAAATGTTGTACCTATGAAATAATCTGTAGGTCAAGGAAGAAACCCCAAAGGGTAGTTTAAATAAAATAATTCTGACTTGGCTTAATAATACATCAAAATTATGGCATACAACTATGACATAAACCCAAAGTAGTTCTAAGATAGTAATTTATTAAAATGGTAGACCATAAAGAAAATTAATGTCTAATAAAACTAGTAACAGAGAAAAAAAAGAAGAAAACACAAATTATCAGTATCAGAAATACAAACAGGATCTTTTCTAGGGGAAGATTTCAAAAGGATGATTCATGTGAAGTGAATAGATAACATAAAACCGTGCTTAAATATATTTTTAAAACACAACTTACTCATGACTGAAACAAGAAATAGAAAATAGAAGTATTTTCTATACATTAAAATATGCTTGATAGTTTAAAAATTGAAGAAATTTAAGACATATTGTATAAAACTTGGGTCTGACACAAGAGAAATTCAGAAAGTTTCTTTTTAAAGATTAAAAAATTATGTCAGTTCCCTCACATTCAGCTGCTTGATACCTCAGTGTTATCTCTTTCCATGTCAGCCCACAGCAGTAGAAAACATGGAGGGAGAGAGGGGGGAGAGAGGAAAAGGAAGAGAGATAGGAAGGTGAGGAGAGAGAGGTGGAAGTTTTCTATGTGTGTAGCATCTCAAGGAATGGCATAATATTCACATTAGGAGGAAAATAATTTCTAAAATAAAATATTTTATTCTTATTCTTCTTATTTGTATCATTCATTCATGCTAATGCTTGTTTGATGATTGAGAATAAAAAGAGAGGGACTTCCTAGATAGTCTAGATTAGGCAAAACCACTTAACAACTAACAGACTCCCTTATTTGTCTTAAAACAGCAATATATAAGCAATACATAATTGCTACATATATATTATATAATATACATTATTTATATAAATATAAACACATATATAAACACACACATATATACATAAATGTATGTAAACATGTATATATTCCTAAATATATAATTCACATGAAGAAAGGATAAGAAAGATAAAGCTATAGAATAATCAGATGATTGATTGATTGATTGATTACCTTTCTCCAGACTGCATAGGGGAAGATCAATAATTGTGGCAGTATCATGCTAGGTAACATAGGTCTTCTTGAGTCACATCTCCTCATCTAGGTGGCAGGTATGGGTTTTAGTACTTTTCAGTAATGAGTTCAGGAGCTTGAGTGTTTGGGAGGTTGGGTTCTTTAAATATTCCTCAATATATACAGAAGTAAGTGACAGCAAGATTTAAGCCCAAAAGAATCAATTAGTTCAAAAATTTCA
This sequence comes from Mus minutoides, assembly GCA_902729485.2. Taxonomy (NCBI): domain Eukaryota; kingdom Metazoa; phylum Chordata; class Mammalia; order Rodentia; family Muridae; genus Mus; species Mus minutoides. The sequence continues at coordinate 3,271,407 of LR749552.1, forward strand.
TTGTTTCAGGAATTTATGAAGGGAGGGAAAAGTGGGATCCAACTTTCAAAAAAAAAAAAAAACACCAAAAAACCAAAAAAACCCAACTTCCTTTCTATTAGTTGTAAATGACTTATTAGCCTATTAATGATAATGATAATAATCACACTAGTAAAATAACCTGGTATATTTCTAGGTGAGTATGTGCTATTTATTCACGCCTCTGAGTTTTTACACTCACTCTTTCACTTACAAGTATGCCTGGGCCCAGGGATTTTTCATATTCTTTTCTACTGATTAAAAACAAAAGAAAGAAAGAAAGAAAGAAAGAAAGAAAGAAAGAAAGAAAGAAAGAAAGAAAGAAAGAAAGAAAGAAAGGAAAGAAAGAGAGAGAGAAAACAGAACCCCAGGGGATATAGGGAGCTTCCTCACAAGAGCACTCTGGGTGTTTGGGACAAAAATCAAACTCAGTCCGTTTGACTGAGGAATAAGCAGAGAAAACCTCTGCATCATTATAAGACATGTGTTGCTCTAACTTAAACAAATACTGATGATGCAACACTTGGAACAAGTAAATACCAAGTAACCAAAAGAAAAAGGAAAGGATGCATATTTACAGAGTGAAACTGGTAAATAGTATCATAAAGATCGCTGAGGATTACAAATGTAGTGCTAAAAGAAAAAAAAAACAAAAAACAAACAAACAAAAAAACAAAAAAACAAAGAAAAAACAAAAAAACTTCAAATTGGCCACTAGCTATTTGTAAGAATCAGACCTTATTACCTCTTCATTAAAATTTAGTTTAACCAACATTCAGATGATAGAATATTGTGTTAGGTTTTTAAAAGGTGAATAAAAACATACTTTTTCTCAAGAATCAATGAATATAGGGCCGATGGGCTATCTCAGCACATAAAGATGCTGGCCACAAACCTGAGTTTCACACAGGGAACCCACGTGGAAGAAGAAGAGAAGAGACTTCTAGAAGATTATTTTGAATTCTGCAACTATGACATGGCATATGCATGAACCTCCCATGGCAAACAATCAATAAATGAAATAAACATTAAGAAAATTAAATAGAACATATGGTTATAAAGGTGTCCTTTACTAGATAGTTTGTTTCAGATGGTTATAAAGGTGTAATTTATTAGATAGTTTGTTTTCTTGTGTTATAGATTTGTGTTTTTTAATGGTAGGTCTTTCTTTTGAAACTTATTAATAAGCATTGAGGGAGAGTAAATCAATTAGAATTTCAAAGTAAAATGTTCTGGGCTCAGATATACTAGCATTCACATGTTGAGTCCAAAGAAATTCACACAGCTGTGATTTTTCAGAGGAAGATTTTGGTTTCCATAATCTGACTTGTTTAAAATAAGAGTGTCCATCACTTGTTTGATACATATCCTTCACTCACCAGTGGATAAGTGATAAAACAAAAAAATGTGGTATGAAAACCATCTAAGAGTTCCACATTTGTCCACTGTGGAATGTGCCTGTCTTCCCTCAAAGATCTGTAACATGTCTTTTCTACAACTCTCATATGCATATGTGGTGAGAGAATTTTTTTCATTCTATAAGAACAATCTTTCCTGTCATTAGTTATCTAGCTCCTAGATACCCAAACGTATGTCCTGGATTCAGAGTTAGGATAACTTCAATAAAGCTGGACTTGATAAATCACCGTTAAAGCACCTTGTACCCTTTGACCTCTGGGTCACTGATTGTGAACTTACAGGGTGGGACATGTATTCCTTTGCATCTAGACTCAAAGTTTTGCTTCTTCAGAGCAGTTGAAAGCATGTCTGTATATTTCATCACTTCAAGCAGACACTACATTTTACATATAATTTCACATGCTTTAGGATTCTCTATTGTCCTCTAGATGCTGTTTCTATAGACCTTAATCTAAAAGCTCTAGGAATTATGGTAATATGAGAAACTAACCTCTTAGATAATTTTCAGGAATTCTCTTAAAGGCAAGCAGAGGACATACCTGCATTCAAATTATAATTTCTCCTTTTTATGTCCCTGATTGCACATCAATTTCATTTTCATTTTTCATTGATTACTTCAACACACATCTTTAATTTTAAAGCCCTTTTAGGTTACATTTATTTACTTATTTTGGGGGATTGTGTGAATACCCTATAACCCACAGTGTGTATGTGGAGGTCAATAAACAGCTTGTAAGATGTTCAACTCAGATTATCAAGCTTGGCAGCAAGTACATTACTCTCTGAGGCATTTGATCAGCATAAATTAGAGATTTGTAAATGACTACTGTGACTAAATTACTGTATTTAATTATCAATATTTAATAGTTTTTAATATTTTTATCATTTTTGTTATCAAAAATAATGTTTATGTTGTTCTATTATCTTCTTAAAGTGGTTATTCTTAGCAAACTTTGTATTGGCACCAAAATCATTTTACCTGTACCCTTTTAAAATAAATTTGCAGTTATTTCAAGCTTGAATTAATTGACTGAATAACCGATACTCTATCCTTATTATACTGGTAACTGATTTCTGAAAGCATGATTGAACTGAAACTCATATTGAATGATTGAATATGTATTTGAAACATTTAAAATTATGATTTAAGATTTTTTGAAAAAATTCTGCAGATACTTCAGGACTTGTAGATGATTAATTCTTGTTTACAGAAGATAAGAAACTAATAATTGGCTAATTTAAGTTTACAATCCCTTCCCTAAGCCCCTACCTCTCTTCCTCTAATGTGACTTGAATTCATTTGAAATCTAGAGCCAAAAAGTTGGAGCTACTTCTTCTGTGCTATTCTGACATCTATCTAAGCACTTTGAAGTAAAAATTAACTGACTACACAATCCAATTGCTTGTACAAGCTGTGGCCTGTCTTTAAAATAACAGCTAATAGAAGTGACAAAAACATTAAAATGACTTTTTAAGATGTTTCTTGGATCAGATGAGGGAAGACGTTCCTGTCATATTTGGGCTTTAAATTGTTGTTTCAGTAATTGTGCAAAACAAATGGCTTATTCTCATGGATAACAGTGTCAATGTGCTTAAGGGTGTAGACATATCTTGTGAAAAAGCAAACAAACAAAAACAAAAACAAAAACAAAACAAAGTCTCCCATGATTATGGATCAGTAGGATTAAGATAGTGAAAATGTCCCTCTTACTAAAAGCAATCTACAGATTCAATGCAATTCCCACCAAAATTCTAACACAATTGTTTACATATCTTGAAAGAACAGTTCTCCACTTCATATAGACAAACAAAAAAAACCCCAGGATATATAAAGCATTCCTTAACAATAAATTAACATCTGGATGTATCATTATTCCTGATTTTAAGCCATACTCCAGAGCAATAGTGATGAACACTTCATGCTATTGCTATAGAAACAGACAGGTTAATATATTGAATTTAATCAAAGACCCAGAAACAAACCCACACACATATGGATATTTGAATTTTGACAAAGAAGCCAAAACCCTATAATAAAAAAGGGAGAGCACCTTCAACTAACGGTGCTGGTCTAACTGGATGTCTGCATGTAGAAGAATGCAAATAGGTCAACATTTATGACCCTGCACAAAACTCAAGCCCAAGTGGATCAGAGACCTCAATGTAAAAACAGATACATTAAATCTAATAGAACAGAAAGTTGGGAGTAACCTTGATCTCATTGGTACGGGAGACAACTTCATGAAAAGAACACCTGAGACTCAGGCATTAAGATGAACACATAATAAACAGTACTTCATGAAATGGAAAAGCTTCTAAAAGTCAAATGTCACCTTCAAAGGACAAATTGACAGCCTAATAATTGGAAAAACATCTTCACCAATCTTGCATCTGATAGAGGACTAATATTTAAAGAAACCTAAAGAACTCAAATTAGGAATCCACAACCCATATAATCTAAGTAAAATGGAGTTCAGAGTTAAATAGAAAATTCACAATAGTGGAATCTCTAATACACGAGATACACTTAAAGAAATGTCCAATGTCCTTAGTCATCAGGGAAATGCAAATCAAAATGTCTTCTGAGATTCCATCTGACAACCATCAGAATGTCTAAATTTAAAAACTCAAAGAACAGCACATGCTGGCAAGGATCTGGAGCAAGTACAATAGGCCTCCATGGCTGGTAGGAGTGCAAACTTGTACAGTCACTCTGGAAATCAACTCAGTAGTTTCTCAGAAGGTTGGAAATAGTTCTACCTCAAGGAACATCTATACCACTCCTGGGCATTTACCCAAAAGATATTCTACCATCCATTCCACAAGGGCACTTTCTTAACTATGTTCATTGAAACTTTGTTTGTAATTGCCAGAAATTGAAAACAATCTCCCTCAACTGAAGAATGGATAAAAAGAAATATGGTTTATGCATACCATGAAATACTATTCAGCTAATTAAAAACAAAGGCATGAATTGTGCAAGCAAATGGATGGAACTAGAAAATATCATTCTTAGTGAGATAAGCCAGACCCAGTAAAACCATGCATGGTATGTACTCACTTATAAATGAATATCAGCCATAAAGTAGAGGATAACCAAGCTATAAACTTTTGGTCCAGAGACCAAAAGAAGCCAAATATCAAGGAGGGCTCATGGAAAGATGATTGAATCTTTCTCAGAAGGGGAAATAAAATAGATATCGGATATAGACGGAGAAAGGGAACTGGGTGAGAGGGGGATAGGGGAGGCAGAGCGAGGGTACTCAGGTGTAGGAAGAACAGGGAAGAGAGAACCGAAATTGCATGGTGTATGCAGGGGCGTAAATCTAGGATATACCAGAAACCTGGGATTTGGGGAGGACCCACAGTGTCTATGGGGGTGACTTTAGGCAAGATTCCTAGCAGTGGGGGATATGGATCCAGAAATGGCCACTTCCTGTCGCCAGGTTGCAGTCTCAGTGGAGGGATAAGGACACCCACAAAACCTGCAACCCAAAATGTGTTCTACCTACAAAATACACAGGGACAAAAATAGTGCTGAGACAGAAGGAATGGACAATCAATGACCGACCCAAACTGAGACTCATCCCATGGGCAAGAACCGTTCTCTGAAACTCTTAAAGATACGCTGCTGCTGTGCTTGCAGACAGGAACCTAGAACTGACCTCTGAGAGGCTCCACCCAGCAACTTATGAAAAGAGATGCAGAAATCCATAGCCATACATTTCATGGAAATCAGAGAGACTTATGGAGGATTGGGGGAGCAATTGAGGAACCCCAAGAAGACAAGGACTCCTTAGAAAGACCAAAAGAGTCAGCTAATCATTGAGAGATCCCACAGACTGAACCACTGCCCTGGACCTAGGCCCCCTGAATATATGTAGCAGATGTGCAGTTTGGTCTTTATACAGGTCTCCCCAAAAATGGAGCAGGGATTTCTCCATGAATCTGTTATCTGCCAGCCTGTGGAACTTGTTCCCCTAGTGGGCTGCCTTGTATGGCCACAGTGGGAGAGGATGAACCTAGTCCTGTAGTGATTTGATGTTCAAGGGTTGGGGGTGTGTGTGTTAGTTGATAGTGGGAGTGGAGCATGGGGGTGATACCCAAAGGACAGCTCCCCATTCTCAGAGAAGAGGAAGGAAAAGTGCTGGTAGAATCTGAGTGAGGGAGTATTGGAAAAAAAGGGTGGAGCTGATATTGGGATGAAAAATTGAATAAATATAAAAATTAAAAAAAAAACCTGAAGAATAAAATGGAGTGTGGTATAGAGTAGTATCACATGCTTCAATTTGTCACTTTTGAATTACTTTAAGTATTCTTTTTTTTTAGAATTTCATAGAAGTATTAAATATAATTTGAACATACCCAGCCTCCTGCTACCCTGACTTCCTACAGGATGGCTCTCCTTACAAGCCCATGTCCTGTCTTTTCTTGACCCACTGAAGACTATTAGTGTTGTCTACATGTGCATGTATGTAGGGCCATCCACTAAAGTATGAACTACCTACTGTCCCACCCCTAGTAACTATCAACTATCAATAAGTTAGGTAGGGGTGGAAATGCATATCCTCCAGCCTGTGCTAGAATATGTCCTAACAGATTTTACTCAGATATTATTTTGATAATTGTGGATGTTGTGAGTTTCTAAGAGAAACAGCCATTCGAGGTCCATAAGATATTATCACAGCAGTCATCTCCAACCTCTGACACTTACAGACTTTCTGTAACCTGTTTCATGATGGTCCTGTACCTTGGGAGATAGGATATAATACAGATATTCATTTATGGTTAAGCACTACATCAGCAATTATTATCTGCACTTTGACCAGTTATGAGTCTCTGAATTACCAGCTCACTCCTGGAAAAACTTTTCTAATGAAGGCAGAGATGCTCTTGCTATTTTCAAGGCTGGAACTAGGAGATTAAAGGGATTTTATGTAGCTCAGAAAGATGTAAAAGAATTTATATATTACTCCTAGATCTTAAATGTGAGGATATTAATTGCATTAATATTGAGAATTCCTTTTAAGATATTTTTCCAAGGAAATTCAGGTATATGTTTTTGTTTCAAATAAATACTTCAGCAATCAAATAAAATAGAAACACATTAAGTGAAACACAGTGTTTTATTAGGTAAAAATGTAGTTGATAGATGGATAGATGATAGATAGATAGATAGATAGATAGATAGATAGATAGATAGATAGATAATAGAGAAACAGATAGTTAGATGATAGATAATATCTGTCTGAATGTATGTTTTAACTAGAAGGCTTTTTAGCAAATATAAAATTCTAAATATTTAATATATTTAATTAATATTAAATACTTTGAATGTGAATAGTATACACTTGAATCTTCCAGAATTTAGAGAATATATTGGCTGGAAATTAACATTTTTTCATCTTTTTTTTTATTAGATATTTTCTTAATTTACATTTCAAATGCTATTCTTAAAGTCCCCTCCCCCCTCTTCCCTCCCTGCTCCCCTGCCCACCCACTCCCACTTCTTGGCCCTGGCATTCCCCTGTATTGGGGCATATAAAGATTGCAGTACCAAGGGGCCTCTCCTCCCAATGATGGCTGACTAGGCCATCTTCTGTTACATATGATGCTGGAGACATGAGTTCTGGGGGTTCTGTTTAATTCATATTGTTGTTCCTCTTTTAGGGTTGCAGACCCCTTCAGCTCCTGGTGTTCTATCTCTAGCTTCTCTAATGTGGGCCCCGTGCTCCATCTTATGGATGACTGTGAGCATCCACTTCTGTGGGAGTCAGCTATATCAGGGACCCTTCAGTAAACACTTGCTGTCCTATGCAATAGTGTCTGAGTTTAGTGACTGATTATGGGATCGATCCCCAGTGAGTTAGTCTCTGTATGGTCCATCCTTTCATCTTAGCTCTAAACTTTGTCTCTGTAACTCCTTTCATGGGTATTTTGTTTCCTATTCAAAGGAGGAATGAAATATCCACACGTTGGTCTTCCTTCTTGATTTTCATGTGTTTTGCAGATTGTATCTTGGGTGTTCTACGTATCTGGGCTAATATCCATTTATCAGTGAGCGCATATCCAATGACTTCTTTTGTGATTGGGTTACCTCACTAAGGAAATTAACTTTATGTAACTGAATCTCAAAATCATTGTTTATCATAAAAAGTTATGAACACAAAATCCAGGCAAATGGGAGAGCTTTTGGGGAAGAACTCTTCTTGGCATCCATTGCAATTCAGAGACACTGGACAGCACTATGTCCAACTCATAAGCATTTTAGCTGTTGGAATTTTTAAAAATTTGGCTTAAGAAAATAATTCTAGTTATTTTCCATATATCAAGTCATAAACCAACCAATGTCCTAGATTATTCCACCCTCCCTTGAAAATCTATCTAACTTTTCACCTATTTAGTGAACCGCATATTTTTAAGTCTTAGAACTTCCTTGGAAACACTTTACAACAGTATATGGGCTGCCAGAATTAAACAGAACACCTGTTTTTGAAACATCCAACCGCTTTAAGATTTTAGACCAACATTTCCGGTATCCTCGTGTATTTTTAAATAAGCTCTAGGAGAGATGCCACTCAGCCAACTCACTGATCTGATTTGGTTACATGCCCCAGCCATAGAGGCGAGTGTTTAGGAGAGGGGGTTGAAGAGAGGGGGTACTAGAGCGAACTCAATGCTTTTTTGGCTGTGCTGTCATATTGTAAGGATTATACACAGACTCAAGAGTTTGCCAAAATCCAGTGAGAAGCTACAAAACAGCTGAGAGATTCTTGACTCATTCCCATTGATGGGTTCAGGAAGTTAAGAAATTACCTAGACCTACTTGAAAGGGTGAAGAAAGGAATAAGAACACTTCCATGGGCAAAAAAATGATTTTGGATAAACATTTCATGCACTCTCTGGTCACAAGCAAATGCTAAAGTCCTTACTGATTACTTTAAGTCTGTTTGCCACAATGACTGGGACATCTTTAACTTTGAAAGTGGTTGAAATGCTGAAATCACTAGAAATTTACTGTTAGGTATATTTTGGGGTGGGTAATACTTAATCTTGTTATGGATAACATAGGTAATACCTAATATGGAGTAGCTATAGAGAAGCTTTAAACTTTCAACCCTTTGTTCTGGCTGTAAAATGTCAGTTGGACCCATTTTGGTGCTTTTTATTACTGCATCAGAACCATGCTGTGAATTTGTTGCTGCCATAAATGCTTAATGTAAGAGCTCATTGTGCAATAAAGTGTCAGAACACTGTTTTTAAACACGTTTTTAAAGCAACATTTTACAGCTTACATTTTTTCCCACTGCGTACTAGAAAAAGTACAGATTTTCAATGTCACATTCATAAGGACTGCATAATCGTTCCTGGGAAAGCCAACTACAGTGAGAATTAAACAGTTTCTCTTCAACCTTTTCATAAACCCTGCTTCTCCCTCCCCCACCCCACTTGGGATGAACGTGATATAGTGAACGGGAGGAGTGGGGTTCTTGTATACAATACGTCACTTAAACAAGAAACACACAGTGGAGCACAAGTGGCGTTTAGTTTTTCAATTTGTGATCTCAGACTACTTTTCGTGTTATAAAATCAATTCATTCCAAATTTTCCACCCATAGTCTTCTAAATCTTCTTTTTTCAGGAGAGCTATTACTTCTTTTTAAACTTCTTTGTATGTTTGTTTTTGATTTGGGACTTTATTTAGTTGCAAACATATCTCCGAAAGGCTGTGTCAACGTGCTAATGATACTTTTTTCATAATTCAGAGAACTACTGGTCACCGGACTGTCATTGGCACTTTATGATTTTTTGTAACTTTTTATATAATATATTTTGATTATGCTTTTTCCTCCCAAGCTCTTCTGAGATCAACCCCACCCACAGCATTTCCTGCCTTTATTTTCCCCCTTGCTTTTAAAAATAAATGACACATTGAAATTTTTCCACCCTTATCTTTCTAATTATCTCCTTTACCCAATTACCTTGTGCTCAAAGCCCTCTGGTAGTCAAGCTGAGACTCTAGTGTTCAGAATTTCCACTACAAGTGTCCATCACAATCATGTCATTACTGAATCACAAAGTAAGAATAAGACGGACCCTAAGGTTATGTCTCTATCTGTGATTGACAGAGTGCTACTCTGGGTACAACAGTATTATCTCTATGTTTTAAGGCAAACATGGATGGAACTAAGCAATTATTCTTGTAATTAAACCTGCAGAATCTCTAAGACAGCCTCATATGTACCTATTGGCTAGCATATGAAAACTGCCTTCTTCAGTATTGAGTTTTGCCTAGCCTAAAATCGCATATACACAAAGATCAAGGCTGTGCCAGGGCTCTGTTTGCTCTGATCTTTATATGCAAGGGAAAGCACAAAGTAGGTGCTCAGTAAATGTCTGTTGAATATGCAAATAGTTGGATATGAATATATGAATTTAAAATTTGTCCTCACCGAATTTCCTAAAATCTGCTCCAGTGTGATTTAAGATTTTCAAATTCTCACATAAAGATTATCCTTGAAGCAATTAAAGGAAAATTGGTCTTCAGGTCAAACCTAAAAATAATTCTTAGAGTAGATATTTGAATCCACAGAACTGACTCAAATCCAGAAATCAGGAAGATTTTATTTGACATGATTGGTCATCTTTCCTCTAATGCAAAAGAAGCATCTTTTCTTCTGCTTTAACTAAAAACATAAAATCAAATTTTCATAAAATAGATAAGATTTGTTTTTGTGAATGGATTGAGCAACCAATTAACTTCTTTGACTGCTAGACTAACTAAAATAATTGACAAATGATAATACAGTGGCCTTCCCAAGATACAATGTTCTTTGAAGCTATTGCCAATAAGAAAACAACATGAACTTTTGAGCTACCCTGAGTAAACATGGAAATAAGATAGTGATTCATTCTCATCCAGAGAAAAGTATTTGATTTTTTAAAAGTCCAGTGAATGGAGCCAACAATAAATGCCAGAGATTAAAAGGAAAAGCAGACCTTCAGGAGAAGCCTTAAAAAATGTTATTTTTATACTCCATTTTTTTTCTTCCTTTGGCTACACATGGATGATATCTGTTGAATATGCATGAAGTTGGAAAAAATATGTGGTTTTTTTTCCTCTTACAACAAGTGACTACCTAAACATTTGGAATTTGCTGCATTTCTGCATGGTGTAAGGTATGACAGCTTCTCACTCATTTAATTTTTCCAAATGTGGTCTAACTATACAGGTTGACAGCTTACTTAACCCTGTTTGTTCCTCTAGCCTCACTGAGCATTGCCTGGCAGATTTTTTTTCACTATAATTGGTTACAAATAATGATGCCAATGGAAAATGCATTCTGTTGACAATAAAAAGATGAAATTAAAATTACTTTCTATCTCATCAGCAATGTTAGACCATACTTACTAGTTTTGAGTTTATTTTTTTTTAAACCCACAAATTTAAGCTGTGTTGTAGGTTGACAATATGACATGAATCTTGATTCAGGAATCAACCCCAAATTCCATTTGCTTCTCCTTATTACATTCTAGGCAATCATTTTATTTCATTTGAGGGTGTGCTGAAGTCCCTGAATTACTTTTATTTGAAACATCTTTGAGTTGATTAATTATTCTACTCATAAAATCATAGTTAGGGAGTTCTTGTATGAAAATCAACCTGAATATATACAAAAAACTCAAGGAGTTAGACTCCAGAGAACCAAATAACCCTATTAAAAAATGGAATACAGAGATAAACGAAGATTTTCAACTGAGGAATATCAAATGGGCAAGAAGCACCTAAAGAAATGTTCAACATCCTTAGTCATCAGGGAAATGCAAATCAAAACAACCCTGAGATTCCAACTCACACGATTCAGAATGGCTAAGATCAAAAATTCAGGTGACAGTAGATGCTGATGAGGATGTGGAGAAAGTGGAACACTCCTCCATTGCTGGTGGGATTGCAAGCTGGTACAAGCACTCTGAAAATCAGTCTAGAGGTTCCTCAGAAAATTGGATATAGTACTACCTGAGAACCCAGCTATACCACTCCTGGGCATATATCCAAAAGATGCTCCAACATAAAACAAGGACACATGCTCCATTATGTTCATAGCAGCCTTATTTATTCCTTATTCTAGAAGCTGGAAAGAAACCCAGATGTCCTTCAACAGAGGAATGGATACAGAAAATATGGTACATTTACACAGTAGAGTCCAACTCAGCTATTAAAAGAATGAATTCATGAAGTTCTTAGGCAAATAGATAGAACTAGAAAATATCATCCTGAGAGAGGTAACCCAGTCACAAAAGAACATGCATGGTATACACTCACTGATAAGTGGATATTAGCCCAAAAGCTAATACCCAACATACAAATCACAGACCACATGAAGCTCAAGAATAATGAAGACCAAAGTGTGGATGTATCAGTTCTTCTTACAAAGGTGAACAAAATACTCACGGAGAAAATACAGAGACAAAGTGTGGAGCAGAGACTGAAGAAAAGGCCATCCAGAGTCATTTCCACCTGGGGATCCATCTCATACACAGACACCAAACCAAGACACTATTGTGGATGCCAAAAAGTTCATGCTGTCAGGAGCCTGATATAGCTCTCTCCTGAGAGTTTCTGCCAGAGCCTGAGAAATACAGAGGCAGATGCTTGCAGCCAACCATTGGACTGAGCAAGGGTTCCCCAATGGAGGAGTTAGAGAAAACACTAAAGGAGCTAAAAGGGTTTGAAACCCCATAGGAGTAACAACAATATCAATCAACCAGTACCCCCAGAGGTCCAAGGGACTAAACCACCAACCAAAGAGCACACATGGAGACACCCATGGCTCCAGCTGCATATGTAGCAGAGGATATCCTTGTCAGATATCAATGGGAGAAGAGGCCTTTGGCCCCAGTATGGGATAATGCCAGCACAGGGAGTTGGGAGTGGGTATGTGGATGGGGGGGGCACCCTCAATAGCAGTGGTAGGAGATGGGATGGGGGTTTCCAGAGGTGAAACTGGCAAAGGGGATACCATTTGAAATAAATAAAATATCCAATGAAAAAAGAAAAAAGAGATGAAAAGTAAACTGTGAAAAGAATTATTAGCATCTAAAGATTAAGTTTCTGAAGCTTCTGTTCTGAAGCAGAGCATGATATCTGTGTGGGCAGAGGTCAATTAGAATTGTGAGGACAGTCTGACACCTGCTTTAAATGTCCATTCCCTATTTAATAATAAAGAAGGGCACTATCACAGCCTGGTGGCCATGCCATTTGAAGACTCAACAAGACAAAGGAAAAGATGACAAGAAGGGTACATGAGTGAATTGAAGGAAGTCTCTCAAGGTAGAGATCAATCAAGACCTAGGTATAATCTGTATGTTACAACATTAATTACAGTCAACAGAACTCCTAACTTCACTGTTGTAGAAATGTTTACTCCCGATCTGGGGTTTCTTCCCCTCCTTGATCATTCAGTTCCTGGATAAAAGACACAGGCACACAACTTTTATATTTACAATCAACCTTAATCAGCATTAGAGCCAGGCAGATATCTACCCTCAATGCTATTAGAATCTACATTCCTATTGTTCATCCTGAATTATTACTTACTAACTTTCATCTGGGCTGCTCTTAACTCTAGTTTGCCAGCCCTCAGTGCCACGTTTTTTATGGTTCACCTAACTCATGGCAGCGTCTCTTTCCTCCCCTTCTTTCCCTCATGGTTTTCATCTGACCCAAAGCCTGGGAATCCTCAACCCTGCCTATGTTTCTTCTGCCAAACTATTGGCTGTCATCATCTTTATTCTCAATCAGAAGGGCCAAGGTCACATACCTGACATAGAAACTCTCATTTTGGAGGCCACACATAGAATTAAAATACACAATATAAGACAAAACTTCAACATATCACCTAGCATGCTCTAGGAAGTCCTGGCACTTTATTTCATTAAGTGCCATTAATATTTTTTAAAAAAATCAGAAAAAGGATCTTATAAAATTGTTAGATGAAATGTATCTAAACCTCATGGTTTTGACAGAACTCCTTCACTAGCATCAACAGATCCGACTGTCCCCACATTGAGGCTAGGCTGTTTATCTTACCTTCAGAGACATCAGAAGTCTGGAAGATGAAAGTCCATGCCAGAGTCAACCAGTGTAACTAAGTCTCTTCTGCTTTAACCTCTATGAAGAAGAGGCTTAAACAGTCTGAATTTATTCTCTGCACCTCCTTTTCTGGGCCCTCCATAGCTATAAAATCAATCCCTTTTGCTCAGCTCACCAGGACTATGTGTTCTGATTCTAGCATCAAAGACAGAAGATGGTAAGCACCACTTGTATGGTTCTTAACATTAGCCAAGGCTGGGTTTAGATAACATTTCAGGTGATCCCAGGCCACCCCTGCTTCTTATGTATTTAGAGGAAGGCTTTTCTTACATTCCTAAGGGCTGCTTTCCTGTTTGTTTGTTATGCTTTAAATAAAAGATTCACTAAAGCCATCAGCATAATCCAAAGAATATGTTTAACCTTCATAATTTGTTCCTTAGGGTCTCTATGATTTCAACGAAACCAAACAAACACACTCATCATTGGTATAAGTAATTATATTTCATTTGTTCAAGTTTATTTATTTATTTTTTTGGCTTTGGGTTTTTTGGGTTTTTTTTGTGTGTGGGAGGGGTGTTGGTTAATTCTTGTGGTTTTTTTTTTTCTTCACTAATTTAACAGAAATTAGGAAGCAATGGTTCCTGATATGAATGTCAAAGGCATAACAGGAAGCAGAATAGACAAACCAGGACAAAAGATTACTAAACACAAATTCATTGCAGAATAAGTAGACACAGGAAAAATAAAGAATGTAATGAAGAGATGATACAGAGAAGGAGTCCTATTGTAAAGAATGTGGAGAAGAGGTCAGAAATCTCAATCAAATCAGAAAGAAGACTACAACACTATCCACAGGTTAAAATTCACCTGAAAGATAAATAATAATAGATATGTATTTTCACTCACATTTGAGGGCCATATTTCTAAATGCAGAGTATACATTTCTGGGGACATAGATGTTCAATGTGAGGCCTCTTTATGGGGAGAATATTTACACTTGGACTTATTTTTGTTACAGCTATATATTAGTGAATGTTGAAAACACTCTAAATTTCATCAACATTAGGAGTAGTTAAATGATATATGAATCATTGCATCCTTAGACAAGATACAGAGCATTTAAAATGTAGAATCCATATGTACTAACATGAAAAGATCACCAAAGATGATTAATACAAAGATGTATCCTTCTTAAATGTCCACACATCATTTTATCCATATTACACCAATAATCTGAATAAACTCCTCTCTTCCATATATATATATATATATATATATATATATATATAACAATTCTGGATATTTATAAAAATGATTAAAAGTGATTCTCTTGATAGGCAGGACTAAATTAGAGGAACAAGGGATGGGTTTATATTTTTGGTACAATTTGTCAAATTTAACTCTACACTGAAAATTAATATAATAATTTTCTTTTCCTTCTTATATTAATTCTTATGATAAGAAATCGAACTAAAATAGTCACTGTTGGTAATTATGTACCTTTGGATTGAAATCATTGATTATGACTGGTTTGTCTCTTCTTAATATTTTTTTAGCAAAGCATAATTTAGCAAAAACATATTTGGCAATTACACAACCACAAGATCATGTAAGTGGCTTCACAGCTGTCAACACAGAATATCTTGAGAGCTTTGAGGGTAACAAACAAACACAAAGAGAATATCATTGACAATGTATGGCAGGACACTGTGATTGGCTTTTTAAGGACACTTGCTACAAAGCCACTACATTCTAAGGTCCATTCCTAAGAACCATACTGTATGAAAGAATCCATTTTCCAGGCTATCCTCTGAGCCTAACATGCCACTCAAAGTAAATAAATTAAGACACAAATATTAAATAAATAGCTAAATATATAAAATGTCCAAATTAAAAGATAAGTCTCTTACATATATAAACAATTTTTAAAAATATATGAAGTAGGCACATCTTTATCTTTTGTCTATTATACTACTGTTCACTAATGTTATGAACTACAGCTACTGCTTTCAAAACTCAATGGGGAATTGTATATGGAATGGTAGTAGGGCAGTTAAAACATACATGCATGAGAAGAAACTTGGTATGAGCCAGGTTGTTAGCACTTTTTAACTGTGAATAATAAGCAGAGATAGTTGCCATGTGAATGAATTTATAATTCTTATGCTACCATAATGAGAAACTTTAATTCTAAAGGTTTTTGGTTTTGTTTTGTAATGAAACACTGACTAAATCCTTGAAATTTTGCAAAAGTTGCCCCCTGCCCCCCGTCTTCTTCACTGCAAATCTACAACTGTCAGGTTGGACTTGTTTTAACCTTGTTTTTATTAAAGTTGTATAAAGTTGAAAAGGTGCTTACTCTTTCAATAAATGTGAATTTCTTATCAGCCATGTGTGTCCTAGTAGCACTTCATGGTGAGCAAAATAAAGAAAGTTAGTTTGGATTAAACATCACATTGGATAGCTGCATAGAGAACACAAACCAAATGAATGAACAGAACCGTTATGAAGAAATGTATAAAATATATCTCTCAAGAATAGAAAGTACTCAAGGAGCTGAAGGGCTCTGTAACCCTATAGGTGGCACGACAATATGAACTAACGTGTACTCCCCAGAGCTCGTGTCTCTAGCTGCATATGTAGCAGAAGATGGCCTAGTCAGCCATCATTGGGAAGAGAGGTCCCTTGGTCTTGCAAACTTTACATGTCCCAGTACAGGGAAACGCCAGTCCCAAGAAGTGGGAGTGGGTGGGTAGGGGAGCAGGTCAAGGGGAGGGTATAGGGGACTTTCGGGATAGCATTTGAAATGTAAATGAAGAAAATATCTAATAAAAAATTGAAAAAAAAAAAGAATTCTGCCTTATTGTTCTATTAGTACTGCACAGTTTTACTTTGATTTGGTTGGGTTTCAGCCAATCAGCATTTCCCTGTTTGGAATTCCAATCAGCTACAATTCAGCCAGGATTATGACAGTTTCCAATCTAGTTTTATTGCTTAATATGCTAGTGTTTCAGTGCCATGCATCAGGGAAAGCTGGTGCCTAGTCCCCAGATGGATCCACTCCAGCAACTGGCTAGAAGTCAATACACTGAGCAGGTGCTTCTTCTCTTAAGACCCCTTCCTGCAGGGCCAGAATCAATTAGATGTGGCAGTCTCTTATATCTGTAGCAGCTTCCCCCAACCCCACATTTCTGATTATGTGGGAAGACAGAGCTATGTTTAGGAGCATGTACCTCTGTGCATTTACACACGTGCACATTGTTGATATGGATGGAGACCTATGTCCAAAAGAAAGAAATTCAGAGATTGGCTTCTCTCCCCCCCAAAATATTTAGCATCTATTGTACATGACTACCTTGGCAAACAAACAGCTCCAAAGTTCTGTCATGAGAAGCTCCAGATTCTCAGCTTTAGCTAAAGCATCAAAGCAAAGCCCTTACATCAGTCCAGCTGATGGCTGAATCCCATTAAAATCTAAAGTGTTCCCTCTATAGTTAAGAAGCAAAGCTACATGTGACATTTATGAGACAGATGTGGGTACTATGCATGCTTCCAACTGGACAAAATATTGGTTAGAAATGTTTTTCTAAGGGATATTCAGAAGGATAAATAGAGAATGAAAAAGAGTAAACTGAAAAGTTTGAAGAAAGAACACAAAATCACAAAATTCATAGACAAAGAAATAGCACATAAAGTAGTGTTCTGCCTTGCAAATACATTCATTGGACTGGATTCTTCTGTACTACATAGGACTGGATACAGTGTCAGATCCCTCTCATGTCAACTGGCCAGAAGATAGAAGCAAGAGCATCTTTGCCCCTGGCCTACATAGTGAGTTGGAAGCATGCATGGGATGCTTAGCTTCTGTGTGAAAACACTGCACCAAGAAGAAGAAAGGATTTCTCTTGCTGCTGCTGCTGCTTCTGACCAGTATGTATTCTCCTAGTTTTGTGCTGATAGTGTCCTCTGTCCAAGAGGGCATTAACCAGAGAAATTATTGCACTAGTTTTCTTACTAATCATAGTGACAGGCAAGGCTGACTATGGCTTTTGTTGATTCCTCTACTGAGCAAGATTTACTAGGGCCCATGTCATGTCCATATCTACAATCAAATCTCATGTACAAACTAGATTGTGACAGGAGGCATTCGGTGATGTGAGTACCATGTTAGGTTTGTTCATAACCATTTTTTAAAGAAAAATGTTTTCCTAACAATTAAGAGGAAAAAGGAAATGAAAACCCAAATGAAGGTTTCTATACTTCTGTAAGATGGACAGACCATGTTCTAACATTACTTGTGCAACATACACTATCTTTCCATGTCTAAAGTCATGTCAAGCCTTGTAGAAATATCCTGTCCTGGTTGGACTTAAAGTACAAAAGTGATTTGGTTTTAGAACTCAACCAATTCACAAGAAGCAAAGCAGGAAACAGAAAGCTGCCACCTCTAGTGTCATCATAAGTACACAGTCTACACAGGCAAGTGACACAGAGAGACATAAATTCAATTTTGCACCTGCTATTTGTCATGTTGGAATACCCAGGAAAACTGAACATTTTTTTCCCTTCAAGCACTATTTCTCAGTATTGACAAGGTCTCTTTAACATTGGCTTAGAAAACACTTTAAGAAGTCACCCTTCCATCCCCCACACTATAAAAGATTCTATAGATATATTATATAGCAATAAACTCATTGGCTATTCAATATCCTGTCAGACACTTGTATCTGGCATCTGTCAGGAAGGGGAGCTGATTGGCTGAGGTTCATTTCAATGCAATCAAAACCATAGCCTCTATAACTGAAAAGTATGTGAGATAAATGTGTTTTTCCATTTTGTTTAAAAGGAACTTATTATGTGGGCAGCTGCCTTTTGAATGATATTAATACCAAAGTGAAGCTTTATATTACAAAGTAAAATGAGGCCAGCTTTTAATACTAGGCTGAAAAGTATTGTCATGCAGCAAGAGTCGTAACCTTTGACTCTAGCAAGGAAACTGATTTATATAATAAAATGTAGAGAGACAGCTTTTAAAAAATGCTAACACATTCTTTCTTCCTTATGAGGAAAATAAGAATATCTATATATATGCTCTAGGAGATGGCCTGCAAGGGGGTCATTCCAGTAAATGCTTACACTCTCTGTAAAGTTGTGTGAAAAGGTCAAACCCGCTTGCGGAGGATGCATATTCCATCAAGAATCCTGGACCAGGACCCAACTCAATTATTTAGTGCAGTGGAGAAAGTCAGGCAAATGTACAAAGCAAAACAGCAATATTGCACATTACAAAGTGGATGTATTCCTCAAAACAAGAGATCTGCATTTGTGTTCCTCAGGTTAGGAAGGGAGTGGCACAGGGGAATTATTTTGATATCTAAAGGGAATTCTAATATGGTTTTAATATATACAGAGGTTAACAAAAACTAAGCAAGAGAGTCAGAAGGGAGAAGGCTCCGAGTTCAGTGTCAGACTTAGCTGCACAGTGATCTATCGTTCTATCAAAATTTTATGTCTGACTACTGAATTGTGTTTGGAGTGTCAGGCAAATTTGGTGAAGACACACCTAAGATAACATGCCAAGCCTGTATAGCTGCCACTGTAATGCAGGAGGTATTTGTACAGTGCAGTCCAGAACAGAAGTTTGTAGACATTTCTTTGTCTGTAATAGCCATAGCACTGTTTAATAGCTGTGTACGGACACTGTAGAAATGGTCTAAATGTAAGAAAAAAATCATCTGAGAATGATAGAGAAGTGGGAGAGCTTTTTCCTATTATAAACTAAAATATATACTGGCAAATACAGATTTTCAAAACACATTCTGGTCAATTTTTGTATTCTCTTAAATATGCATTGTAGTCCTTACATACATGGTAACAAGAACATCCGAGTGAGAAGAAAAATGTAGAATAAATGAGAGATGCTGGCACTTTCATTGCTTATCAAAGAATGCTTAAGACCAGTGCCTTTGAGACTGTATAGTAGAAAATGTTTTCCCCTGATTTTGGACCTGTTTTCCCTAAGACTAGCAACAATTGATGCCAAGATTTCCCCTTGCTGTTTGCTCCATACACAAGCCACAGAAGAAGGGGATGCAAAAGAGTCTGGCCCCTTCAAGTGATGCACTAGAATGCTTTTTGGATAAAGCCTCCATTATGAAACATGCAGGCTAAGATGCCAGGAGCGGCACTGTTGCTTTGATGATACCCAAGCAGCTTATTACTTATTTGCCTTTATAGCTCTGTGCTCCTCAGATCTGTCAGCATTTTCACCTCTTGATGATGACTTCACTAAGCTACTATTTGGATCACCCACGCGCATACCACAATTGTGTGCCAAAGCCTTCCTAGTGACCAGTGATTTAATAGTCTACACTTCAGAGTATATGTGGCAAAATGAGGCCTGTAAGATCTCTTCTTGCCAAATGCCTATTTTCTTAGTGCTGTTTAGAATCTTGGAAGAAAGAAATGAATATAAAAATAGAGAAACTGACTGCTGAGCCCATTTCTGACATATGGTTTATTACATCATTATGCTATGTCTTGGCTTTGGCTGAAATTTCTGTCCTCATAAACTATCCAATATTCCTAAAGAGATATACTTATTAAATGAAAAAATGAACAAAAAAGTCTAGTGGGAAACAATTATCAATTTATCAAATGTCTCTATCAAAGTTTCTCAACCTGTGGGTTGTGATGATTTGAGCGGTACATATCAGATATTTTGCATATATTTATTTAAATTACAGTTCATAACAGTAGAATAACTAGTTTTGAAGTAGCCACAAATAATTATATGGTTGGCAGGGTCACTGTAACATGAGGAACTCTATGAAAGAATCAAGGATCCAATCCCACCCCTAGGACGGTTGAGAATGACTGCTCTAATACTATTTGTTTTTCTTTAATATGAATGTCCTGAAATGATGTGGTGTGTTAGTTAGGGTTTTACAGCTGTGAACAGACACCATGATCAAGGCAAGTCTTATAAAAACAACATTTAATTGGGGCTGGCTTACAGGTTCAGAGGTTCAGATCAGTATCATCAAGGTGGGGGCATAGCAGTATCCAGGCAGGCATGGATCTCTGCAGGCAGAGATGAGAGTTCTACATCTTCATCCAAAGGCTGCTAGTAGAAGACTGACTTCAAGGCAACTGGGGTGAGAGTCTTAAGCCCACACCCACAGTGACATACCTACTCCAACCAGGTCACACCTATTCCAAAAAGACCACACCTCCAGTTGGTGCCACTGCCTGGTCCAAGAATATACAAACTATCACATGTGGTAAGCATACAAAATTGGAGGTAGGTGTTTTTTCATGTGTTCTTTCATATGTTCATATATGTGACATTAATTTGTGGATTCACTGGGGCGATGTAGTTTTCTGCCACTCTGAAATGATGGAACAGCCAAGTTCAGTGAGGCATCCATAAACATGAACATGAACATGAACATGAACATGAACATGAACATGAACATGAACATGAACATGAACATGATGTTTGCTCCGACCCAGAGTCTCTATCAGTGTGAATTTCTTATATTTTCATCTCCCATGTCCATCTCTATAGGCCATGCAAAGTGTATGCCTATATTCAGACGACCAAAGGCAGTTATTTTATTTAAAAACAACTTGAACCTTTGAAGGCAGAGGGTATGATATATAGAGTTTGGTTTTCCTTTTTTAAAAAAAAGATAAAAACAATATTGGAATTAGCTTTTTCTCATTCTGCAAGTTTGCCAGGTTCTC
This sequence comes from Mus minutoides, assembly GCA_902729485.2. Lineage (NCBI taxonomy): Eukaryota > Metazoa > Chordata > Mammalia > Rodentia > Muridae > Mus > Mus minutoides. The sequence continues at coordinate 3,292,687 of LR749552.1, forward strand.
ATCTCTCTTTACAGATATCCCCACAATAATCTTAATTGAAATATTTATCTTTATGATTGAGGGATCTAAGTAATATAAAACAATTCATATTTAAGTATTCAAGTTCAAGTAATAATTTATAAGTCCAAGTGATAAAAAAATTCAATGTGAATTTAACTAAGCCAGTGGACTGAGCAATTGTCTAAAAAAATTAAACCAAAAAAGAATTTCATTTACAATTTTTGAAACAAAACAAAATAAAATGAGAACAGTTTTTTTTTTTAATTGTGAAATAACTTTATACTGAAAATTACATGACACCATTAAAGGAAACTGGGTCCCTAGAAAGCACAGTAAGGAATGTTAAACACTGAGCCATCTCTCGAGCTCCTGGCCCCATGATACTCCTCACTAAATAGAAACAATAATCCCAAATCCTTATTGAAATATAAAGCCCACAAATATCAAATATAACCTTTAGATTAAAAAATGGAAAAAGATGAGCTGCATGTGTAGCAGAGGATTGCCTTATCTGGCATTAATGAGAGGGGAGGCTCTTGGTCCAGTGAAGTCACAGTGCCCCAGCTTAGGGGAATGCCAGGGTATTGAGGTGAGAGTGGGTGGGTGGGTGGGTAGGTGGGGAATACCCTCCTAGAAGCAGGGGTGAGGAGGGATGGAATAGGAGGTTTGTGAAGGGGAAACCAGGAAGGGGGTAATATTTGAAATGTAAATAAGTAAAATTTCATATATATATGAAGAACATATATAATTTCTAAGGATACGTTGTATTCTAATAAAATATGACATTCTATTATATAATGTCAAAAAATGAAAAAAGAAAAAGCTGACTAATCACATCAACTGATTTAAAACACATTACGATGGTAAAGGCAACACAACCATTAAAAATGGGACAAGAGTGCTCGCTTCGGCAGCACATATACTAAAATTGGAACGATACAGAGAAGATTAGCATGGCCCCTGCGCAAGGATGACACGCAAATTCGTGAAGCGTTCCATATTTTTATATCGCTGAATATCAATGGACTCAATTCTCCGATAAAAAGGCATAGACTGTCAGACTGGCTACACAAACAAGACCCGACATTTTGCTGTCTGCAGGAAACACACCTCAGGAAAAACGACAGACACCACCTCAGAGTGAAAGGCTGGAAAACAATATTCCAAGCAAACGGCCCAAAGAAAAAAGCGGGGGTAGCCATTCNTATATATATATATATATATATATATATATATATATATATATATATATGAAGAACATATATAATTTCTAAGGATACGGTGTATTCTAATAAAATATGACATTCTATTATATAATATCAAAAAATGAAAAAAGAAAAAGCTGACTAATCACATCAACTGATTTAAAACACATTATGATGGTAAAGGCAACACAACCATTAAAAATGGGACAAGAATTTGAATATATTTTTCTCTACAGAAGATACAGAAACTGCCACTAGACATATAAATAAATATTCAACCTCTATTTTTACCAAAGGAATCTGCATTAAAACCACAGTGATATACTATTTTGTTTGTGGTGCTATCTATTAGCAGCAAATCATAGATAACTGAAAGCAAGGCTCTGTCAGAAAGAGCACGAACAAACAATTGGTACCATTTTCCTAACATTGTATAGCTAAATGAGAAACATTGGGTATTTCAGCAATCCCAGTATTGAGTGTCTACCAAAAGGAATAGACACTGGTACTCTGTAGACAGCTTCACTCTCACCTTCTGGTTACATTATACACAATGACCATTATAGAAGTGACCTAATGGCCCAGGAATGAATGACTATGCAGACGTTACAGAAAAAGATAAATTCTAACATTGAAGGTCCCCAATGAAGGAGCTAGATAAAGTACCCAAGGATCTGAAGGGTTCTGAAGCCCCATAGGAGGAACATCAATATGAACGAAACAGTACCCCAGAACTCCTTGGAACTAACCCACCAATCAAAGAAAACACATGGTGGGACATGAGGTTCTAACTGTTTATGTACCTGAGGATGACCTAGTCGGTCAACAATGGGAGGAAAGGTCCTAGGTCCCATGAAGGTTCTATGCCCCCGTATAGGGGAAGGCCAGGACTGGGAATGGGAGTGGGTGGGTTGAGGAACAGGGGAAGGGGATAGGGGAGAGGGGGTTTTTCAGAGGGGAAACTAGGAAAGGGAATAGCCTTTAAAATGTAAATAAAGAAAATATCTAATAAAAATAGATTTAAAAAAAGAAAACAACATGTATGAAGATATGTATAGAGAAAAATGCTAAGTGATATAAACCACACACAAAGAGGTAAATACTCTGACGGAACTCATTTATTCATGTACTTTCAAATACTCAAAGTCATAGGAGTGGTGAATAAAATGGAAGGGCCGGGAGGGGGGAGGGTATAGGGAACTTTCTGGATAACACTTGAAATGTAAATGAAGAAAATATCTAATAAAAGTTGGAAAAAATTGCCTTCCTCCCAGGTTTATAAGTAACAAACTAAAATTGGTAGCACAATATTTTTTTAAATATTACATTAATTTTTCTGAAAAATATTTCTGAATATTTCATAGTATCCACTGTGCATTCTTCCAGGAGGAACCGAATAGCATGGAACATTTTATTGATGAGTTTGATTCAATATTTCCAATGTTACATGTGTTTAGCAATTAGTATCATGTTACATCAGTATTATAGAGACTAAATAATTGACTCCAGCCCAGTTGGAATACCCTGATACTTACTAATGCCAACATGACAACAGACTATGTAGTATGGTGTGTACCTTGATTAGTTGTTGTTACATAAATTGACTTTAATATTTCAAAATGTAATATCGGTTTGGTTTCTGTACTTTCTGCCAACACATTATGTGTTTTCTTATTTTAATTGCCTATTTTTCTACTGATAATTAGTATAATTATAACTTGTTATTACTTCACAGTTTTGTGAAACATTTCCACTTCCATTTTGGTATGTGTCAATCAGTAGTAAAATAAATAACTGTATATGTTAAGTGACTTAATCGTGGTCTCTATTTCTCTCCCTGGGGAAAAAGACCAGTCATTTAACAACATGAACAAGACAGCCTGACCATAAAAAAAGAATGGATTTCTGCAAGTTAGAAAATGTTTAATAGGTTCACTTATCATATCATTTCTCATCATTCTAATGGAGCATATTATGATAGTGTTAGATAATTATAACCAACTAGGTCATTGAATAGTACTTCACTTGCTCTGAGACAATGTATGTATTCTGAAGTAACAAAACCTCCAAAACAATCAGAGAAACCATCAGTAGATGGTAATCCTATAACGCCAGTTTATCCTGGGATGAGAAGCCTCTTCAACATAAGGTTATTGAAGTTAGATGAAATTAGAGTAGTCATACCATCACGTAGAAATGACAGTTTACTCTCTGGCATAGATGAATGTCACACAGATTCATCAGGAGCATGATGACAGTTTAGTTGATATTTATAATGAGGGCACTTTGCGTGGAGGAAAAGTATCTATCAACAAGGGGTTGATTATCTTATTTCAAGCAGAAGGATATTAAGTACTTACTAGCACGTTTAATAAGAAATGAGGAATTTGTCCACTAGAATATTGAGGATTCTCCTCACCTGCATTCATATACTCGGTACTTTGCACATAAAAATAAATTATGGTCTACCCCTTCTAGTGGAGGGAATGAACTATGAAACTTTATGGAAGTTAAGATCATTTAAAACTGCCCCAGTATTCTCATTTTAATACTGACCATCAACCAATATCTCAATATTGTCATCAATATTTACAACATCCAAGTCTTTCATTTCTCCTTATACCTCAGATTTCTTTTTTTATTTCTTTTAATTTTATTATTATTATTATTATTATTATTATTATTATTATTATTATTGTTTGTTTTTGAGGCAGAGTTTCTCTGTGTGGCCCTGGCTGTCCTGGAACTCACTCTGTACACGAGGCTGGTCTTGAACTCAGAAATCTGCCTGCCTCTGCTTCCCAAGTGCTGGGATTAAAGGCGTGCGCCACCACACCCGGCTTATTTTTTCATTAGATATTTTCTTCATTTACATTTCAGATGTTATCCCGACAGTCCCTTATACTGTCCCCCCCACCATACTCCCCAACCCACAGATTTCTTGACATAGAGAAGTTTTGATCCTTTTCTTTCTGTGGAGTTACTCCTCCTCAGCTTTAACTATTAGAAGCATCTTGGTTGATCTCTAAATTTGCACTGTAAGTCCAACCTGGTATGTCCATTGTCTTCCTACAGTCTACCAACACCACACTGAATTCCAAAGAACTGTTTTTAGTTCCCTATGAAGACTTTCTCTCCATATTTTTGATAAGATTTCAGTTGCATTCAGAGAGATTCACAAAATATTGTTTCTAGTGCAAAGCTGTCTTCCTAACACCAGCTATAGTTTTCCTTTCAAAGACTCATTATAGTACCAGAAAATCAACCTCATAATATCTATCCTTACTGTGATATACCCCGGAGACATTTTGTGTTATTATGTGTTGCTCCTGTTATCTTTCCAAGAATATATTTAGGTAAGAAAAGAAAACACAAGGTCCATTCTCTACAACAAAAATTCTCTTGCACAATTTATTTTCAGTTATAACATTATTATGATTGGATATTGAATCCTAACTTTTAATTTCTTTGCCAGGACAATGGATAGTTGTGGTCTCATCTGGATTGTGTTTTCCCCTTAGTCATTCAGTATGACTTCTTCCACATCTTCCAAAATTCACAGCTCTGATGGCTTCAGTCTACTCAAAGTGCCACAGTTACAAATCCAATTAATCACCAATGCTTCAGTCATTCAGTCACAGCTCTTTGCCCTTTAAAGGAGTATATACAATTCTTTATAACCTTAATTGAATGTCTGAATCCAATTTCCCAATTATATTGCCCCATGAAGCAAGACCCAAACTCTACTAGTTAGTTTGTTTACCTTTCTTCATTTAGATTTTAAATTTTTGTACTTTATTTTTGCCTCCATTCTGAGATAAACCACGCACACATATTCTTCATATTCTTCGTGAATGTGTTCTCTGTTTTGATTGTCATATCTTTGACTTTGGACCTGAGAACTAAGCCTAAACCTTATGAGTGAGTTTTGGCTAAATATTTATTAAATGCAATAAACTGAATGGGAATCCTTTCATAGATGCACAATAATAAAAAAAAAAAAGTTAAACATTTACTGCTCTGGATTTGCCATCTGCTTTTGTATAGCAAAAGTGTTTTCGTTCCCTCCTTTCCACCTCAACCCTTAATATTTTCTTCTGATGAAAAGGCACCAACTGAAAAAGAGTTTAAAAGACATATGTGGACATCTGCTCTTAGAAGCCACTTTACAAATAAGGATACCACAGAATAGGAAAAACAGATGTGTGGTGTTCAAGAGATTGCTTGTAGAGCCACAGGAATGATCCAAAAGCCTACAAACACACAGACTCCCCCTAAATGAGAAATGAATGCATGTAGGAGCTACTAGGGCACCCAGATGGATACCAGAGTAAAGCTTTATCCTTCCTTGACTTTACTATTCACTGTTCTTTCTGGAAAAACAGAGGTGCCATTTTGCCCACCTCATTGTATTCCTATACAAGAAAGAATGTGCACTTATAACTTTATTATCAAATGATCCAAATAATCTCACAATGTACATATACATATGAGACCTGTACATATTATCTTAAAAGAAAATGATAAATCAGTTCTGAAATATTGATCTCTGTCATTTGGTTCATAACTGGAATTGTTTACATTAAATATACTTTAAATTTTATTTATTTTACTAAGTATTTATAAATTAAGGTTGAAACTAGGCCATCTGTATTGTAGCCAACATTTCATCTCTGTAAGGACAACTGCTACTATGACTTGACCACCCCTGGTCCTCTTTAGAATACAATAAACAACTATGTTTCTATAATATAACATTAGAATAATATAACTTGTGAAACTCCATACCTGTTATATGTGTGTGTTTGTTATATGTATATATTACATATTATATCACAAATAGTGAGATGATACACACACATGTGTGTGTGTGTGTATATATGTGTATATATATATATATATATATATATATATATATATATATATATACATATATATATATATATATATATATGCAAAATTGATTGCTAGCATTTAAAAAACAGTATATCAGCATGGACAATTTAAGCAAGGTTTTGAGATTCACTGTTTCAAAGTCTGTTGAATCTGCTTGCCAGCAGTTGGCATGATATTCATAAAATGGGCAACAGCCTGCATGTGGTTTCTCTTCCTCATTTTTAGAGTTGGAAAGTAAACTTCTAGGAAGGCTTGCTCAGGACATTCATCTTCGGGCATCTGTAGATGTTGCTTGTCAGGCATAGATTAAGCTACCACCTATACACACAAGAGAATTTAAAGGAAGCAGTATGCCTGCTACCAGTTTTCCAGAATAAAAGATGAAGATTTAGAATTGAAAGTCATAACACCATCTAAGCCCCTCTTCAAAACTTACAAAGAAAATAATGATATCCCAAAGCAAAGAAATTTATCCAAGGAAGATGTCTCTCTATGTCCTCTCTGTGGCCTCCTGTTGAAAGATTTAGGCTCCTATCTTGTTATAGAGCTTCTACACATGCGTAAAACTTAACTATATTTTCCTAAATTTAATTCAAATTTTAGGGTGCTATTATACTCTTGGTCATTAGAAATATTTTATCCTGGAGAAGAAACAAATGAAAACAAAGGGTGAGCCTGCTCTTAGTACAAATAAAAATGAATGAAACAGGAAGTATAATTTCATCTTCTTGAGCCTAAGGTGCCAAACTGTAGTCAATGGTAGTATATTAGGGTCCATCAGATATTAGTAGTCTCATACTCTGATATGTGTTTAAATATTAAGTATCATCTAGAAATTAATAGAACTTTGTTTAGGGAAGTGATTAATGATCTTAAAACACAATTCATTGGAGCAAGAGAAATATATGTTGGGAATGTTCTAGAGAAAATCCTAGAATTTCATTTGAACAAATTGCTTCATCAAAGGCTAGTTCTTCTCCTCCTCTTCCAGAATTGAAAGTGCCAACCACAAATAAATTAATAAACAAGTACTGTTTCCCCCTAGGGATAAAAAGACTATCCATACCTTCTGTAATAGTGTGCCTATAAGCACTTTTCAGGCAGGGGAAGATCTGGAGATGTGAATTCCAATCTCATGGCCCTTCATGCTTACTCCATAGGATGGGCTGGACTCTGTGCACACCTGGTCAATGGTTTAGTCAAAATGGAAAAGGGACTAAGAAGGTCAGCCTTTACCTATCAATACCCTCCCCATTCATCAAGTTAGAGGAAGAAAACAGATTTTTATCTTTGTTTGAACATAAAAGTCATGATGGATGTTGAATAGAAGATGCCTTTGATAAGTTGTTTTCTCATTTCAACATTTGACTGGTTGTGTCATATTGTACCATACTCTATTATACTATGACTATTTGGCTGTATATTTCTCTTCTCCAGGATCCTATCTAGCATGAAATAAATTTCAGAAAAATGGCTAATCTATATCCTTTGTAATCTTCTGTAATTATAACTCCAGCCAAGCTTATGGTGAAGACATAAACTTGGGGTGAAGGGATAGGAACTTTGAGAATTCTCCAAGAGCAAAGAAATGTCTTGAGATTTTCATATTTGAAGCGCTTGTACTTCAATCCCTGACAGACCCTGAAACAGATCTCCAGAGACCTTACAGCTCTATGCTCATAATGACTACACATGTTTCTCTTCATCTCAGACCCTAAAGAAAAATGTCTTTCCAACACAGGTTGACACCAAGGGGTAAAACAGCTATTTCCCTATGGCTTCCCGAAGGGTCAGTATTCTCCTGTAAACACTTGTCCTTAGAGGGTGAAAAATAAATCTCTTCATATATAAAACATTTTGAGCTATTTAGAAGGGAAAACCACATAAATTTCAGCTATTATTACCATTATTATCTCTCAATCATTTAATATGATCTGATATATTATATTCCCTTTAGGCCCATGGAACCTCTATTCTGAATTATGATTTATAAAAACACTCACATTTAATAGAGTTTTATGCCTGTAACTTTAGTGAACTCCTTTTTTTTTTTAATAGAAAATCATTCCCGTGTGATCATTTAAATGTCTGTTTTACCTTGGATGTTTACACTTCCATCAGTAAAGTGTATCAGTGACAATCCAAGATATAGAAAAAAAAAGGTTAGGAAAAAAGAAACAAGATTGTGTAACACAATCTGTTTCTACAAACGTATCTTGCATTTCAGGATTTCTTTCAGAGACATTAATTTTTCCATATTTTTTATAAGTCTGAAATTGGTCACTTCGTAAAAAAAAAGGTATGAAACTTTCAAGAGGTGCCATTTAGACTCTGAGAGCATCAAATTCAAAAATGAGGCATCCTTACAAGAAGTCCATAATGCCTCCGTTTCAATTCATTGTGAAGGCTAAAGTGAATTGTGTGTGATTCTTCCGAAGTGGTCCTTATTAGTATATTGGAAAGGAATAGGAATTGTAAAGCGGGTGAGCATCTTTTCAGCATGTAAGTCACTTCCTGCGAATTAGATGCTTGGGGGACACCTGCCTATCACAATGTTGATTCTAACCTCAGAACCACATGAAACTAGAAAATGGCTGACATCTGTGACTCAAGAGAAAGTCCTTGAGTAGCATACCACCTACAACTGCAGGGTTCTTCAATGTGATTTCAACATGCAAGGGCAGTCACCTTCACTACTTTTAGAATGTAGATGCTGGTGCATCCGAGATTTGCAAATCATTCGTGGTAATGAACTTGCTTCCAAAATATCTTTCTAGAACAAGCTATTCTGGGAAGAATAAGACTTGTTATCCTGTGGTATAAAATTTGTAGATTTCAGAACAAATGCAGGCCTATGAAATATGCAATCCAGATGTCAGCTGACCCACACACTGGGGTCAATTTTATCCTGTTCCAAATTCAATATGCTACTAAATCTCTTCTGGTATTCATTAAAAAGAATCTTGGATAACAGAAGTGACACTTTTATAGTTTAGAGACTGGTCTCTACTCCACACCTTATTCTCAAGACCACAAAGATTTTCATCAGGTGGGATGGAGAGATGGCTCAGCCTTTAATGGCTAGGTTCATAACCAAAAAGAAATGATTTTCATCACATACCATATCATCCTTCTCTTTTTCCTCCACACTGGGAAGCAATTACTGTAGGTGGACCTAGGCAAGGTATTCTCAGGCATTCCTCTAAGCAATGGACCTCTAACTTCAGCTGCTCCTTTGGGCATGCTCACTAATTCCTATGTCTTTCAAAAGTTCAGTAATGATGCTCTCAATTTCACATCTCTACTAATGTATATACAGAGATTATTAGTCTAAAGGAAATATCCAACATTCCTTAAAATTACATAATTTATGAAACAAACAAACAAAATGCTAAGATGCAAAACTATTTAAAAAAAAAACACATACACACTAGATTGTGGAAGGTCTGAAGAGAGAGGTTTTCATTTACTCCTTGGAGGTATATTAGAAAACTATTTAAAAACAAGTATTAGTAATATCTGTAGAAAATCATTTAAAAACCAGTATTAGTAAAACTCCAAAAATTTCAGCAGTAGTGAGCTTTGGAGAAGAAGCTATGGGAGAGTGAAGACAGGTCCAGTAATGGATGTAATACTTGCAGGCTCTGTTTTAGAATCTCAGCAAAGGCTATATGCCACCTGTCTAGATGTTGATGTTAGGGAGAAATCAAACTTACAACCTCTTAAATAGGTCATGATCTATTTTGAGAAATACCTATGTTCTAAATGGAAAAGCAGGTGTATGACTATGATTTTGGGGTGAAGTGTCCAAAGAACAAAGACATAAGACATTTACTGTGCTGATGCAATTCTTCTGGGCCACATTGGCATATTAGCAATGTTTGTAAATTAATGAAGATTAGATCACTATATTTTTTTGCATAAAGTTAAAATATATTTGCAATTTGGATCAAAGAATAGAAAACAGTGATGTTCTTTTCCATAAATATATTTAAATAAACAACAACACAATGTAACAGTTTTTTAATATTCATGTCATTGTATCCTCACATAATCATTTAGCAGATTTAATAATTATATTTTTATGATAAAAATTTCTATAGCACAGATGTTCTGTCAATAGTAACTCTAAAGGATAAAATATTCCTTTAAAATATAAATTATAAGCACTGATGCAGCAATTTTAATTATATTTTAAAATACTTTCTAGACCTTGTCTTGAAAAAAGAAAGTATTTTTTTATAAAAATCTTAATTGCTTGTACTTCAGGGTTTGTCAGACAATTGGTCTCTGGTAGCAATGACTAAACTCTGCCATTAAAATCCAAATGTAGCCATAGGCAATTCTTTCATTATGCCATGGCTCTGTTACAATAAAACTTTATAAAACAGATATCTGACTCACTAGCCTCAGAGCCATATTGAACTGATCCCTAAAGCAGATGTATATGATATCTATTATATTTGCAATAAAATAATCCATTACTGGAAGATCATAAAAGAAATGAAAAACTACTTGTTACTTAACTGAATGTTCTAAAATTGTATATAACAATGTATTGTATATGTTATATATGATTTTATTAAATAGAGTAGTTATGCCTTTTATCAATATTCACAAAAGTTACTTCTGTATCAATAGATAAAACATTTACTTGTAATTTCTTCAAATCTATGCAACATTTTACCTCCTTATATTTCTATGTTTTAATAGAATATAACTTGTGCTGTATATTTCAATGTTCTTTTTTGATTTACAAAAATATTTTGAGAAAACTTTTATGAACTAATTACTTGTTGTGAAAAAAGGGATATGGCCTAAATCAGATCAACTCACAAATTTTTATAGTTTTAGAGACCATTCTTTAAAATAAAAAAAAAATTGTGTAAATTTCTAATTAAAACATATTGTCTACCCACAAATAATATTGAAACAATCACTGCTTAATAGTTCTCTTTTTGTTGTTGTTTATGACTTTTAAAGCAGTTTGTAGCCTGTCCAAACCCATTAATTTAACAGAATGGAGACTTTGTTGCATCCATTTGTTAGGAGTTTCCCTAAAGTCTGTTATGTGTCTCATGAAGATTCTACATGTTTCTTTAAGTTTCTTGCTAAAAGGGATGAAAAGATCTGTATGTTAAAAATTTCCATGTTTGGTAAAACAAAAAAGGAAAGGTGGTCACAGCAGAATGGAAAGTCATTCTGTGATCAAAAATTGAAATGATTAATATTATTTGAGAAGTCCACAAAGACAAAAGTGATCTATAGATTTGAAGCAATTTCTAGTGATATGCAAATGACATTCTTTAAAGACCTAGAAAATAATTTTCTAAAAAAATCCTTATTTATAAGGAATCACAGATATGCTAATTTTGTGACCGTGATTGTGATTGATTGTGATTGATTATGACTATGATTGAAGAAAGGAAGAAAGAAAGAAAGAAAGAAAGAAAGAAAGAAAGAAAGAAAGAAAGAAAGAAAAAAGAAACAAAGAAAAAGAAAGAAAGAAAAAAGATCCAGAAAAGCCAAAGTTACCTTGAGAAAAATAAATCGAGGAGACAAAGCTCAAAATTTCAAAGTATACTACAGGTTACAATAACATTGACAGATGGTGTGGCCATAAATACAGACATATACTCAATGGAAACAAGGAAGGCTAAGGAGTGCATGCTTACATGTATAGTCACCTGACATTTGACAAGTGTATTGAGAATATAGACTTGAAGAAGATAATCATTTCCATATCTGGTGTTGGAAAGATTGGAGATATATATATATATATATATGAATGATAGTAAAGTAAGAACCTATCTCTCCCCAGTTACAAAATTAAATTTACAGTACATCAAATACTTAAATACAAACATGAAAATCTGGAGCTACTAGAAAAAAAATTAAGGAAATTCCTCAGAAAATTGGCATTGGCAGTTCTGGTTTCTGTTGTTGTTGTTGGTATAGTTGTTGTTGTTCTGTTTCTTATATAAGAGCCCAAACAGAGAAATCAGATTGAAAATTCAGACAAAATGTATTATATAAGACTACAGATATTCAGCCGGGCATAGGAAACTTATCACTAATGTGCAAGAGACAATGTATTGAATGGCATGTTTAAAACCTCTATATCTAACCAGGATTGATAAATTAAAAACAGTACTAGCCTGACGGGGTATGGTTAAAGGAGAAACACTTTACTCCATTGGAGGAAGTGAAAGCTCATGTGTCTATGGAGTATGGAGCTAACTCAGAAAAGTGAAGAAGAGCTTTGCTGTGCAGGATCAACCCCACTGCTGAATACACATGCAGAGAAATCTGCATTCTGTGTTCATCCCAGAGCTACTCACAACCGCCAAGAAGTGCAGATGACCTTAGTGTCCACCAGCTTATGGATGATAATGATAATGAATATGGAATTTTGTACGTATTTTGATGGGATGTTATCTGGCCATAAAAATGAAAGTGTCTTGTCATTTGTGAAAGCATAGACGAAACTGGAAATAATCGTATTAAATGAAATAAGCCACATGGGGACGGACAAATATTGCATAATTTTACTCATCTAGATAATCCAAGAATAACCTACTTGCATAGATATTTATAATATAGCACTGACTGCAGCCGCAGGAGTGGGGTGTGGAGGAGAGATGAAAAAAATGATTCAATTCAACATTTATAAAACTGAAATTGATATTTAATTTAAAATGTAAGTTAAATTAAATGTATGTAAAAATAGAAATCATGTCTTCTTCAAAATAATCTTAACTTATCCAATTATCAATATAATTAAAAACACAAGAAGATTATAAATTATAAATTATTTTAAGACAGTATAATATGAACCAAAGTTATTCCAGTGAACTGGATATACTAATATTCTGCATGTGTTTAAAGTCAGATCTTTAGTCTGCACTTGTTGTGTTTGGAGGTATGTGTAGCACAGAATAGGTGTGATAATCAGAGAATAACTTGAGCGAAGGAAATTACATGATTGGTTTCTCTCCCTCACTGGGTGTGTGCTGGGGGTTGAACTCTGGTCATTAGATGGTAACACAAACATTCATTCACTGATTTATCTCTTAACCCTTAACTCATATATCTGAAATTCAATTCAACATTCTAAAATAATCATACAATGAGATGGCATGATTCTAGAATTCACTGCCACTCTAGTGGTTACTGTACAATGTATTCCTCATACACAATTTATGTATACAGTTTGGGGCAATGCATATAAATTTGAGATGAGTCACAACTGCTAATATTATAAACATTCTTCAGCATGCACTGTACAACTGTGGGCAAACCACACCAGTTCATGGACATCCATGTTTCTCTTGAGCACTCCAGCAGCAGGGCAAGAATGGGAAATGGCTTATCTGGTGCTATTGGGAAATAATACATTATCACTCAGGAACCTATTATATCAATGCTGTGTGATAGGATACACCCAGAAAACCACTTCACATGGCATCTCTTTTATTTAAGTACACTCCTTTTCAAACTTTGATTAGACTCACAAGTTGTGACCATCTCCACTATTCTCTGTGATACAGCCCACAGGTCTCTGGAGCATGTTGCTACAATTACCTTTGATTTCAAAACATTTAAGATGAAAGCCATTTCCTGAGGCATGTGTTATGAATATGAGGTTAATCTGGAGCCAAGAGTAAAGACTGGGGCCAATAACATGAGCATCTCATCTTTATTTGTAGTAAATTTAATGAATTTGTGTGTGAGAAAGATAGACCATAGAGGCCCTCTAGAACACATGGGGCAGGGCTAGATAGATGTCTAGAGGGTTACAAGTACTGTCTGGTCTTGCTGAAGACCAGAATTTAGTTCACAGCACCCATGTTACTCACAAGCATCAGTAACTTCATTTACAAGAATCTAGTACCATCTTCTGTTAGCTGTAGAGTCCTACATGCAAGTGGTGCTCTCAGGCACACACACATGTACATATAAAAATAAATACATATTGAAAATTCAGGAGCAAGTTCTTTTCTTCTTAGCTAATGTTCCTTCTTTATTTTATTTTTATTATTAGATATTTTCTTGATTTACATTTCAAATGCTATCCCCTTTTGTATTTTCATCTCCAAAAATCCCCTATACCCTCTCCCTCCCTCTGCTCCCTAATCCACCTACTCCCACTTCCTGGCCCTGGCCCTGGCATTCCAGATTATATATAATCTTCCCAAGACCAAGGGCCTCTCCTCCCACTGATGACCAACTAGGCTAGAGACACGAGCTCTGAGAGTACTGGTTAGTTCACATTGTTGTTCCTCCTATAGGGGTGCAAACCCCTTCAGCTCCTCGTACACTTTCTCTAACTCCTTCATTGGGGACCCTGTGTTCTTTCTAAACTAGAATGTTTCTTTGTTATTTCTGATCAAGACAGGGTAATAAATAAAATTACTTTTCAATAAAAATTTTACCCACATCAGTTTTTTCCCTATGAATATATATCTAATTCAAAAAACACATTATTGTGTGTCAGGTTTGTTTTGAAACATTGTCAGGTAAGAAGTGTTCATATGTAGTTTAATGGAACCTGATCCCGGGGAACTCTGTTAGAGATGTAGGAAGTACCTTAGGAGAGGAAAGGGAGCCAATGAAATGTACATTCAGAGGTCTGTGGGTAACTGGAGCATAACCCTCCTGGGAACTTTGGTCTCCTTGTTTTGATGAGTCAAGGGTTTTGCACTGGTGTTAGCAAGTTTAGCTGCAATACTCCAAAGTGTGTGTGTGTGTGTGTGTGTGTGTGTGTGTGTGTGTGTGCGCATTGCGTGGGTGTGCATGTGTGTCTTAAATAAATGTAATATTTATGTGGATCCCAAGTTACAAAAACAGAGTCAGTAGCCTTTTACTTCCAAAGTCATAAGAGTCAGCTTCGCCCACCATAGGAAAGGACATACATCAATGTTTCCAAATTTTCCCAAGTCTGAGACCCACTTAATGCCATTGGGACTGAACTTGCATGTTCTATTACCATGTAAAAATAGAACTTAAAATTGCATGATGCATAAGAAGGCTGTTAGTCTCGGCTACTATTAATGGTTGCATTTATAAAGTCAGCAGTATCTTTGCACTATTTTTCCCAACATTCTCCAAGGGCCTTTATAAACACTTTGTATACATTTGCTTACAAAATCCTTTAAAACCAAATCAATGGTTTATCTTTCCCCATGCCTCAGGCCAGGAAAACTCCACAAATCTCTGATATAATACAGAAGTTCATCTATTCTCCATAGGTATAAGTAAAGGGGTTTTCTTCTCCCCCCTCTCTCAATCTTTCTCTCTCCCTCTTTTCATCCTTCCTGTATCTATCTCCCCCCATCCTCCTGTCTTTGCGCTCCTCTGTTTTGCTTCATCTCCAACAAATCCTTAAATAAAAACCTCACCTTTAATGGAAAAATAGTTTAAAATTATTTTTAATGCAAACATACCCTAATTTTGAGAGTTGCTATTTCTTTATAAGTGTAAAAGAAGATCTAATATATGCAGCAAATTCATGATTGTCAGTGATGAAGGCAGGACTTTGAATCCTGATTCAGTAAAGATGCTGAACATTCACAATCATTAATAATAAATTTGTCCCATTAATTCTTTTTTTCTATTTTAGATACAAACTGAAATAAATATTTTTCTTAGTTCTTGGAGAACATTGTTAAATGAAAGAAATATCTGCTCTTTGAAATTTTAGTCATACGAGCTTCCTATTATAAACTGTGTTTTTGAACAAAATGGACAGATCAATGATGGAAGGCCATACAACCGGTGCTGGCGGAGACGCTGTGGTTGTTGCATTTACAGGTTCCAATGCAGATTCAAAGACTTTGCTTGGCTGTTGAAAATCACTCATATGGCATTATATCCATGTATAGAAGTATAACACATTTTCTTTTAAAAGCTTTCCCTGGACTTGGCTTGGTGCTGAAAGAATGCAGAAAGATTCTATCAACTCTGTGCATTCAGCATTGACAAAAATCTCTAGCTGCATATGTAGCAGAAGATGGCCTAGTTGGCCATCCTTGGGAAGAGAGGCCCTTCCTGAAGTCTTGCAAACTTTATATGCCCCAGTACAGGGGAACACCAGGGCCAAGAAGTGGGAGTGGGTAGGTAGGGGAGTAGGGCGGTGGGAGGGTATAAGGTACATTCAAGATAGCATTTGAAATGTAAATAAAGAAAATACATAATTAAAAAAAAGAAAAAAAATCTAGTTGTCTCCTCAGATCTCAAGATAATTTCATTAGGAATTTAACTCACCGAATTAGAATTTAACTCACCGAATTATATCTCTCTTAAATGAAAGTGTTCATTTCTGCTGAAAATGTTTCCCCTTTGTGGTGAGATACTTCTTAAAAATCAAGGAATGGGTCCTAAGATAGGTAACATGCTGCTGCTTTGCTCCAATAGTCTACAAGCCCTGCTTCAATCTACTCAGTGGTGGCAAGAATATGCTTGTTTAAATACAGACCTGAAACATGCAAAGAATTCACAAACACAAAGGTAGACATTCATTTCCCGAACACCCTTTCCATCTTCCTGGCCACAGAACACAGTTTAGAAGCATAGTTTTTGTTTTTGTTTTTGTTTTTGTTTTCTTTTTTTTTAAACATATATTAGTCATTTGTGGTTTCTCTTTCATATTCCTGAAAGTATTTCTATCTGGTGATTATTCTGCCATTTACTAGAGTCCTTTGTGGCAAGTCACATGGTTACTGTACAGGGACACCATCAGTAGAGAAGCATGAATCCAGGAGTACATAAAAATCAAGAGGTAATGAGGCTAAAAGCCATTAACATGACAAATTCTATTGTCGAAAGCCACATGCAATAAATACGTTTAACAAAATCAGATAGCAGGCTGTAATTGTTCTTTGGTACTTCTCTCTGGAAGATTTCCCCAGGTTTTATAATCATTAAAAAAAAAAAAAAAAAGGCACTCTTAGCTGCAGGTACCCACAATGGTATAAGAATTCAGATCCTCAGTCCCAGCCAGTCTTACCATGTCCATGAGACATGTTGCTGGGATTAACAGTACAGGATACTGAGTATAGTTCACAGGAGACTGTTGATGTTTTATAGAAAAACTCAACCTAACACAGAGAACTGCAGTCAACTAAGAGAAGCCAAGTGAGAGCCGTCGTCATCCATCAGGAAGAAGATACCACTTAACTACACATTACCCAGTGATCAGCAATTAAAGCATGAATGCAAGTAACATCATGCAGACTGAGCTGGTTTTACATACATGCATACATACATACATACATACGCATACATACTTGAATGTACTAGCAATTAATTAAAATCAGAGGCATGGATTTTTAAAGAGAACCAGGAAGGGTGTATTGAAAGGGTTTAGAGTGAGGATAGTGAAAGGAGAAATATTGTAATTATATTATAATCTCAAAAATAAAAATATTTTAAAGAGCCGCCATTGTGAGTTCTACAGGTAAAATTTTCTAAAAGGATCCACAAGATCTACGTTGTAGAAACTTTATGAAAGGTACAGACAAATATAAAATGCCAAGGTGAATTAAGATGTTTCTCAACTCCACAGACTCATGTGCTTGCTGATAAAAAGCAATATTTAAAATTAATATTAAATACTCCAACAAACTGCATAAATGGTATTCAGTTCTCAGCCCCAGCTGGTAGTGCTGAAAATGCTTTTGAGTTAGTCACACTGGCTTGCTAGATGTCCAGTTTCTAGCTAAGTGAGAAGCATTTATGTTGTATATCCCAAGGCAAAGTGACATCAAGAGCTAAAAGGAATGTCAGGAGACTGGCTAGATTAGGTCAAGGGGAAATGCGTCCCACACTATGGCACTGATCTCTTGAAACACAGAGCCCCACTTGCATCATTTCAGCTAGCTACATAATTGTTTTAATTATCCAATCTTAATATTTCTCTTAGATCCCTTGTAATACACTCTGAAGTCTCTCAGATATTAGTAAATTGAATGTATATGCACTCAACTCCCATTTGGGGGGTAAATAAGACATAAATATTATCAAAGCCAATTTAAAGAGAAAACAGAGGTTTGAACAATACTTCTAATAACTAAAAGACTGGGGCTTTCCACAGTCACCATTGTTAAAAAAAAAAAAAAGGTTCAATGAATATCATACATACATGAAGCTGTTTAAAACAGTCATCAGGCATGATTGAAACCATCCTGGTACTAAGAAACCAGTCTTTAAATGCCTATCAAATAATATCACTCAAAAAAGATTCAATTAGATTAAAGAGGAACACAAACAAATATGGGTACTTAATTTATTAATAGCCTGATTGTTACTAGGACTTTGAGAATGTGGGCTCTGTGGCAGGGAGACATGCACACACAGTTCTAATTAACACCAATCACACACGCTAATGGTAGAACCTACTGCTTAAGTAAATGAACATCCTTACCCCTGCTGCTTTGAAGAGCCTGATAGGCGTGCACTTTATTGACAAAGTAAGCTAATTTACAGAGTGATTGTCCAAGAGGGAACTGCTGTTTATTTGCAGAGTTTTTCCCATTGAACTCACAGGGCAAACATAGCACTTAAATTGTTAATTAAAATATCAACAGATAAAAACGTAAACATTGGGTTTTCTTCAGAGCGCACTGACATAGCCTCACTCACAACCAGATCCCGATATACCCTGATCATTGATTTCTGAGGACCAGAGTAACATCTAGACAACGCGTAGGTGATTCAGCTTCCTTAGTGCACAGAGGAGAGAAGTTACTGATAAAAGCAATAAAGCTTAAATGTGCTCCTCCTCAGAACATCTAGGATACCTCCGTTTCCTGGGTTGCTTCTGTGGCACTCACCTGCAGGTACCACAAAAGAACATCCGAAATTTGAGCAGCATAGGCTGTAGAGAAAACGATATATTGATGCTGGGCTTCCTTAAAAAGCGAGCATAGAATTTAGGTACGAGTTCCAGTGTCCACATTAACTAAGAAGGGGAAGGGCAACTCAAATCGTGAGCTAAGCATTTTGGAGTTTCATGCAAGCATGGGAGGTGATTCTGTAAATGACGCCTGCATCGCTATGAAATGCTGTCATCAGAGGACCGCGCTCAGTTTGATTAGTTTAGGTTGGTTTCCTTCTCAGTTATCAACTTTGTCCCCTTAGGCTACCTACTCAAGAGGAACTCTCTCACGGTTGTTTTCTCTGAAAGCAAGGGGAATATCCTTGCTTTTCAGGAACCAAGTCTTGTTAGCTAAGGAAATACTTAAGCGCGGAAGCACCAAGAAATCCAGGAGTGTTCTTGAAATACACTTCTTGAGCCTAATTTACATTTCAAATGCTATTCCTAAAGTACCCTATACCCCCCCCCTCCCACCCTGTCCTACTCCCCTACCCACCCACTCCTTCTTCTTAGCCCTGGCATTCTCCTGTACTGGGGCATATAAAGTTTGCAAGACCAAGGGGCCTCTCTTCCCAATGATGGAGGACTAGGACATCTTCTGCTACATATGCAGCTAGAGACAAGAGCTCTGGGGGTACGGGTTAGTTCATATTGTTGTTCCACCTATAGGGTTGCAGACCTCTTCAGCTCCTTGGGTGCTTTCTCTAGCTTCTCCATTGGGGGCTCTGTGTTCCATCTTACCAAGATACAATTCGCAAAACTCATGAAACTCAAGAAGAAGGAAGACCAAAGTGTGGATACTTCGATCCTTTTTAGAAGGGGGAACAAAATACCCATGGAAGGAGTTACAGAGACAATGTGTGGAGCAGAGACTGAAGGAATGACCATCCAGAGACTGTCCCACCTGGGGATCCATCCCATATACAAATACCAACAAGAACTTGCTGACATGAGCCTGATATTGCTGTTTCCTGAGAGCCTCTGCCAGTGCCTGACAAATACAGAAGTGGATGCTCACAGCCATCCATTGGACATAGCACAGGGTCCCCATTGAAGGAGCTAGAGAAAGTAGCCAAGGAGCTGAAGGGGTTTACAGGCCCATAGGAGGAACAACAATATGAACTAACCAGTACCCCCAGATCTCCCTGGGCCTAAAACATCAACCAAAGAAAACATATGGTGGGGCATGGCTCTAGCTTTATGTGTAGCAGAGGATGGCCTAGTCAGTCATCAATGGGAGGAGAGGCCCTTGGTCCTGTGAAGGTGCTGTGCCCCAGTATAGGGGAATGCCAGAGCAAGGAAGCAGTAGTGGGTGGGTTGGTGAGCAGGGATAGGAAAGGGGATAACATTTTAAATGTAAATAAAGAAAATATCTAATAGAAAGAAAGAAAGAAAGAAAGAAAGAAAGAAAGAAAGAAAGAAAGAAAGAAAGAAAGAAAGAAAGAAAGAAAAGAAAGCCAGACTTATTTCAGCAGTTGGTGGCTTGGGGGATGGGGATCAGTGAGACTCCAACCTCTCTTTCTCTCTCTCTCTCTCTCTCTCTCTCTCTCTTGCGTTTTTTAGATTATGCAAGATTTAATCTGTATCTGGTCCTATCATCCTATCCAAGGCTGGTTAAAAGAAGAATCTATAGGTGGTAGAAGAGAGATGAGGAACTAGGTTAAGAGGTGAGGGAGGCAGGAGATGCTGCTGATGTAGGGGACTTCCCGTTGCCATTAGCCTTGATTTTTCTTATTGAATGAACACAGGAGGCTATTATAAAAGAGGGGCTTCTTCTGACAGTCATGCATATGCACAGTCCCACATGCACACTCACTCACACTGTTGTATTGTGTGAGTATGTATGTGTATGAAGGAGGGTGGAGACAATTTGAACAAATGGGTTTCCTAGTTTATATCCATGCTCCTTATTCCCTGGGAAATATGATTGGAGGTAACATAGATCATGGCTACCATTCCTCCATACTTTTGTGGGATTCACTAAGCCAAGACTTTAGCTAGGTCAAGCCAACAGTGTACTTTGGCCAATACTTTTCAGTGAATTGAGAAACCTAGGGTGGTCTGGTGAAGTGCTTTTAGAAGGATGAGATAAACAGTATCAGCAAGATCAACATTTAGAACTCTTTGGTGCTTATCAACTTGAAGCTTGAGATCCAGTCCTTGACAAAGATATTGGAATGTAAAGTCACCAGTGAGGTCCATATCTGCAATTCCAAAGTTTCTATTAGTCCTATTTAAAAGTTTTCAAAGGAAAAATGAATTGTAGTAAGGTTTAGGCCAAACTAAAGACCAGAGAACAAAAACAAAACAAATAAACAAACAAACAAACAACAACAAAATATTATCTTAAATGTCATTAATGAAAATTTACTTAGATTGTATACTTTTAAGTAATGTTTTGGTGTCTGCTGAGTATTTTATACTTGTTTAACATAGTTGGGTGCTCTCACATTTTCAAGTTCTTAACAGCCACACATGGTCCATGAAATCTCTACTCAAAAATAAAACTGTAAGCCTCAGGTCAGCTCCTGCACACAGGGAAGCCACACTAAAACTGAGTTTCATTTTTCTCAAAAAACAATGTGTGTGTGTGTGTGTGTGTGTGTGTGTGTGTGTGCGTGTGAGTGTGTGTGTGTGTGTGTAACTCTTTGGTGCTTATCAACTTACATACACACACACTCACACATACACACACACACACACACACACACACACACACACACACACACACACATACTCAGAAGAGAGAGCATGGTTGTTACAGTCATTCTGATTATGTGAGGCTTAATTAAGGCCAGAGTCAAGCCAGAGGCAATGGAGTGGTGAGAGCTGAATGGTCTGGAAGCTTGTTTGGGCAGACCCAGACATCACACAGTACTGCTTAAGAAATAGTGTTCTCCTATGCTGGAGTGATTACAGAAAAAGAAAAAACAAAAAACAAAACAAAACAAACAAAGAAACAAACACAAACACATGACAGTTCACAAGAGGTAGCTAAAAACAAAAAATGGCACCTGAAACTACAATCCTTTCAATACCCAAATCCCGTTCTCTAGCCGCTGAACTTCTGAAGTTCTCACTTATTTTGTGTGAACTCTAAAGTGCCATTATGTCCTGCTCCTCTTGGCTCTGGCTTCCCAAAACTGTCTCTGCATTCTGTAGTGCTAGCCTTAGCTGCCCTGGCCAGTGCTTAGCCACTTCCATGCCTAATTCCACGCAGCATCTCCGAGCACAAGGGCTCTGTCAATTCCCTTTCCTTTGTTATCTGCAGTCCCAGTCACAAGAGCTGACACAAGGGATGCACTCAATAAATGTCAAATAAATAATTGACTATTTGAAAATAATTTATATTTTTAAATGTCAGTGTAAAAAATTGATACCAAACATTGTTTTATAACATTTTTCTTATTAAAAATATAACATCTACTCATTAAATAAATTTGGAAAAAAGTATATAGAAGAATATATATATATATATATATATATATATATATATATATATATATATATATAAAATGAAAAAATATATGCTTAGTGTTAGCTTATCATTTATATGTTTCTACACTTTTCTCTGTGTAGACAAAAACATTTTCAAGACTTCAAATTATAACATGTTCATTTTTGTAACACTGAAGTTTTAACTATGCTGGGAAGTAATTATTTGTTCATTATATAATGTCCATCTATATTGATTTTTAAAGGTACACTGTTGCTATGAAAATTTTTAAATATTTACAAAATAAAGAACACAATATAATTAGCTTAGATGAATGCATTCCCTCCCTATTTACTATTAATACTAATCTACTTTGTTTCATTGCAGTTCTGATATTTATACTTTTATTGTCATTATTTTCATAACTGTTAATCATTTTTATATATTAATCATTTAATTGCTCAGCTACTTTTGGCAAGAGAAATGTGCTGTGTTCTGGTATTTTTAACACACACAGAAAAAAAAAATTCAGCTGACATTTTGCTTGTGCCAGTGTTTCCTTCTATCCTTAAAAAAATGTTTTAAGTGGAACTTTTAAGTCAAAGGGCTTGAAAAAGTATGCATTTAAAGGATGGAGAAATAGCTTAATGCTGAAGAGCTCTGGCTGTGGACCTGAGTTTCTTTTCTATCCAGCACCCATTATGTGTGCTAACAGCTGCCTGTAACTATAGCTCCAGGGGATCCAAAGCCCTCTCTGGCCTCCTTGTTATATAAACACACACACACACACACACACACACCTCTTTTATATAAAAATATCCTTTTACAATTTACTGTATGGCCATACAACTGTATCTATACATCATCTCTTTAGTTTTTGTGAATTTTATTTCATAATAACTAAAATTTATAAAAATGGCTTATAATTTTTGTTTAAGAGCTATGTACTTTTTTTTCTTTAACAATTGTCAACTTTATCTATTGGTCATTTGTTTATTGTCTTTTCCTTAATAGCTTATAATACCCATTCACAGCTGAAGGTTAATATAATATTTTGTAGGACAAATTATAAGCATTTGGGTGCTTTGTCATGAATTTAATCGCACTCGAACTATTCAGTTATAGCCATTAATAAATTGCTATACTATATATGGTTCTTAATTTTACTTCACAGAATTATTTTTTAACCTAATATATACTTGCCTGTATTTGATTTCTCTATGTTTGCTATTTGTTTGTTTGTTTGTTTACTATTTGTGGCATTGGTTTTATCTAGAAATTATTTTGATGGGAGTTTCAAGGTTATGAAAGGTGCATTAGTTACTAATGATTAGTTAGTGCCAATGCAATCTGTTGAGCCTTCTACCAGCTTCTCATTTTATCATACATTGAATGCTAATGTATCTTACAGATACTAGTGTGACTGATTTTTCCCATCATGTGTATGGCTATTACTTTATGTAATTGTAAATGGGTTTGCAATCATATGCTATAACATCTGGCTAAATACTTTCTCATACTTAGTCCTTTAAGACTGGCTCTCTCCTCATCTTACCAGAGTCCTGGAAATTGCCAATGCTGTTTTCACTAACACCCTCTTTTTCATGAATCCACTTAAGAATGAAAACACTGTTTGGGCAAAGGTTTATGTAGTTCACAAATCTGAGACAGCTTGCTTTGCTCACCACTAAAATAATGAACATTTGGCTCCCTATAGCATTTCCTAGAACCTCTTTATCTCCCTTTTTGACCAACTGGGGGCCTTTCTAAAAAGCTGACTGCTTCCATGAATTTTCTCCAATCATGGAAATCTCGGGAGACAAAACCCTGCATGTCCTTTAACTTTGCCAGGTTACATCAATGTGCAACTCCGATAATCAATCAGCTAATTAATATTGGTTGTGTTGTCACTGTGACCAAATGCTTGACAGAAGCAACTTAAGAAACTAAGGGTTATTGATTTATCTTATGACATTCACAGGTTTTTCCACATCATGGCCTGAAAGTGGACTCCTTGGAGCAGACCAAACCATGAACCCCAGGAAACAGAACACAGCAGAATGGTGCCAGGCCTAGATATAGCCCTCATGGACACACCCTAGCGAAAAACATCCTTTAAGTAGGTATGAACACCAAGTTTTCACCACATCCCAAGAATGCCATCATTTGTTGATTCCACCAATGGATCTACCCATTGTTTCTGTCAGAGCCCTCTTAACCTAATTCTTCCTGAAAATAAGCTGGCAAGCCCACCCTGGAGTATTCTTCGCTAATCTGGGTGGTTGTCAATCCAATTGAGTTGACAAACATGTTTAATCACTCTAGCAACTAAGACTGAGAAGCAAGTGTTTGCTCTGTCAAAACATGTCTTCTGACTTCTCTGACTGTAGATCATGACTCAGGATTTCCCCCATCGATTGATCAGCACAGAAAATGACTTGGACAGTGCCCAAAGTTCAATTTTTTTTCCAGCTTTATGATCCGAAGCTGATTCATCTGAACCTCAGATTTCCCACTAGTAACATGATATGCTTTTGCTTTATCACACAGCATTTGATTTCCCAGCCTCCAATTCATCTGCGAATGTTCATTAAAAACAGAGTGCTCATCTCCGATACTCTGTTTACTATGTATCTGGTGCCCCAATTGTGCCCATGCTCAGTGCCATTGGATTATTCCTGACTCCTGAAGAACTGAGGAATACATAGAGGTGGGCACACCCTATGATTACAGGCGAGGAGGCTTTCCAGAAATTCTTTGAGAATCTACCTGTATCCTCTACCCTTGCAAATGCCTTGTTTTGTGTTGAAATGACCACATCTTTGGTCCACAATAGACAGCAAAGGAAACTGCTTAATCTCATAGCTAGAGGCATCTGTCCTCCATGGTAGTTAGGTAGAAATAAACCTGGCGCTGACACATCTTTCCAGAAACAAGTTCCAGTTTCTAAAATTCCTTCCTCTTTACCAACAAAACTGAGGGTGAGTTTTTAAAGACCCAGAAATACTTTTATGAAAGGCTTCAAAAGAGAAGCACTTATAAAAATGTCCAGCATCCTTAATCATCAGGGAAATGCAAATCAAAACAACCTTGAGATTCCACCTCACACCAGTCAGAATGGCTAGGATCAAAAATTCAGGTGACAGCAGATGCTGGGGAGGATGTGGAGGAAGAGGAACATTCCTCCATTGCTAGTGGTATTGTAAGCTGATACAACCACTCTTGAAATCAGTATGGTGGTTCCTCAGAAAACTGGACATAGAACTACCACTAGATCCAGCAATACCTCTCCTAGGCATATACCCAGAAGATGTTCCAACTGGTAATAAGGACACATGCTTTACTATGTTCATAGCAGCCCTATTTATAATAAGCAGAAGCTGGAAAGAACCCAGATGTCCCTCAACTGAGGAATGGATACAGAAAATGTGGTACATTTACACAATGGAGTACTACTCAACTATTAGAAACAATGAATTTATGAAATTCTTGGGCAAATGAATGTATCAGGAGGATATCATCCTTATGAGGTAACCCAATCACAAATGAAGTTACTTGATATGCACTCACTGATAAGTGGATATTAGCCCAGAAACCTAGAATACCCAAGATACAACTCCCCAAACACAAGAAAATCAAGAAGGAAAACCAACACATGGATACTACATTCTTCCCTAGAATATGGAATAAAATATCCATGGAAGGAGTTGCAGAGATAAATTTTGGAACTAAGATGAAAGGATAGATCATCCAGAGACTGCCCCACCCAGGGGTCCATCCCATAATCAGCCACCAAACTCAGACACTATTGCATTGACCAGCAAGATTTTGCTGAAAGGACCCTGATATAGCTGTCTCCTGTGAGGCTTTGCCAGTGCCTGGCAAATACAGAAGTAGATGCTCACAGTCATCTATAGGATGAAACACAGGGCCCCCAACATAGGAGCTAGAGAAAGTATCCAAGAGCTGAAGGGGTCTGCAACCCTATAGGCAGAACAATATGAACTAATCAGTACATCCAGAGCTCATGTCTCTAGCTGCATATATAGCAGAAGATGGCCTAGTCAGCCATCATTGGGAAGAGAGGACCCTTGGTCTAGCAAACTTTATATGCCTCAGTACAGGGGAATGCGAGGACCAAGAAGTGGGAGTGAGTGGATAGGGGAGCAGGGCCGGGGAAGAGTATAGGCGACTTTTGGGATAACATTTGAAATGTAAATGAAAAAAAAATATCTAATTAAAAAAAAAAAAAAAAACGTCTGAGTTAGAAGGTTAACTACCCCACAATATAACTGCTCCCCCAGTGGAAAGCCATTACAAGATTTCTCTCTGTAATAGGTACAGATAAAAAAGGATTTTTCCCTACATTGTATTAATCATTTTGTCACCAATGAAACCATAGTGGTTATTAATCCCACTCATAATATCCAAAAGTTCTTCTGTTAGACTCCAGCCTCGGTACCAATTATGAGAAGCATTAATGCAAGTACAAATTATTTCAAGAATTAAGACATTCTACTTTTCTTAATCCTCTGTTTTCAGCCTCTCTCTCCCCTCCCACCCTCTACCAACCCCACAATGTTTACTCAGCCTTTGTGGGAAAGGGTTCCAATTGTCTGTTTGACACTTGCAATCTGAACGATTAATACCAGCGAGAGGAACTTGACCAATGATTCAACAAGCCATGAATAAAATCATTGAGCCAAGGGTCAGCATAGGTTAAGATGAAGCTTTGTCTGCCCTCAGAAAGAAAAAGAGAAAAATGAGTTAGAGAGAGGGAGAGGAGAGGAGAGAGAGAGAGAGAGAGAGAGAGAGAGAGAGAGAGAGAGAGAATGAGGGGGAGGGGGAGGGGGAGGGGAAAGGGAAAGGGAAGAGGTTGGGAGGCAGGAAAGAAGGCAGGGGGACATTAGGGCAGGTGGGAGCTGTGGGAGGGAGGGAGGGAAGGAGGGAGGAAGGAAGAGGGAGGAAGGGAGGGAGGGAGGAAGGAAGGAAGGAAGGAAGGAAGGAAGGAAGGAAGGAAGGAAGGAAGGAAGGAAGGAAGGAAGGAAGGAAAAAGAAAGGAAAGCAGATTCTTCGGGCATTAATATCTATTCCACGAGGACAATGCAGACACAGCCTGTCTGGCCATTTCCCCCAGTACAGACACCTTCTGTTATTAGACTTGCTGTGTTTGCCACCCAGCCTGGTGGAACGGCCCACTTCAGCAATTTCAAATCACAGTTAAATGCTGATGCCCCCAGGGCTTTGACTACTGCAAACAAAGTGAGCTCAAAAGTTGCAGAAGCTTCCCTAAAGTGTGCTACAGGGCTGTAAATTTCACATGATGGCTATTAAGGGGGCAGAAGTTGTACTCAAACCATCTTACAATCAGCTCTCCTCCGGAGGCTTTCCGGTCAGGGCTGAGAAGGCTCCCAGACCAAGCCAGCTTGAAGCAGTGTGTAGTATTGATTAATTAGGGGCCAGGCCATCCAGTGTTTGAAACTTTTATGTATCTGATGGAGGATTGTGTTTAATGTAAATGATAGATCTTACATTGCAGGAAGAATATTTTAAACAGCGGGACGAGTGCAAAGCCACACGCTAACAAACGCTCAATAAATATCAATTAATGATGAGGACCTCGGAGGGCGGCTCCAGTAAGTGGAGAAATGAAACCCGGCCACTGTATAAGCAAATCAGACACCACTGAGCATAAAGTAAACACAGAGGTTTTTTTTTTTTTTTTTTTTTTTTTTTTAAGCTGGTCAATATTTGAATAAGAGCATGCTTTTATTAAGTTAGAAGGCTCATTTTGGATCAACTCAAAGTTAATAAAATACTAGGCCCTCTCATCTCTCAGGCACATCACATGTGGCTCTGGGAAAACACCACAAGTTTGGGTAGTGAATAAAATGGATAAAGTATATGATTTAAAGGAGCCAACACTTGATATGACAGGCAGTCACACAGCAATAATAATCAACACGTCTACCTCATTAAGAAGTCATATGAAATGTCATTTTGACATTTACTAAGAATTACTTGAAGTGGTGAATAAGCCTTTTGAGCACCACCATTACCTGCCATTCTGGACAGAGCAAAGCACATTGCCCAGCTTAGATGCAAAGTACTTGCTAGTCATGTGATGTGTCTGGCAATATTGGAATCTTAGTAGTTTAAAACTTGACACAGTGAAATAATATCTAGCTTGCCTATGACTCAGAGAGGTTAAGGCACAATTTTAACAAGAATTAAAGATCCAGAAAAGAAAATATATTTAGCAAAAGAAACCATTATTTTGAAGTCGGAGAGTTACAAACAGATTTGTGAGATGCTGATAATGACAAGATGATATTTCTATTTAGTTAAATAGAATTTTCAACATCCACATTCAAGTTCATGAAATACTTTGAACGATAATTACTAAACCTGCCAAGTGCTTTTATAAAGACAGCATATATGTTGATAGTAACAAATGTCTATATTTGGGAAGTTGTATATAAACATAGACATTCAGTAATTATCACAGTTGCTGTTCATTTTGGTGGGAGGAGACAGCACAAATATAAAACCAATCATTTCATTTATGAAACAGAAATAATGCTCTTCAT
Source organism: Mus minutoides (assembly GCA_902729485.2). Lineage (NCBI taxonomy): Eukaryota > Metazoa > Chordata > Mammalia > Rodentia > Muridae > Mus > Mus minutoides. The sequence goes on from LR749552.1 coordinate 3,321,691, forward strand.
ATCATATTTCAACCCTACCTTATAAATTTAGAGTGGCCAATATTTCTTAACACTTAAATAGTATTGAAGGCACACTTATATCAAAGATTCACAAGGCTGCCTTAAAATATTTTAGGCGGGAAATATTAAAGTTTATGTGAAATTAAAACAGGAGGGTAGCCAAAGAATTCAAGTTTGAAGGTCAGACAACATGCAAAATGTTATATCAAGTATGTATGGTGTGTGTGTGTTATATGTGATATATATATATATATATATATATATATATATATATATATATATATATATATAAAATCTGTATGTATGTATGTATGTGTATATATATATATATATATATATACACATATGTGTGTTTTTGTGTTATTATGTATATATTTGTGTATGAATACAAATAATTTAATAAAGACTTTCATGAATCCAAAGCTCACAAATACACTTATTAATGAACTTGGTGTAACAACTGCACTAGCCAAATTTCCAGCTTCCATTCTATTTACTGCCAAAACCACAGGATAGAATGTAGACTCTTCACTTCTCTGATACTTGTGTCTTATAGTCCACAATGGAGTAACACTGAATCCTACAGCAAATATAGCAAAGATACACAACAGGGCCTTGACAGCACTCCCTTTAACATGTTCACACATGAGGTTAAATACTTATCATTAACCCTATGAAATCCTAGTACCAAAATGGAAGGCCACACTGTATGCTTTAGACAAAATGTCCTACTTCACTTTGTTTTTTTATTTTAAACTTATTTGTGTGTGTGTGTGTGTGCATGTGCATGTGCATGCGCGAGTGTGTGTGTGTGTGTGTGTGTGTGTGTGTGTGTGTGTGTGTGTGCCATAGCATGCGTATGGAGGTCTGAAGAGTCTCTTCCAGTCTTCCAAATCTGTGGTTCTGGAGGTGAAACTTGGTTGTCAGGCTTTATAGAAAGCCACTTTATTTTTCTTATAGGCCGAGAGATCTCTCAGGCCTAGTTCCTGTACTCTCTATATTGTACATTTATGAAACTATCTCTTTATTTCTATTTCTCCTCCTCTCCAAAATTAAACTACCCTTGCTAAGCTTTGATGGCATTCTTACATGATAAGATTTTGCAGTTTCTTGTAAGAGTGATGTGTATATGTATGTATATATGTGTGTATATATGTGCATGTATATATATATATATATATATGCCATATTTATGTAATATATATCCATAAACATAATTATAGGGTATGAGAAGTTTAATATTTTGAATGACTATCAAGGCCTTGGGGTGTGCTTCCATTTGAAAAGTACTTTTCTATACAAGTTTCTGAGTTTGGATTTCTGGAACCCATGTAAGAATCTGAACATAGTGGCATATATTTGTAACCCCAAACTAGTACAACAGTAATGTGGTGGTTTGGATGAGAACAACCTCCATTGGTTCATATGCTTAAATACTTGTTGCTCAGTTGGTGGAACAATTTGGAAAGGATTAGAATGGGTGGCCATATTGAAGTCAATGTTTAACTAGGTGTGGGCTTTGGGCTTTCAAAAGACTCATACAATTCCCATTGTCTCTGTATCTCTGTCTCCCATTTAAAGACCAAGATGAGCATGGGCTCCATGACTGCCTGCTTGCCTGTTGCCATGGTCCTTGCCGTGTTGGTCATAGAATCTAACTCTATGAAGCCTTACATCTTAAATTAATGGCTTTTTTTTTTCATAAGTTGCCTTTTCAATGGTATTTTATAACAGCAATATAATAGCCAATAAGACACATGATTTTGAGAGATTGGTGGTTCCCTCATGCCTGTTAACCAACTAGCTTAATAAAATAGTGAGCTTTGGATTCTGTGAGACCTGTTCCAAAAATTAAAGATGAAGAGTGATCAAGGAATGGCAGTGGACATCTACTTGTAGCCTCCATATGCATTTCTACCCAATGCACATGTGCACCCATAAGCAGCTATGTATATTCCTCCCCAAAATAGTGAATACATCACACACATTCCTCCAAAACAATTTGAAAGTCATCTTCAAAAGTTACAGTGGAATGCAGTGTAGAATTGCATTTAAAGACTTCCTACTGTAGGTTTTTTTAAATATATATTTATGAGTTTGTTGAAAGTTGCAAACAATGCAGTTTAATAATATTCATCTTCTCACTAAATTCTACAAGATCCACTGAAACTCCCACTGAATGGAGTTTCAAAAATCCCTACACAACCAATTTCATGTCATTTAATATGTTATGTGCTAGTTAAGTAGTCTCTGGCTGTGCTACCTCTTGTAATCTGGTTGATCTTCCAGGAGTCACACCCTTTAAGAAAACTGACTACCAGTAACCATCAATTTCCATTAACATCTCAGTTACCAGTGGAAATTCATGCCGACTTTATGCTGGGATGCTTTCATGGTTTAAGTTTTAACAGATTTTCTACATGTTGGTACATTTGTGTGTTTATATAAACACCTGCTTCCATTTGTCCAGAAAATACAGTTTTGTTGTAGTCACCTTTGACTTCTGGCTCTTATAGTCTCTCTAACCTATCTTCAATGATAATTTCTGAGTCTTGACAAAATAGATGTGACTTAGATTTCCCATTTACAGAGAAGCACTCCACAGTCTTTTTTTAAATCTTCATGTTGACCAGATGTGGGTCTCTTTATAAATCACCATCTTCTGTAAGAAGCTTATCTGATGAGTGTGGAGAGAAGGACTCATCTAAGGGTATATCAAAGAGGCATTGGGGTTGATTCAATACTCTGGCCATTTAGTTAAATTGCAGTAGTCGGCTCTCCCCTAGGTCTAATGACCTACCTAGACTCAGGTTATTTGCTGCAATAACAGTGCAAGGTATAGACTCCATTTTGAGAAACTGGCCTTTAATATAGTCAGAATGCATTTATTTACAACCTTGACATTTTTGTCACTATTCCACTAGTTGGCAAATCTTACCTGACAAGACAGTACTGAAGTTCACATAATTCACAACTGGATAAAACTGATGATTATTTTTCTCCCCTGGTAGTATATACTATGGTGGCTTCCTTTATTAGGATAGTTAGCCAGTGGGATGAAACTTCCACATCAACCCAAGTTTGACTCTTCTATGTTTCATAAATCCAATATGTGATGACTTCAGCAATATGTTCTTGTTTTCAATTACAGGAGAGTAACCAAGAGTAATGGCAATAGGCTGTAATATTCGAGTGGGTTATGGGACCTCACTGTACAATAATTCCAAAAGAGGTAGCCTGTTGATAGTGCCAGGACTTTTATTTGTTATATAATTTCAAGTGGGGTCATTGTCTCTTCTTCCTCAGACAGTAATTCAATTTTAAAAAGAAGCATGCACACATGCTTTCATGCATACACACAAAAACACACACTTTGTCACTCCATCCTTCACTTATGCATGAAAGGCAGCTGGAAGCATGTATACTTTCAGGATACATTGACGACTTATGGGAAGGTAAAGGTATTACTAAATATTTGTATTTGGGCATTAAAGTAAAGTTTACCCTCTGGATTTCTTCATTCATTCCAATGCTCATTTGTGATTATACATTCAATAAAATGGTGGATATTTTCCAAGAGCACACCAGCCTCAAATGCTATATTTATTGACATTCAGCTAGCTAACTTAAAATGAAAATTATTGCATTTATTATAGCAAAACCTTTACCATTTTTCATTCCATGTGTCTATATTAACTGTTGATAAATTCTGACTGTGTACTTTTGTGTGGTTAATTATTGCATCAAAAATGCATAATATCATAAGGACAAATGTCTTACAAATCTGTGAAAGGAATTTATAAGTATTTAGCATCTGTCAAATAGTTGGAACTTTGCAAAGGCAATGGATTCTAAGCAACTGCTTTTCAGAGTGATTCACAACTATATTTAACAAATGATTTAGTCAAAGCTGGATGCATATCAGCTGATGAGGGCTTCTACACTCCTCTCCATAATAAAATTTGCTTTGTTCTGCAATCTTTATTGGTGTTCCCCCTTTTGGCAACAGAAAGACATATTTTTTGTTGTTTTAACATGTAAAGCATGTAGACAGAGCACAGTTGACTAAAGGGACACACAACTCATTTCATACATCAGCTTCCAAACATAGAGAGATGACAGGGAAAATATGAACACAGGTAGGAGAAGCCGGGGGGGGGGAGGAGGAGGAAGAGGAGGAAGAAGAGGAAGAGGAGAAAAAGGAGGAGGAGGAAGAGAAGTGGGAGGAGAAGGAGAAGAAAAAGAAGGAGTAAGAGGAGAAGGAGAAGGAGAGAGAGAGGGAGAGGAAGAGGAAGAAAGAGAGGGAGAGGAAGAGGAAGAGGAAGAAGAAGAGGAAGAGGAAGAGGAAGAGGAAGAGGAAGAGGAAGAGGAAGAGGAAGAGAAGGAGAGCTGGAACATAAATAACAGTACATGTTGGATGCTGTGAGAGGAATGCCTGTCAACACTTGCATATCACTTGTTTGGATGTATGGGAAGCCTGGCACAGGCCTGTAGATTCCTAACACCTGTGGACCCATTGTCATCCTCAGAGGCATTTTCATGATGACCTTTACAGGTGCCATGAGAATTTGTTCAACAGGCACTGTTCTCAGCAAGTGACCTTTCCTCTGATCCACTCAGGTTATACTTCAGGAACAAAACACACTCAGACAAGACAGTATCTTAGCAGTTGGTACTACGTTCTTGAGTCTTCCAGTGACTTCTTTGACCACTAGAATTGAGGTTGTGGTGAAGTGGTAAGATGCATCCGAGGAGGCCAAATTTTAATCACTCAACTGCTACTGATGATAATCATTTTTAAAAATTTTTGTTTTAAGCATCTACCTTCCATGAAAGATACTTTTTAAAGTATTGAAATTTTCACAAAAAAAAACTTTTAAAAAACAATGATGGAAGGATACTAAGCTAGCTGAAAATAAAAACAAGTGAAAAGCAAGAAATTATTTTATAACAAATGATTTTTTTTTAGCTCAGTGTAACTACTCAGCACTGACATTCTGCTGGTGGGTGTCATTATAAATTTGTCTAAAACCAAATGATCTACCACACCAAGAGTGAATTTTTTACATAAACAGAGAGTATGAATGACAGGAATAGCAAATGTAGCTTGTTCTCTCTAGTGCTGATTATGGGAGATGCCGTGCCTATGTATTGCAATGGTATATGGCAATATCTACACCTTCTGCTCAGGCTGTGAACCTAGAACTGTGTTCAAAAATAAAGTCTTAAAAAAATCCACTGCAGACACATCTGCCAAATCACTGATTCTGTATAAATTAGATATAATCTCAAAGATGTTGAACATTTTACCTTAAGTTCCTCAACAAAAACGTTCCATAAATGTCAGTTAACCCAAGTCTATAATTTTAATAAACAAAATATTTCAAATGACTTTTCTGGCATTGTGATTTTAATGATGGTTAAAGACACAATCACACTCTATGAGTTGACAGTACCATCTTTTGGTTGTAAATAATATTCCTAAATCTCATATAAACATAGGCATCACATGACAGTGTTTCAATTTACAGGAGATACAGTCAATATATCAACCCTGCTTCTCAAAACGTCAAGTAGCTAGGACTCATAGTGGAAGCAGGAGATCCTTACAAATTTAAAATGTTTAATATTGGATCAACATTTGTTGCAAGGTAAGCAGGATCCCGTTGAGAGTGGGTAAGGGTAAATATTACAAAGCATGTGTGAAGACTGGGAGGATGGTAGTGAGAAGAAAGGGAAGTCAGGGTTCAGTCTGAAGAGGGTGAAAACAGTTCTGTCAATTCAGGACCCTAGGTACTGGGGCATGCACACCATCACATAGCACATGTAAAGGTTATGTTAAGGGGACCCAAAAAACTTCCACAACAATAAGGATAAGAAAGTGCTTAGAAAAAAAAAACTGTGTCAGGACACAATAAGGTATTTTACAAAATAGTGATAAAATGTTAATTTTGATGTATGAGAATTTTCTGGAAAACACACAAAACATGTACATAATATATCAGTGAACATCCAGCTGACATGCCAGTGATTAAGTTAATATCAAAAAGAAAGTGATATAAAACTACTCATTTAACAATGAGTACATTTGGCTAGATGCCAGTTACATTTTCAGTATGTGAACATCTTCATCCTTATATTTGGTAAATCTCTAGAAAACTATAGCACTCATCAATGAGCATCTGTTTAGAAGGTGGAACACTTGAACACGAAAAACAGAATGATGAAAGCAGTTTCATGAATGGGCATTTTATTTCATTCCTTGTTGTATGAGAAGACTAAAACAAATCAACCATCAAGAATGAGGAAACAAATATCTACATATATATGAAGTAATTAGACTTTAATTCTGTTGGGAAATGATGAGATTTTTAGGCTAATACTCTTGAAACTGTGTCAGGACACAATAAGGTATTTTACTAAATAGTGATAAAATGTTAATTTTGATGTGTGAGAATTTTCTGGATAACACACAAAACATGTACATAATATATCAGTGAACATCCAGCTGACATGCCAGTGATTAAGTTAATATCATCCATTTTAATAAACTTTTTCAAGGGGATGTATGATAGTACTTTGAGACTTGGGCTTAAGGTGTCTTAGGAAGATGAACACACAAATATGTGAGAAACGGGAATACAGTCACTTAACCATGAATGTTACAAAGATGTGGATGGACTCAACAGGGCCAGAACCCATACCACCACTATCTAAAGTAATGAGCAGCCCCAGGAGAAAAGACCTCAAACTGAGTTTTTAATAATGAGAGACACAGATTCTGGCAGATAGGGGAAAAGAGTTGGTCCTGAGCATGAAAATTCCCATGAGCAAATTCAAATGACTCTCTGCAGTGTAAAGGCAGGGGAAGGCAAGCAATTTAGTCTGACTATAATTGAAAGGCTGGGCCCAGTGGGGGTGAGTGATTAGGCAAAGGGGGGGGGGGTAGTCCTGCAGTTTGGGAACAGGGATGTGATGGTTTGTATATGCTGAACCAGAGAGTAACACTTTTAGGAGGTGTGGCCTTGTTGAAGAAGGTGTGGCCTTGATGAAGTAGGTGTGTCACTGTGGGTGTGGGCTTTATTATCCTCATCCTAGCTGTCTGGAAGTCTGGTTTCTGCTAGCAGCCTTCAGATGAAGATGTAGAACTCTCAGCTCCTCCTGCACCATACCTGCCTGGATGCTACCATGTTCCCACCCTGATGATAATGGACTGCACCTCAGAACCTTTAAGCCAGCCCCAATTAAATGTGGTCCTTATAAGACTTGCTTTGGTCATAGTGTCTGTTCACAGCAGTAAAACCCTAAGACAATGGGGGAAATGTATCCAAACAGTTAATTCTGTTTAATACAATCTTGTATTGCAAGTCAGTTTCTTTTCACCAACCTGAGTAAACAAGTAGTTAAGAGTCAGAATATTGGTATGATTCAGGCATTAAAGATGACAAATTCCTTTTTCCACACAATTAGCCTACCTTTCTGTGAGAGGACCCTTCCACTGTGAATGGCATGCCCTACGATGAGATCATGGACCATACAAAGAGGAAGGATGGAAGCTGAACATAGCCTTCATCAGTATGCTTCTTTACTGCAGATGAAACATGGCCAATTGCCTCAGACATTTGCTGCTAGGATGTCGTTGCCACAGTAAGTTCAGACTGTAAGCCAAAATAAGTACTTTCTACCCAAAAGTGCTTTCATGGAGGCATTTTATCTCAACAATGGGGAAAGGAGTGTTGTACCAATGACCCTTGAAATATTTCACCTTTAATTATTTGATTATCCTTCACTTCCTCTTCTGGCTGGGTTTTTGGCTCTTTCAGGAAGTTTCCTGCTTCTAGAAAGGCTGTGGTCTCATACTTAACCAGAAAAGACTCCATTGGTGCATTTCCTGCACTACTGTACATTAGAAATATGCTTATTTTTATTAGACTTCCTAACTCTTTAACCTTCAGTTCTTAACACATATTTCTAGCCATTCATCACTTAGCTAAGGATTCCAAGATTCATAGATAGCTTTTGAATGATTTTTAGGTAATTGTTGGTGGTAGATAAAGCCACCATATACAATTGATTACTTGCAAACTGACATTGCTATATTTTAGAAATTATTTTAGATGGGCTTATTATTGATGATAAATACAGACTTGTTTAAATTTATGGTTTGTTTTCTAATTCTTCATTCATTTATGGGACATAATGTTTTAGAAATATTAATTAAAGTACTGCTACATCCTTATGGAAATGATCACAAACACAAAGCTGTTATTTCTTGATACTACAATTTAACCTTCATTCAATTTGCATGTTCACTTGGGCCAAGTATTAGGTTAGTTACAGTGGGAGCTCATCTTCTAGATTAAGTAGTTCACTAACTGTCGTTAGCTAACTATTCACTAACCATTCCCTACTTAGAAATTCTGCTATTTAAACAGAGAAGATGGCAAACCAACAATGGAGAGCTGAGGATATTCACAGCAATTATAAACAACTACGTTCCCATCCAGGAAGACCAGCCACAGAATGAAGAAACAGGCAACCCTGACCCGTGGGAAGAAGGGAAAATACACTGAACACCTCAAATATATTTAAGTATATGTGCCAACAGTTCTTCTGAATTAACCTTCTTTTTTCTTCAGTCTCCTTCTGGACTTAAGCATTTTCAGAACACAGTTCTGTTGTGCTTAAGTCAGTTAAGAGTCAGAGATTTCTCACTTGCAACCAAAGGACCAAACGCTTACAAAATACAACACAAGGTCAAAGTTTCTCTTCAAATTACGCATTTCAATTATTTCCCTGATACATGACACATTTTTCTTAAAACATTTCAGTTGGGTAATTGCAAACTTAATTCTAGTAACTAATTAGTGGAAAAGCAAGGTCTGTGAAAAACAACCCTTCTCTACACTGCATGTGTAAAGAGGGAAATTAGAGGCAATTTAGAATTGTAGAAGCATAGAGTGAATGAAGTCAAACCCTTAAATTTGATATTCTTCTTCTGATCCAAGAACTCATTTAAAATATTAGCTCCTCAGTGGCAACTGACATCAAAGGGGCAAAAATGTGATTTTTTTTTTTCAATCCAAAGCAAAAATATGCTTGGAAATGTTGGTCTTTTTTTTGTTTTTATGATTTGCCTGGAATTTTCCATCATGTTTTCGTTTGATTTGGATGATGATTAGAGAATTTTGTACAGCCTAATTCCAGTAATAATCATTTCTCTCTGCCACTGGGGAGTGCTTCCCTCTTTAGCGCACCTCACAAATATTTCTTGATTAAACCTTCCGACAATTCTTGGAAGGAAATTGGGTGATATTTTCTGTGACTGGATGGTCTCTGAGGAAAGCATCTACTGGGAGAAACCAGTCACAAGCAGTAAGTTTGTCTATCAGCAAAAAGACAGAAATTACAACATCCTGCAGATCTTACTGTGTACTCATCAAATAGGAAGTGGAACCAAGTGAACGTGTAGCTAGGACCCTTATTAAAGTCAGGCTGTGACCATGTGATTATAGCAACAAGGTCATACATACATACATATGTGCATACAGAAACACGTGCATACAATAATACATACATATGTAAAATATAACATACTTATATACATACATAAATACTTACTTATTTTTCAAAATATAATCATTTGTGATTAAGCATTCCAATGTTTAAATTTCATTAAACATGGATTTATAAAAACTCTCAAGTTGGTGTCACTACCAAAGAACTTTAAACAGTTGGAGGAGGGGTTAGAAAAGAAAGAAGAAAGAGTTACTAGAATCAAATTGTAAATATTTTCTCATTAGCATGTCATTTAGCCTTGTTAATGTCATATATGGCTTATTTATATTGTACTGCTATTCAGTTTTATTTTATAGTTTGAAAATCATTTATGTGGGGACTCAATATATGATGACACACATTTTACTACCTATAGCTATATATAATCATGCAATAATTAATTTACAATATTTACAACTATAAAGAAAACTCTTGAATAAAATATTACAATTAACATAAACACATTATTAAGGAATGGAAACAGTAAGCCACACTTTTAGGCTTATTGAATTAGAAAAATATAAACAATCTAAATATTTCAAAGTGTTAGGTGAAGAAACATAAAATCCAAACTAGGGAAACACACACATGTTGTTGGATGGAGACAGGGATAGGAGCAAGGAGCTGACTTTCAAACCTTCATCTAGCAAGGTAGGGTAGATTGAATTGTCTGCTTGTACAAACCTGTCAAAATGCTACTGCTGAGAAAAACACCAGTTAGTGGCCAACAACTCACCAAAGGAAAGCTATTTTCAGTTATAATCTTTCAGATGTTTAATCTGGAGTAGGTAAAATGACATAAACATATTCTAAGAAACTAAAGCATTGGAAAGAAGACAGTGCTGATGTGTTGATCTGTGTTGGGGAAAGACCATTTCAACCAATTTGAGAGACTTTCACCTATCACCCCATGCTCTGTTGCTTGGCAACATGGGCAAGCCCAAATACTTGATGAGGGGCTTTGGGGGAAGTGCCTCAAACCTCTGCATGAACTTATCTCCAAATTCCTAGGTCAATGTTGTCTGGCCTGCTGAGAAGTTGTGGATAATTCTATTTCTTTGTTGAATAATCTGCTGCTTACTTTAATAGAATGCATTCATTGCTGATGAGAAGAGTGAACAGGCTTAGGTGTGGTGTGTCCCAGGAGAGCCCTCTGTGGGGTGTGCGTTCTTCAGCATGGTCATGCTGAGGTGATGGATCTAGTTACCAGTGGGCCAGGAGTGCCTCTAGATGGAACCTATGCTCTTTCTCTGAGTGGGTCAGGATTGAGGTGGAAAAGCTATTGAAGGAACCATAATCTCTCTCTCCCTTTTAAATGAGACACTTGCCACTCTCATATATATTTCTGATATTTTCATCAAGCGAAGTAAGTCACATGAATCCCAGAGACAGAAACATCATGACTAAACCAAAGAAACTCTTGAAACTTCAGAAATGTGAGCTACAAGATGTTATTTTCTACATGAAATAGTGAACCTTGGGCATTGTGTCATGGCACCACAAAACAGCCTAAGATAAAAAGTCAGCAGTGGTGCACATGCCTTTAATCTCAGCACTTGGGAGGCAGAGGCGGGTGGATTTCTGAGTTCAAGGACAGTCTGGCCTACAGAGTGAGTTCCAGGACAGCCAGGACTACACAGAGAAACCCTGTCTCAAAAAAATTTAATTAATCAATTAAAGTCAGCATACAGGTGCATGAATTCATAGTAGTCTGTAATTTAGAAAGGCAGAACAAATATTAACAAATGTTAATGAGGAACATTGAACATCATTGAACACTAAATATTATCAATAGTCCTTGAGAGGTTATTATACTACTTTTTATGGAGGCATAGGCTAGAGATGTTGTAGGAAAAGAACCATTTGCTATTATTAACCTAAGGTGATTACACACAGTTCTACAGAGAAATTTCTCTAGCATCCCCTAACCTCTTTCCATTCGTTGGAGCATTTTATGACAGATAGGCTTTTGATTGATTCCTTTATTTGTACATGCACTCATCATCTACTCATCCCTTGCTAGAATATGCCTGGCATTTTATTAACTACTGAGGTAAAAATACAAACGCTAGATAATATATACCCATTATTTGTTCACAGTCTAGCAGACACCTGAAAGATGGAAAAGCAAATGCTAGAATGCTGATGTGCTGGGATTATGAAAATCAGGTCACAGAAAGGGCCTGGTTATGAGGGCCTCCACATAAACTCAGAGTGTGTTCCGACATAGAATCTCAGACCTGTCGAGGCAGAAATGTTTCCCAAACTCACAGTTTTCTGATTATGAAGAAACATAATCAGTCTCTCATATCATATTTTTACTTGTATTATCTCCTTAGGGTTAGATAGGAGACAAAGTTGAGAATTCTATCCCATGCTGGAAAAATAACTTTTTGTCCCATTCTCAGTTTTTCCATCTTTAAAATTGTGATGACAATAATTGCTTTCCTGTTGATCCCTGTAGGTTATATGTGTAAGAGTCACATCTGGGTGACTGATCACGGTTGCCACTTGATATGTTGTTGCTATTAGTATGTTCATCAGTGGCTGTAGTGAAGGAAAAATTATTCCACCAGGATGTAATATGTGGGTTCTAAGCCAGTAGAGGTAAGTAGTAGAGGTCAGTGGAGAAGAAAATATTAAGCTATTATTTTTGGAAAAAAAAAAGGATTATACATATATGCAAAGTGAAAGGTTTTCTTCAAGCCTTACTCTTTTAAAATCAAAATAACAGCACAGAATTATTGGGACTATTTAACATTCATAGAATCTTATAAGTGAATCTTCTATTAGAAAATCTTGAAAGTGCTTCTGATGACAACAATAGGTGGTTATGTAGTCTGAATGAGTAAGTAAACGAAGCAGGGAACATTTTACAAGTAAAATAAAAATTTTATCTGAGTTGGTGTGAGGCTCTCATTGTGGAGAAGATACGAAGCAGGGTCCTGCCCATCCACCTGTCACCTAAGCTCTCGGGACAGGAGCTTGAAGCCAGACCTCTTTCATAGGAGTCAATATCAACCACTTTGTCCCTTGGGAATACACTCCCTTGCCTTGTGATGTGCAGTTGCTTGACTCTGCAAAATCGTTCTCTTTTGCAGGACTTGATTTTAAAAATTTAGGGAAGTGAAGCAGGCACCACAGTCATCTGAGGGATGTTCAGAAAATATTTTGTCCAATGATTATAGAAAGCAGTGACTGATAAATGGCTAAGTATATAATTTTTAAGAAATCAGGCTTATTTATAGAAACTGAAGCAATATACATTTCTCACATTTGAGTGTCTAGATTGCAATCACAAGTTAAGAGTATACACCAATGAGTTGCTTCGAAGTGGGTATATTTCATCATACACTTCTACATCAAAATCCATGAACCAAAGGAAGTCAGGGCAGGAACTCAAGCAGGGACAGGAGACTCGAGGCCATTCTGTCACAGAGGTTATGAAGGAATGTTGCTTACGAGCTTGCTCTTCAAGGCTTACTCAGCCTGCTTATAATTGTGCCCATACGGGTGGCATTGCTCAGTGGGAGCTGGGCCCTCCTACATCAGTTATTAATTAAGAAAACATACTCCTGGCTTGTCCAAAGGCCAGTCTGCAGAGAAAGTTTTCTTCAGGTTCTCTCTTCCCAATAGACTCTAGCTTTTGTCAAGTTGACATAATGACATAAAACTAACCAGCACACACACACACACACACACACACACACACACACACACACACTTTATGCATAGCTGTGCATATCTGCACATCTGGGAGACAAAGACTACACTATATTCAATTCGACATCGCCAGTGCTCAGTGTACTGCACAGCTCAACATCTGCTTCTTCTTTCTCTCCTTTTCTCTCTCAAGAAAGGGTTTCTCTGTGTAGCTCTGACTGACACAGAAAATTCTCTGTAGACCAGGATAACTTGAACTCAGAGATCCCCCTTCCTTTGCCTCCCAAGTACTGGGATTAAAGGTGTGAACCAGCACACCTGTCTAATCATGTCCTTTGTTTTTTTTATTGAAAATATTTTTTATCATAGACTATATTCTGATTACAGTTTCCAATTTAATCCACTTGTACTCATTTTTCCCGATCTCCTGTCCCATCCAGATCCAATCTCTTTCTTTCTCTCATTAGAAAACAACCAAGCTTCCAAAGGATAATAAGATTATATATGAGTAATATATGTTATATTATGTATTAGTATATAATATATAATAATACATTGTATATTAATTACACATGATTGCATAGAAACATATCATATATAACAGCCTTTAATTAATATATTAAATTAATGTAAATTAATATTCCAATATATTATATAAAATAATAACAATAGATTAATATATAATATAATGTGATACATGTGAATATTTTTAATGAGTTGCCTTTGCCATTTGGCAGTTATTAAGATATCTTCAAACATTCTCATGTGTGAGTTGATTTATCACTTGAGGACTGGCAATAATACACAGCTTAGATGGTGGAGACACACCACTTAATGAGATGAGTATTTTTACCTCACATCCTGACTGTGATATATTTGCCACCACCATGGCACCATTTTACACACAAGAATTAAGTTCAGGGAGAATAGAAAGCCTTGCTGGGCTGTGTTAAAAGAGCTACTGGTCTGGGGTTAAGAATCATTTGTATCTCCAATCAAACCTGAGCATTTTAGTTTTAAGTAGTGCTATAGGTGAATGATCAGCACAGACAGGGGAGATCCCACAAGTGCATTCTTTCTTTTGCCTTTGCTTATTACCTCAGATATGCGTCTATGGGCCTTTTAATACTGTGCTTAAACCATTGAGCCAGCTGACCTTGAGCTGGAAAAATTCTAAATGGGAAGTACTGGGCTTTGTTAGATTCTACCAGGTAGATTCTGAGAAAGAGAGAAGAAACAGAAACATTACCTCTATACTATGAAACTAACTATTTCTAATGTTTCAATTAGTTTGAAATTTGTAGGTTTAAGACATATACTTTTTCTTCATTTTTCCCTTCACCTTTCTCTCTCACTGGCGTGTGTGTGTGTGTGTGTGTGTGTGTGTGTGTGTATGTAAACAACTTAAATTACTTAATCCTTTTGTTTTCCTTTCACTGACAACACATTGTGACACATGAAATCAGGTAGAGGGCATTGAATCTCAGATTCTCTGACTCTGACATTTGGGCACATGCGAACATCCATGTAATTCCCAATGAAAAGAAAAACACCTGATCCAACCACTATTGCTTAGCCAGGGGGCTCCTTCTAGTTTCAGTTTTGTTTGATACACTACCTGAATTTTTCTCTTTTGCAAACTAAGGGAAATTATGTTACCTGCCACTGGGATTTGTAAACACTCAAAGAAACAATTCAGATAAAATGTAATGAATAATTTCTGTGACACTGAAAACACACAATGTGTTTTTTAATTCTCACAAAATGTGTTACAATCTACTATCTTTCATATTTTTTTTAAAAAGTCAAATGTACTTGGAAAAAGATGTTTTGTTTTGTTTTGTTTTGATATATATATATCCTTTCTCCCTTTAGAAAATCTTCAGGATGTCATCCACCCAGCCACCAGCCACCAGCACCACCCTTTGACTATTCTTAGTAAACCTAACAAGAGTGGAAAAGAAAAATTCACTTCACTCACATAACATGGTACACTTTACATGGTTAACATGCTTAACTTCTGTGTAGAATTTCTGCATGGACAAGTGTTTAGAAGCTGCTTGCCAGTATGGTGTAGTATTGTATGCCTACAATTCTGTAACTCAGAGGTACAAGAATTGCGATTTTAGAGCCATTCTGGGTGGCTATTCATTGATTTTTAGGCCAGCTGACACTCTATGGCAAGACATTGTTTCAAGCAAAGAGACAATCTACGGGATATATATATATATATATATATATATATATATATATATATATATATATGTATATATGTATGTATATATGTGTATATGTATACATATGTATGTGTATACACACACACACACACACACACACACATATATATATATATACACACACATATATATATGTATAGATAAATATGTATATATGTATAGTATATATTTATATACCAATATATACCAATATATCTATCTATCTCTGTCTCTGTATCTATTTCTATACCTATATCCCTATAGTAGAGTGCTTGCCTAGTATAGAAAGAAGTAGATTTTATCCCAGCATTTCAAAAACTAAAGCAAGCGAAAGAAACCATAATAACAAGAGAAGTCAGCTCCAAACATGGGTGACATTGACTATTTATAAGAATGCAAGAAAGCCACCAGACAATGCAGGTAACCAAAAATAAAATATGTAAAGGTGGGGGACATGTGCCTGGTATGCAGAAGGGTAGGGAAGTGACAGGTGGAAGTTGGGGTGGAGTATAATTAGGATACACTGTATACATATATGAAACTGTCAACAAACAAATAAAAGATACTCTTTAAAATTGAAAGAAGAATTAGAATAATTTCAAGCATATGAGTAACAAGATATAAACATAAGGCATTAATATCTGAAAAAAAAAGTCAAGTTACAATTATACAACATACACACAATTTATCTGATGACCCTAGTTCCTGGGGAGTATAAAGGTTGGGTATATGAGCTACAAGCTTCTAGTAATCCCCACTGGGAAAGGACCATGACATATCAAAAGATTTATGTAAATTCAAAACTTTAACCCCTAGGGGTATATTCAAAAATACTCTGGGAATATTTTGCACATCCTCCCTTGAACACTGGTGACACAGGTGACATTCTACTGGGATTGGGGTGGGGCAGATGAGCAATAACAGCTCAACCTAACATCCTCCAAAGTGCAGGAGCAAGCTGACGGTCAGAACAGGCCCAGAGGGGAACAGACATTATATCACAACAGATGTCATTAGACATACAGAAGGTAGCATAAATGCCTAATTTATTCACAAAGCGACATCTTATTTATTGCAAATAGGCATTTTTGGCATTTTTCTGGAGGCACTTTCAATAATCTAAAGGGGCGTGACTGACCCAGGTCGGATCATCTGACTTTCCACGACACAAGTTGCTGCTCTCTGCCAGTGACAGAACTTAAAAACAACAACAGTAAGATGTGTTGTGATTAGTAACCTTGGCTAGAGAATACTTTCTTTCCCAGACCATCAGTACATGACAACTGGCCAAGCCACATGCTTCAGACGTCAAGTTACTATTAGGCATATAGATCATACCCCCAAAGTGAATTATTTTATAACAGGAGTTTGCATTTCTTTAGATCTGCATTAATTTACTGTTAAAGTCAAAGGTTAACTACTATAGTGAATGGTGTTCTTAGTAGAGCAAGGGGTCACTGTACAGTCTTGCTGCTCTGACAATTTATAGCTGTTTATGGTAGCCAGCAATATGGTTTAATACTGAGGTCATCCTTAACTATTAATGAATTTGTACATTCTAGTCAGCCTTTAAATATTAAATAACTGCTATATAGCTTGGAGAGAGAATTATATAGCATTCATTCATTTCATCCTTTTATGATTAAGTTTGTTGCTGAATATATACAAAGCATATTAGGAATCAAATGATGTATTTTGACAAGTGGCTGTCAAGTGCACAGCTTAACCAAATGTAGCCAAGTCTATTTCTCTTTGAAATTGTAACTGAAGTAAAATTGGTTTTCTCTGCTTTTTTTCTTGCCAAGCACAGACTGATACACAGCTTAGGCTTTCCAGAAGGCCTTTGAGAAAGGTGTGAGTCACATAGGTGTCATTGAATGGCCATGGTTCACAAGAGCCTCAGGTACTGAGAAAGTGCTAGATGCATGCTTTTTTGAATCAGGCTACATAGAAATATTGATTGTTGGCCTTTTCTGGAACCTTTTGATTTTAATTAAATAAATCCAGTGATATAATTTCGTTGAGAAGTGGGAAAAAAGGGTCTCTCATTGCAGATTTCAGATGCTGACAAGTAGGGGCATTTGAGGTAGGATATTTTGATGTCTCTTTTTATTACACTTTAGACCAATGCCTGCTGCTAAAACTAGAACTGAATGTCATCTAACTTGAAAATAAAAACGAAACCTTACCTCCCATGACTATGCAAACTACTTACATTGCATACCTTCGTGCTGAGAAAAATAACAATTCTTCAAAAAAAGACTTCAAATGGTTGCAAAATATAAGCTTCCTAATTGGGAAGCTGGAAGAGAAATAGACCAAGTGTTTCATTATTGTAGTGGCTGGTGTGTTTTGTTACCACTGAGTTGGATGGCTGTAGGGTCCACTCATGGCCAATACATATGAGTTTTGCAGGAGATATCATTTCCTCTAAATAGAACATGGTTACTGCTGTCATGCAGGTTTTCTGAATACCACCTCTGAATGTGGAGCGCTACCATTCAAAGAAAGTTTGAGGCATTTCTCTACCAGCCTTGTGAGACGCTTAGTATAATAGAAGCATCTGCTAAAGGTGAAGGCCTACTTTGCAATGAAAAGGGAGCCTACAAATGACTGGATTGCCAGGAGCTGTGTTCAGCATGCAGGCTGAGCAGAAACGGTCCACCCAAGACACTGTCTCTTGTCATCCCTTTTCTCCTGAGTCAGCAGGGACCAGAATGTGCAGGGATCCTCTGTGTGCCCGTTATCAAAGAGCATGGATTTGTTGATGCTGCTTCCCGACAGCTCACAAGAAAAGAACTTTCAACAACAGGGACAGGCAAAGCACATTTGAAGTCCTTTGTTTCCTAGAGGACTTCAGATCATATCCCAGCAATGTGAATCAATTCTAAGGCACTAAGAAACCAACAATAGTCTTGGCTATATTAACTGAGAAAAGCATCCAGAATTTAAAAATGTGTGTGTGTGTGTGTGTGTGTGTGTGTGTGTGTGTGTGTGTGTGTAAAATCTTATTTGTGATTAAGAGGAGTAAGATCTTGCTTTCTAGATGAGGCAAATAGGTATATCAAAAATATTGATATAAAATTATACAACTCTCAATGACTTTTTTTTTCTGAAGGGAGCATGAATGGAGCAGTTGCCTTTTTCTCTGTTTGAGCTTTTGCTCTGATGTTCACGTTCATGTTCTTTTCTGTCATCCCACATGAGGAACAGTTTCATCCATCATTGGTGATGTGTTAGTGATCACAAATAGAAAAATCCCACTAAGATTATCTTGAAACACTTGTACTTTAGAGGGATAAAATGGTATCATTTGAGAAAGAACAGCCACTATAACAGTGCACTTAATAGTCAAATAAAATACAAAGTGAGAAGCTCTCTTAGAACACTTATTGAATCTTGCCTCTCCCCACTTGTCAAGGAAGTCTGCTGAGAACACATTAGGAATCCGCAGCAGTGAAACTCATTCCTCTGTGATATCACTCAACACTGCTGATCGACTATTATGTAGCAATTTTATTGGATACAAAATCTAATATGATTAGATATACTTTTGAGGGGCTTTGTAATGATAATTAGGATTACAATTGAGGCCAGTCTAAATGATATCCATGGAAGTCCTGCGGTAAGGCATCTTAGCATAACTTAAAGCTGTCTATACTATTAACTCCTAGTGGAGGGTATGAGTGCCAATCAGTACTCCTCAATAACAGATTTCAATAAAATTTAATTGCTCTGACACCAGCATTCCTTAAGGCTTCCTATTTCAATGAGTGCTGCGACCATTAGCAGTTAGTGGGGTGTGCTTATGTGTGTCTGTGTGCATGCATGCATTCTACCCAGTAGTTATAAAACCATAACTCTTTACACTAACACTTGAGAGTTTAGAACCTCAGCAACATATCCATTGCTAAGATAGCACACAATGGGAGTCTTATATGTGAGTCAGAAATGTTGAATAAAGATTAGCCTAGCTTTAGGCATCATTACAAATATCTGATTCTGCATTTATTTTTCAATTGTTCATAGTTACTCCTTTATTCTGTTCTCTGCATGAAACTTCTATTTGACCTTAGATTGCTCATTATTGCCAGAAACACAACATTAAAGCTTCCCTTTTCTGGGTTTTAATATCCACAGGTAAAACTCTGGAGTTTTATAGAAATAGATGCAGGTATCGATTTCTCTCCATAAAGATCATAGGGAATTCATAACTTCTTGGCTATTTTAATTAGCATGCAGCATACTTTTTTACTGTAATCATCGCATATAGATCTTTAAAAGGATATTATTATAACTACCCTGCAAATAAAATAATCTACAGGGGCTGGGTAAAATTTTCTTCCCCTAAAATATACGTTCCCAGAGTTGTTATGTGCATATGAGGCCTTGCAGACTTTTCATTGTGTCTCTGAGGCATTGCAGTCAGTTTTCAGTGCATTTAAACCATGTCTCCAATTGATTGAATGGTTCAAAGCAATACAATGTTATTATAAAGCTTTAGCAAAGCTGTGGCAATGTTTGTTTTACCTTGTACATTATGTGTCACTGTGGAAAATGGCACAGTACAAACACCAAGATCTTAGTAGACTAGAGAGGTTGTTTCCAAATATGTGCCTGGGACAAAGAAAATTTCATGCTAGATTCCAAACTCTAGGGTCTCATTCTTGAGAAGGAGACTCTCATTTTATGTTAGTGAGACACCACTCGAGTTGCTTGCCGTTCAAGGCCACCTCTTACTTTATATTGCAAAAACATCATTCTCTGGAGCCTAATAAGAAATTCTCTTGAAGCAATTAGTTAAAGTAGATACTCTCCACCTATACTGAGGATTTCTTACTTTTCCAACTTTCAATTACTTAGGTCTCAGTGTAGTAGGAAGGACCTGTCTCCCACAAGCTAGAAGCCAACAACACTTTGTGTTGATAATAATATTTAAACATAACCTCCAAAAGTTTCCTGCTCAAGTCTCTAACTGACTTGCTATATAAAAAGGATAAAGACTCTGCTTGGAGCTATATAACCTTAACACTTTTAAAAATGCTTCAGTCTCTATGTTCAACAAAGGTAAAAGCCTTATTTAAACAGAAAGTTTTAACTTTTTAATATTTGTTAGTTTTTTATTTCTAATGTTTTGGTAGAGAGAAGAGCAAATAAAAATATAATATGTGACCCCTTTTCAGGTTTTCTTTTTTCTTGGAATGAAGACCTATTTAAAGATTATCTTTTTTTCAGGTCAACTGATAATGTTTAGACTAAAATTTCTTTTTATAACACATTAAAACATAGGTTAGCATACCATTTAAATCCTATAGAGAAAGTAGTAATATGGGGGATGTGGCCTCTCTTATGGAGTTAGAAGGAGTGAAAGCTAGACATTCACAAAATAAGTTAGGTAAGATTAATAAGAGGTGCTATGTGAAAGGAGTCAAAGATTTCAATTTTCAAGTAAAACTGTTGAATTCCTTTTACTGTGATGACGAATTTGGCTAGAGATTGATTTCCTTCACTGAGTTTGCAGAGAAACAAAGTGAAGTCCACCCAACAAGATATATGGCATATAGTAGTTAGGAGAAGGCTGATAATTTGACCATGAGGGCATATGCTTTGACTGCGATCACTCAGGTAATAGAGGCAGGAGACATGCAAGCTACAGGTTAGCTTGAGCTACAAAACAAGGCCTTGTCTTAACAAAAATAATACAACCCACACCCAATAAAGCAGGTTTAGATCAATTAGGAATATTAGGTACCAAACCAGGTGTGTGAATCCCCTGGTGGATCTTTGAGAAAGTTATGAAGAATCATATTATTATCTATCTTCCTAAAATTATATGTAATGTATGAAAACCTATGTGCGCACATATAGAGTTTAAAGAAAAATTCCACTGGGGCTGGCAACACCCCGAACTCCCAAGAGTCATGGAATAACAGAATCCCTACCCCCCAGGCATGGAAGCCCACCTAATGAGTTGTAAGTCAGGGAGTGCAGGAGACTCTGAAATTACCATATGATATTCCTTTTAGTCTTGGTATAGGTGGAAGGTTGTCAAGTCCGGTCTGGCATGGCTGCATAAGAGGACGTGTTACACAGTTCCTACTCCTGGAACATTGCCAGGTTGTTGATTCCCCATGATCCCCATGAATGCTGATGGCTGCTGTTGCCCTGAAGTTGATCTGCTGTCTTTACTATTCTACTTTCAGTCTTTCTTTCTGAGGCATATGCTTCCACCCACTATTCAGAGTTAATCAGGCCATAGTAACTGAAACAGATGTGGTTCTCGGGATTGAGGAATAGAGATGGTCATGAGGCTGTGGAGGACAAGGAACAGGCCTTCTGATTGGCCTTCAGGGCCATGGGAAAGGATCTAGACAACATAACCACAAGGGCCATGAAAGCCTACATGGTCTTTTGTAGAAATAATTCATTTCCAGTCTTGTCTTTGAATTTGGAATCATGAGGAGACACTTATACCCTCTGGTCCCATGACTGCTGCATTAATTAGACAGGGTGTATTTGGAGACATTCAGGATAAAGAGTTAAAATGGTCTCAAGAAGAAAATGCATGGATAGAATAAAATAGAAATTTATATATGATTTAGGACTAAATAGGATTAGAAGGAGAGTATGCACGGCTGTGAAATTACTAAGATGAGGAAAGAAAGATTAGAGAATTAACAGATGATGTAGAAGCATATAAAAATTTAGTATTTTGTTCTCCTAGCTATTTGAAAAATTGGAGACAATAATGCTTAGAAAGATATTAGAGAGATCCAACTGCTTTACTTGCATAAATTTTAAAACTTTGTAAGGAATTGTGAAGGAAAACCTACAACCACCATATTACTGAACCACCGTAATTCCTAACTGCATTCTAAAGAAATAACTTTAAACTCCTGCATGTGCAGCTCACGGAGGAGTGTTGAGAAAGGGAGAATGACTTTTCCCCAGGAAACTTCCCAAAGGTTATACAATACCAAGTAGTCAACCTGAAACCATTTCCAGACAAGTTACAGTATATATACTAAGCAGGTCATATGAATATATATGAAATATATAAATGTAAATATATATATATATATATATATATATATATATATATATATATATGTGTGTGTGTGTGTATATATTTATAAATAAATATATTTATATATCATATATATTTATAAATAAATATATATTTATATATCATATATATATAAATTAAATATATGTTATAGATTTATATATAATAATGTATTTAATATATACTTATATACCTAACAAATATATAACATATATAATATGTAAATATATGCATGTAATATATATTATTTGTTTACAAATAAATATGTAAATATATGTTATATTGTATATATATATATATATATATATATATATATATATATATATGAAGGAAAATGAATGAGAGGTTCCATGACATGGGGTTAGAGGAAGGTAGGGGGAAAGGAAATGATGTAATGATATAGGAATGCTGAGATTTTGCATTTGTAACAAACTTTAAGATCAAGTCCTGGCTGTTTAAGTCATCTAGGCACAAGAAAAATTTAAACACAATTCTTGCTATTCCTCATTAGAATGCAGGTGATGATTGTTCCTTGGAAACAAGACATTGGAGATGAACAATGCAGGAACAGGACTTTCTCACTGTTTCCTGGAATTTGCAGGCACAAACTCAGGGAAAGCCTGTGGCACCATTATAATAGAAGGTATCACACCCCTGGAAGAAACAGACTGCTACACAGGAGGCAGAGCAGGAATGAATGTCAGGAAGACATACATTCATATGGAAATGGCCTGACCCAAGGGCAGGAACATGCTGGAGAGCATATGGGTTAAGACCAACTAAGAGTACTGGAGTCTTATCATCATGAGGGTGTGCAGGCACACACGGCAGAAATGCACAGTTTGTTACTAGACACAGATTTCAGTATTGATACAGAGAAAAGACAGAGTAGTGATGGGGAGGGAATTCAACTCTCCAGACATCTGCAGGAAGTCTCATTTGGAAATCACCAGAATATCTAACAGGTCTTTGACTTGCTTTTGCTAACAGCATCATCTCCCAGAGGAGAAAATTTCCCAGGGGGGCGTTGCCATCCTCTACTCATTTTTGGCCAATCACAAAGAATTAGTTAGCATTTTAACAGTGTTATGTAATTTAGGAATAAGATATCACTTCTGAGTTCAGGAGAAGGTGGGAGGGTGATGACAGTCTCATTTATCAGAATGTATGCAACTCAAGTCCAAGTCACTTAGAAATGCTTGAAATGATATCTTTAGAAGGGAACCAGTTGAGTTTTTTTTTTTTTTTAATCACTTTAAGATGTACAATGCCAGAGCAGCTAAAGGAAGATGAAAGAGTGGAGGTATCTAGGAATCCTGTACAATATCTGAGTAGCATCTTGATACTAGATAGCCAAAAATAAACATGACATGTTCTGGTTCTGAGGAGTCAACTCATTTCCCATTACTCCATGACTAGGAGGCCTTTCACTACTTACAGTAAATATGTGCAGGTATATTGTTCTTTTTTCTTTGGAGTCAGGGTCTCATTTCACATTGGGTAGCCTTAAACTCTATACTGGTGTAGTTTATGTTCCCTTGAACTCCTTGATTCTACTTCTCATGTTCTAGGATCACATGTGCCTGACAGTGATACCAACTTCGAATTAGGTTCCTATCTTGCAAGTGGCATTTACTTTCTTTCTCATCTTCAGGGTGTTCTACATGGTGTCTTTTTTTTTTTTTTTTTTTTTTTTTTTTTTTTTTTTTTTTTTTTTTTTTTTTTTTTTTTTTTTTTTTTTTTTTTTTTTTTTTTTTTTTTTTTTTTTTTTTTTTTTTTTGAGAATACGATAGCTTGTTAAATGACTCATTAAATCATATTGAGGTCTCAGCTTAATCATCACACAGTGGTTCCAGGTGGGTTTAATTTCCAGAGTACAGTCCAAATTTCAGAATTTTCAAAATCTTCTTCTATGTCTCCCACCCCATTGTCTATAAATGGTTAGACCAATGAACCTTACCAGTTTCATCCCCAGTGTGTTTCTCCCATATAATCAATGTCCACTATATGTTAAATACCCAATACATTCTAGTTATACAAATAAAAAAAACCCTAAATATACATTATTCTTGGTCCTTACACCTAATAGCTCTGAATAATCTGTATTCTTGTGTCTTAACAGTGTCTGTTGTATATGACATATTTCTATTTTTATGTGTTGAGTAAGTACACATTGTTGAGGTATCTCAATTCTTTACTTCGTTTTGTCAACTCCATGCGAGAGGACAGAGTTATTGTGACAGGCTGCAAACTGGCAGTTTGGGAGATTAGGCCTATGCTTCTGTTTCCCAGAACTGAAAACTTCTGAAACAAGTCAATTCCTGGAAAACCACCCCTCATGAGCAACCAGTCAGGAAGTTGCCCAAGTAGCTAGCCTAAGTCAACCTAACAAGCACCCAGTCAGGACCTGTCGGAGCTGCCCCACCACCTCGCTTGAGCCAAGTATAGTTAGTCCTCAAAATACCCCGGGACACCCATTCCCCTGGAGCTAGAACCAACTATTCAAAGGAAAGAAAGGTAAAAGTCACCCACTCCTATCCTAACAGGCTTTAAATTGACCTTGCAAAGTCCACACGTCTGTTCAATCCCGAAATATGGTAGTGCTATATGCATAAAGAGTCTCTACAGAGTAAACGTTATTTGCTGTTGTATACTATTTGAGTCTGGGGTATCATCCTTCATGAATTACAGACCCTTTCACATGTTTAAATTCTAATTGCTTTCTCAGAAGGAAATGGGGATGACAGGTGAACATATCAATTTCCTTTTTGACTCTCTCTTCTTTCTCTAAATAGATACATTAAGTAAAATATAATAAGGTACATTTGTGCCTTAAATATGACATCCAGAAAGATGGCTGAGTCGGTATAGTTCTTTCTGTACAAGCATGAGGATCTGTGTGTGGATACAGGAATCTTCATGAAATCAGGCACAGCACTGGATGCCTATAAGCTCAGCATCATGGGCCAAAGACAGGTAGACCCTAAAGTTCACTGTCTACCCTTAGCAGTAAGCCTCAGGCTCAATATGAGACCCCGTTTCAAGAAGTAAAGATGGAAGTTGGTACCTAACATCAATTTCCATCCACTGTGTGCACATCATGTGCACACATACATGTATATACCCAAACCCACAAGTACATACATATACTCATATGGCACATACAGGTGGGCACATACACAGACACAAACACAAACACAAACACAAACACAGACGCAGACACAGACACACACAGACACACACAGACACACACACACACACAGACACACACACACACACACACACACACACACACACACACACACACATGCAAACATCCTGAGAAAATAGAATAAAGAATTTGAAAACCAAAAGTGGAGCAAAATGTATACAAAGTGCTAGCTGGGGCTCAGCTTTGTGATTCATAATAGAAAGAAAGGGTGACAGTTATACATCTATTGAGGCACTGGAGCTAAAGTTGCCCTGTCCTTCACCGGGCATCAGAATTCGTTTTCTAAAAATACACACTGGTCCAGTCATTCTCATCTTAGGATGTGAGAGAGGAATGCCAGAACCTAAATTAAAAGTTATAGTCTCTGTGTCCAAGCTGCCCTCAGGTCTTGGGACAAGTTATGGGCATAAGACAGAAATTCCAAGCCATAGAGATAAGACTAGGAGGACCAGTTAACAGGCAGATTGCTACAGGTGGAAGGAAAGTTACCAATGAAGATGAAATTTAGATCCCCAATTTTATATCTATTTAGAAAATATTCCAAGATTGGAAAATAGAAAACCAAGAACCAGGTGAGCAATTTACTCCAGTAGGATGGAAATGTAACAGTCTTCATGTACACAACAAAGATGACTTTAAACTGATGGTGATTAGCATATTGCAAAGATAAATGATGAAATCGCATCTAAAATATAGAATAGAAATTATTCTTAAAAATGCTGCAAAGAGGAATTAAACCAGGTGGATATTTTAAAAAAGAACCAATTAGTATTGCCATAACAACAACAACAACAAAACCAGTCAATTATTTAAAAACAGAAACAAAAACATCACTCTGGTGGGGGAGTGGAAACAATAAACAGGTAATTATGTAATGACGTTGTAAACGTAGCCATAGAGATTAGCAGATGGCATGCTAAATGCCTGTACACACATGGCTCTGATCTGGTCTGGGCTCTGAAGAAAAACAAAATCTGAAATGTAGGAGATGAAGTTGCATCAAGTCTTAAAAAGAAATAGAAGTTTATAGACAAGGAGAGAATTCCACCCAGAGAAAGAGGGTGGGTGCCTTATTTGCAAGGCAGTGTCATTCAAACAATGAAGAGTTAATAATGACTGGGACTGTGGACATGCCAAGCTGCAAGGAACCTGTCCTGCTATGCAGATCCTGAAGCCTCATTTTATCTCATGCTAAGCAATGCAGTCTTTAGAGGATGGAAATTCGATATGTCCAGCTTTATTTTTGATATTGGTAACTTTTCCTGACTGTAAAGAATAGATTAGATGGTCCATCAAGACAGGGGCTGGGGGAAAAGACACAAAAGGCTGGCC
>LR749552.1:3353736-3371854 GCA_902729485.2 Mus minutoides
TATTCTATCCTCTTCCAGCTGAATGAGGACGTAGGTTTAGCTAATCTCTGTAGAAGGCCTTCTATATAGGAGGAGACCTCAGGCTGGCAGACAGGAGAATGGAGGAAGCTGCAACTTCTTCTACGGTCTGCATACATACACCCAGGTACTAGGGGAAGACTTTGAGATTCCCTTAGTCTAATGGACATTAGACTTAGGCATTCCCATGAGGCATTGGGGTCCTTGTCCTGGCAGTGTTCATGTCAGTCATACACATTCACTCAGGCGTTATCTACTCCTGTGACCTTCCACCTCCAATAGTTCCCTTAGTTTATTTGTATTCTTCTGCTAAAATTTAAACACACACAACAGTGATAACTATAGACAAAATAATAGAATGGTCCCAATGAACAATTGCTGCTTCCATATGAACAATATGTATATTGGAAAAAAAAAATGTACTGCATGACAAGCTTTAGACCACTGAAGAAACAACATCTTATCTCCATGTAAACTCAACAAGCAAGAGACCACTCTGGTTACAAGACTATTTTAAGGACTTGTGTAGGTAGTATCATATGGCTTGGACCTTCTGTGACTAGTTTATTTCACCTAGAACAATGACCCCAAGTTCTCACAGAAGCCTCCCCTTTGCCCTCACCCTAATGTTCCTCTCTATGCATCTGCTCTGCCTTCTTCCTTCTTCTACTTGTTACCG
This sequence comes from Mus minutoides, assembly GCA_902729485.2. NCBI lineage: Eukaryota > Metazoa > Chordata > Mammalia > Rodentia > Muridae > Mus > Mus minutoides. The sequence goes on from LR749552.1 coordinate 3,354,434, forward strand.
GTTAGACATTGCAGACATTTTTGTTTGTCTGTTTACAGATTTTTGGCTCTTGTGCCAAATTATGTAATGGATAAGAGAGTGTTACAAGTCCTGTGAGGTCTGGATTCTTTTGTAATTGGACCCAGAAGTAGGATCTCTGGCTCACAGGATCGTGGCAGTTCTATATGTAATTTCTGGAAGAAAAAATTAATATTATTTTCCCATATTGCCTTTACCATTTAACATTACTAGCTGTAGTCTGCAAGCCATTTAGTTCCTCCCTATCTTTGCAAAATCTTAGGCTCATTTTTACTAATAGCACCCATCCTAACAGGTGTGATATGATATTTACTGCATAAATAATCTCCCTTTGCATGACATCTAGTGCTGGACCATCATTTTTCCATAGAAGAAGAACCTCAAACAAACTTAAACAGAGGTAATAGTACAATGTTACAAAGTCATTCATAATTTTGGTAGGCATAAACCAAAAAATGTTACTCTGCCATCTAAGGAGTTTCAGACTTTTCTTGCCTTGTCCAAATGACCAACTGCTGCTTCCATCTGAATGCAGACCTGGCCTCTGGCCAGTATTGCCATAGTAGACAGAATGACTTACTATTTAATCTGTTTTCTTAAACCATCCAGTATACAGAAATTGCATACATTTTACATCCCCCTCAAATTATTCAGCCAGAACCTACTCCTCTGGATGGTTCTTTCTGGATCACTCTTATCAAGACAAACCAGGATCTTACTCACTGGGGTCATATCCTCTACCTTGTGGCTATAGTTTGTTTCACCACGGGTGTGTCTGGTAGGTTTGGGATATAACATTCTTGCCTGTAGCCCACGGAACACTAATAACATCCAAACTCCAGCTGTGACAACTATAAACCATTTCCACATACTGCTAGGAGATCTCCACTTGTGGGTGGCTGATTTCTCCTTGAGACCCTGTGTGGTCACTAAGTCAAGATTTTATATCTGAGGTCATCCTGGCTGTCAACACATTGATAAATATTGTCAGTCATTGAAAACTGAACTGAAGGAATCTCCTGTTCAAAACTTTCTATGAATTTTCTTTGTCTTCCTTATTTCCTTTTTTTTTCTCTTAACATCTCAAGCTCATTGTAAAATTACCATTTCATTCATTTATGACTTGAGCCCTTTGTGTAGCATTTGAATGGATTTTGTTATAGCTTTCAGTAAATACCTACCACTTGTAAAAGAGAACAGCCGACAACATGTAGTTTTATTTTATTTTTTTTTAATAAAATGTGTTTTGCATGGATTTCAAGCCCTCCAGGCACCCTGGTATCTGTTGTTGTTTTCTTATTTACACTCACTAGAGAATCTCAAAAACCAGGGATGTTTCCAGAGACTGCTGTGAGAAGTTAGTCTTGTGTTTATTAATTTTTTTGTGCATATGCCCATAGGCCTTGGGGCAAAGAGTTCATTTAAACAAATATAAATGATACATAAATAACACATCGCCCAGAACTCCTCTTTCTGTTTAGTCCCACTTGGAACAGCAGGACCATTTTGTGATCCCACCTGCATGCTGTTAGAAGAGGATGGGATTGGACTCACTGTCAAGAGTACTTATCGCATGTTAACCACAATAGAATGGAATACATCACATGTATTCACTTGGACAGTGGTTCTAACCACCTCCAGCCTCCCATAGACTCTGCTATTTGTTGTAACATTAAGATTCTTCTGCTATAAGCCAAAGAAATCCATCCTTTCTAGGTTAAGATGTAAATTCTTATTAGAAAAAGAAAAAGAGAGAATAAAGAATATAGCAAAGAAATTAGGAATAGGTAGGGAGGGACCAGAGCTCAGAGCATCTTCATGTTAGACTCTAGGACACTGTCTTTCCAGGGAACTAGATAGACTCAAACCTTCTTGGTGTTAGAGTTGCTTTTCTCAAGCCGATATCTGTAGGATAAAGTACAACTGGGCTTTGAGAGGTCATATGACAGCTCTTTGAACACAGAAGGAATGTCTCTGTGAGACTACATCAAAGGGGAGACATTCAATTATTCTGTTGTGAAGAACAAACTTATTTAAGTCACCTTAAAACTTATTTAAGTTACCTTATTTAAGGTATGAGGCTCTGGAGACTCAAAGGGCATTGGGGAGAGGTTCTGGTCATTAAATATTAGGGATTTAAAATACTTCAATGAAAACATAATTGAGGGTGGGATAAACATTTGACAGAACAGGCCATTTCACTTAAAGACCCTTATACTACATTCATTGGAAGATATTAAATTATTGTGCTGGGAAGATAAAAAGGTTCTCCAGTGTAATGCCTGTCATGTTCCCTGCAGTCTTTGAATGTGTGGGAGTACATTGTCAAGAGCAATGAAACATGCAAATCAGCTGATTTGAAAATGAAAAGATTCTCTACTATTTGGCATATATGAAACCAGAGGGCCATCTCTTATGTGGGTGGGCTTCATTCATTCAGATAAAGGCCTGAGCAAAAGGGAATCCTGACGCTCCCTCATATAGATACAATCCTTTGGGCCGGTAGGATGTCACAATTTTTGTACTAAGTCTATCTATCCATCCATCCATCCATCCATCCATCCATCCATCCATGGAGGAGCCTAGTGATTTCTTTGATAATCTCTCTAATACACTGCATAAAGAAAAGAGATATTTTATGAACATTGATTTTTTTATTCTAATTATGCACACATAGTGAAAAAAAAGCAGCAACTACCACTACCTCATCAATTTATACAAGGACAAGATAAAGTCATGGTTATTCTTTTTAAAGCAATATAAAGGAAACAGAGAAGTCTAGAAATTGTCCTGTATCATGTCTAATGGAACTCTCCTTTCTTCCACCTTTCCCCTTCCTTCTTTATTTTCTTTCCCCACACACAGCTGTGTTCTGTACTTGACCATTCAGCCAATATTGAATCACCTGTATGATGGAGTTCTGTAAGTGTATATAACACAGTTGTTGAAATGAGCAATGTCTTAACAATGCCCAGTAACTATATAATTATATACCACTTAAGTATTGCTCAGGATTTAAGTCATTCCCAATTTTAATGTAGTCAGCAATATCAACAAAGGCATCCTAAGATTTGCTGAAATAAAAGAAGTCATAGGTAAAGATCCTGTTGATCTCTCTCTCTCTCTCTCTCTCTCTCTCTCTCTCTATATATATATATATATATATATATATATATATATATTAACTTGCCATTATTAAGTTTCAACAAGGTACTAACTTTTCAAAATGGATTTTTGAAGACAACAAATACTAGAAGTTGTAACAGGAGCATGATTTTCAAGATGACTCCTGGTTATATTGGAAAAACCCCATCAAGATTGAAATTTAAGACCAGTTCTACTAGTAATAGCCACTGGGTGAAAGACACAATTCTCAGAAATTTAAAAGACCTACAGATTGCATTCTGTTTGCTCAAGGGCAACAGTCTTGGTGTCTCCTGCTTTCACCCCAACCTGTTTTAAATCACTGTCCCTGACGGACACTGCTGCTCGCTCTTTTTCTTGTTGCCTGCATAACATATACATCAACTTAAACAACATGCTAACTCACTTCTCCAAAAGGTTAGGCATTGAAAATCAAAACATTAATTTGGGAGACGTTATAGTCAAGGGATTAAATTTTAAATACTTCAATGAAAATATAGCTTCAGAATCAGTAGAGATCATTTAATCCAAGAAAGTACACATATGTATATATTATATGTTAATATATTAACATGTATGTGTATATATTAATGTGAGTATATATATACATATATGTAAGCTTTTTAACATTATGCTCTCTATATAACAGGGAAATTCAAAGACATTTAGCCTATATTCTCTATTTTTCACATGAGTAAATTTGTCAACCTCTATCAAGTGCCAAATGCAAATTTATTATAATTATAACTTGGCTCTATAATGGGCTCAGTGACAAAAACATATGATTTAATATTCTTCATTGTGGTGTTGTTTATGTTCTGTTGGAAAGTTTCTTTATTACTATTTAACCACATTAAATTTTCCTAAGGAGTGTGATTATCCATTAATGCTCTAAAGAGATGCATCAACCTGAACAGGCTAAACAACTGAGTGTCATATTTGAGAGAGACCAGAAATAATTTGAGAAAGGGAGGAAAGTACCTGTCCTATGTGACTTGAGTGAAAAAGAACCTAGTGGCAGGGTAAGGGTTAAGCTGGCAGGGTCTAGATATTTTTGGACTTAACAAAGAAATCATGTTACAGCTTGAAGTACAATGTAAAATTATTCTTAAGATTCTCTTGTTTACTAACTTAGGTGGGGATGATAAAGTTCCAAAATTAGATTATATAGATTATACGTCTTTATCATGAACATCACTAGCCTTCACTAAAGCAGGACATCTAGTCAATTCTTATTAAACTGTGTCGTCATAATTGAAGAATCAGTTTCAGGTGCAGAAGGCAGTGAATTCCTGAAGATTTATGTCGAAGTGTTAGAGAGACACAGTAAAAGTGATTTCTAAAGTTGAAGTGGGAATTTATTTAGATTTTTTTGAGATATTTTCTTTAGCAGGGCTTTAAAAAATAAGAGCAGAGTAAATCACTCCTTTTAAATCATTCATTTCTGGAACTAAACACGAAATAATTCTCAAGTAGGATACATCACTTGGCTTTATCCATTTTACTTCATTATTTTTTCAGCATAATTCAAACAGCATTTTTATCAGTCTAGAAGCTAGGTCAGAAATCTAAGCCATTGAAGGTCTTGCCAATAAATCATTACAGACTTCCAATTCATGCCCCAATTACCCCCGAGGAACAAAGAGAACTTATATAGACATCACAATTCCTTTCAGACACTCACTCACCATGGATCTACCAGCTTCCTGCATGGTATGGAGCCCTTGGGAGATAATAAGCATACAATATTTTTATTAGAAGAGGAAACAAATGCTGTTGTAAGACTGCCTTCTCCAGACGAATTGATCTTTTTTTTTTCCCCCCCTTGGCTCCCATCCCTTTGGACTTATGTCCTCCAACTCTCTGCCTACAAAAAATGAAGATTTTTTTCTCTTGTTACTACCTTTGGTGCCTCTATTGCCAATGTGTAGAATGTTTCCACCAGCCAGCCTTCTGTTGCTTATCTCTACAGATAACAGCTGTATCCATCTTTTTGTTAAATGCAACTCTTTTTCCATCCCTTGTCCAGAAGTTTCCTTTAATATGCTTTTTTAAAATTGTTGTTATGTAAACATTAATGTGGTACTTTTTCTAATGTCTTCCTCGCTGTCCATAATCTTCAAGAAAGATGAACTTGGCTTCTTTTGTGGGATGCTGTTTCATATATTTGTTGTCAGAAAATATATGCCAGGGAATGTGAAAAGAATACTTACAGAGTTGTTGAGAAACTAAAGTTGTAAGCAAATCACCAATGGACATATGATGTGATTAGGAACCAATATATAAAACACCACATTGAAATATGGAAACAGAAAGTAAAAGAGATAAGGTTGATGAATCCATAAGTAATAAAATTGAAGCGACTTCTGCCAGTGATGGCTAAATGCTGGGGGGACATCACAATTATGGAGACATGAGAGTGAACTGTTTGTTGTAAGATGTGGGAGTTTGGGTTGGTGACATTGAAGACAAATTCTAGATTCTTTGTACCTTGCTACGAAACTCTAGCATAATGATGAAAGGCTCAAGGCAGACAGAGGAATCCAGAGGACTGTTTATAGAGCATGACTGAAGGACAGGAGTGAATGCTGAGATTGGGTCGGGTTACTGAACATGCAAGCTGACAAAGAGAAGAGAAGAGAAGAGAAGAGAAGAGAAGAGAAGAGAAGAGAAGAGAAGAGAAGAACATAAGGCGAATTTGGAGAGTTTCATGATGGAATTAGAGGTATATTCCCCATGCACTATACAAAGTAGTATCAGGAGACAAATGTTTTAGAAGGAGAAAATATTATCAACATTTCACTTTGCTTTGAATATGAGTTTCACAGAATAAAAGAGAGTATACAGGAACACATAGATATAAATAGATGTGTATTAAATAGTAACCATAAAGAACTGTAAACATTTACAAGTAGCACTTTATTTTAGCCTTATCAACATGAGTGAATGGTATTATTGTTCCCTAAGAGTTAAAATAATTTTTCAAAATCCTAGGCTAAATTTGGATTCAGACCGGACTGTCTCCAAAGTACTTGTGTATGATTCAGTAAACTATGCTGTCTGTCATGTAAGAATTAGTCTATCCCATAATAAAAGTAACCAATGTTAACCTAATATGATTAATCAGTATTAATCTAATATGAGTAATTATTGTATGTTGTACATAATTACATAATATACAATTATCATTATTATATAAGCATATAATATAAATTATATTCATATAATATTACCAGATCATTCATTAAAACAAAATATATTAATGCTATATTATTGGTATTTAATCATTATGATAATATATTGACTAATGCATTATTCTATATATAATCTATGTCTATGATATATTAAGTATATATGGTAATTAACCTCCATACTAGAAAATCTAATGACAATATAGCACATTGGAAAATAATTACAAGATATAAAGTTTGCTTAATGCTTTATGTAGGCAATTCTCTCAACTGTTCTTCAGCCAGCACTGCCCTTCAGCTCTCTGTCTAAGCTTTCTCCTCTCCTCTTCCTAGGCACTAACACCATTCACAGGCTGTACACATTCTACCATTTATAGCTCTAGTCTGATGCTATGTATTCATCCAAAACTCTTCTCTCTTATAATAGGTTAGGAGATGACTTAATTCATATTCAAGTTTTAGTACTTCCTAATCAGTCTACTAAAAAAAAAAACCCACTGAATCCTAAGATTAACCTTCCTTTAGTCTTTAATAATTCAATAACCATTTAGCAAGGTTTAATATTTATAGATGCAAAAAACATTGTATGATAAGAACATAAAAATATCCAGGCTAACACAGATAGTAGTGGCTAGAACTTTTATTCCAATTAGTGGAATCAAAATTAATACTTCACATGGTACAAGCAGTTCTGGTCATCTGAGAAATGTCTATGAAACTTCTAGCCAGGCACTGGTGAACAGGTGAGGTTTAGACACTGGTTAATAGAGATGGCTGGGTAGATGGATAGGAGAATTTCCACCATCCCAAGAAACACAAATGACACAGACAAACACTCTTCCCAGACATAAAGATAAAGATATACTTGGCTTGAATGAGTCCAGGGTATTGGCCCTCAGTTTAATCAAGAACTCCTAGGACACAAGTTATTTGCAAGGTCCTGGATCTGCAGTAGCTTAAATAGCCTTCTTGAATTTGGGTGATCAAAGGAGAGAATAGAGATGGATGAGCCCTCCACAGGAGCAGGTGGCATAATCGGCTGTGTCTGTGTTTCCTGGTGCCACCTGGACTTAAATGTCCTGTGCTGAACACCAGTGAAAAATGGCCTTTCATTTCACTTAGGATTCTTTCCTGATCCTTAATGTCTTCCATAATTAAGGAGTAACTACCAAGGCGTGGGGCATTTCCAGGGGATTAATGGCCAGCTGGGAGAGTTGATGGCCCGGAGCTGAGTGGGGACTCATTAACCTCAGCTGGTCATTAATTCCTTAGGCATTGCCTGGGGTTGGGGGTCCTGAGGGCGAGCACTTCATTTGCCTGTATTTCAGGAAATGAAAAAAAAAAAAAGGAAACTTGAAAATACACAAAGGCTCAGTCCATCTCCTGTGGCAATGCAGAATGCAGTCTCTGGAGTTCCTATGGCACTGTGTTCTCAAGTCTTCTGTCTGAGGGAGAATTCTTATCCTGGGTGCTAGTCATAAAGAGAGGGAAAATAAATGAGATTGCTCCCAGAAGTGACAACTGAGGAGGAAAGGCCAAAATATGCTGAATGACAAGGTTGAAGGGTACTATTTCATGCCAACCAAACCTCGTCCTTGCTCAAACATACACAAATAGAGGCAAGAAGGATTCCAACAGTATCAGAGTTTTCCCTAGTCTTACCTCTCTGTCTTTCCTCATTATTACATAGAAACAAGTAGAAACCTATTTCTGGGAAATAGAAATGGGTGGGGAAATCTTGCCAATTAAAGTCAAAGTCTACCATGACCAGATATCTCCTCTGAGGTCAGGTCAAAATGGAGGACTCCCTTTACCAACAGGACTTCTCCTTATCTGACCTTGTCTGGAGATCCCAACTCATCCAATGATCCATCTAGCAACTGTCAAATTCAGCTTCCTCTTTTCCTAATAAGAATCCAGCAAGTACCTGGGATTCCTCTAATGTTTTGCCATACGAACGAAGCATTCACAGAATTTTAAACTCTTGTCAATGAATTTCATTCACCCTGGAAACTCATTCCCACTCTTCAAGGTCTAAGCTTATCCCTGGTTCACCCTGAATAGTGTGTATGCTTTCAAGCCCACTGGGAATAAAGCATTCACGCACGTGGTAAAATTTAAGAGAGCTGTTTCTTTGAAGATCATCGGAGAAGGCCTTAGTCTAAGAGAGTTGTGACACTAAGATCCTCAGAGAAACAGCCCAACCCACTCACTCACTCCCAGCTGGATGGAATTCTTCAGACATACCCATTATGGACTCAACATTGTCCTTCTAGTCATGTGTGCACTAAACACCCTTCAAGGGAGGAAGCAGAAGATGGGGAACCTCAGCTAGACACCAAGAGGCATAACACCGAATTGAGCCATCTTTTATTTATTTATATTTTTTGGACCTAGAATATGAGTTCTTTGGAATAAGCTATTGGAAAGATGAATACCCTTGCTATGAAATTTTCCCACCTGCCTGCCCCGTATTACAGAACTCATCCTTTGAGCTCAGTTCCTAGAAAACAACTTTGCTTGTACGGATAAGGATATGAGGGTCAAGGGTGCTCACTGCACAACATATAGAACAGCAAAAACACCAGCCTGCCTAAATGTTCCTCACAGGAGAACAGAGAGATAGCAGAACAGAACATCATCCTTCTGAAGTTTAGCCAGCTCTTAAAAGATCGAAGTGGAAAAGACACACTGGCAAAGCTCCTTAAATCAGTTCCAACAGGAAACATGAAAGGGAGAAGCGTGCTCTATGATACAATGAAGATGAACACAGCGCACTGTCCAGTTTGGTTTGTGTGGATGCATGGAGACAAGTCAGAGAGCAGAGTGTGTCTGGCAGTAAAAACAGAGGGATGCACATGAGAGAGAGAGAGACATGTTACAACCCAGAGAACACAACAGCAGCTATTTCTGGAACACAACTTCATCCATATTTCTATTGTTACTTTCTGTCCCAAAACTCTGTTTCTATTCAGTACTTTATTTTATTTTATTTTAATTAATATGAAAATGAGAGAACATTAAAAATGCACGTACTTTGTAAGGTCATTGAAATGTCTTAGGCACCCTATGATAGATGAGAAGGTAAGAATACGCATCTTCTAACTGAATTCCTAGAACCAAAGTTGCTGAAGATTCTCTTTCTAGACTAGGATTCTGAAGAACTGTTTGTCTTGCGCTAGGGGGAGAAAATGTCTTCTACACAAATATTGCCTGAAAAACAATGGAAGCCATTGCAAGAGTGGCTATACCCTCTTTGCCAGAATTCACATAATGCAAGGAGTTAGTGCCCCATGAGTGTGTAGTAGGGACAAAAGGACAGAAGATAATGTCCCAAATGGCTCAGAAATAGCCTCAGAGCTTTGCTTTTTGGGTCTAGAAAAACCAAAAAGTAGGTATTTAATTTGTAAAAGATTCTGTCCTTGCATACTGCAAATGTAGGCATATAAAAAACATAAATTCAGAGTCAAAATGACTTCTTTTTCCAATCCTGCTTTTTTGTTGCCTATTTAACCATGACAAACTATTTAAATTTGTTATCTTCAATTTTCTCATTCATAAAATTAGAAGTCTAATAGTGCTGGAATCATAGATTGCTGCAAGGATTATGTAAGGTAGCTATGTACAGTGGTGGTTTGTAATAATTTAATAGGCAATATTCATTATTTAGAAAGGCTGCTATTACAAGTCATCACTGGCCTTGGAAATTGGGATCAGTCACTATACTATCACAGGAAAGTATTAGCTCTGTAATTTAAATGACTCTGTGGGACAAACTTTCATTATTTGCTAAATGAGTTGAATAACAAATTGAAGCAAAATATGTCAAGGTATAAAAAGATACTGTCAAATGAGTTTCTTTTTATTCAGATAAATAAAGTGGATTGTTGTAGTTTCCAATGACATCAAGAGTGGTGTGGCAGAATTCTTTGCTTTTGTTAGTTATTTCTCTTCAAATATTGTGACCAAATCCCTGTATTCCATACTGACGGTTTTGCCTTAAAGGTAATAGAGGGGCTGGAGAGATGGGTCAGTGGTTAAGAGCACTGACTGCTCTGGCAGAGGTCCTGAGTTCAATTCCCAGCAAACACATGGTGGCTCACAACCATCTATAATGGAATCCTCTGATATATTCTTCCATTGTGTGTCTGAAGACAGACGCAGTGTATTCATATAAAGAAAAAATAAATAAATCTTTTTATTTAGATAATAGAGAAGTTTGCAGGTGCTCACAAAATGTAGTGGTGGGGAGAGCAAGGAGGATGGCTAGACTGATGAATGGATAGGGAGAGTCAAGGCAGTGAATTCCACTTTCATCTCTTGTCAGAGTTGGTCTTGGAATCTTGGAAATTGTTGCATAAGAAGATCATCAGCTGGAAGTTTCTTATTTTAAGTTGGTGCAAAACAAATGACTTGAGATGCTGCCAAGATGGAATTGGAACTGTGAGTGGGTCTAGCCTGTCATTCTCGTCACTCTACCTGGGCACTCTGCCTTCTCTGTCTGAGGCTTTCCTGGTGTTCTCACAGACCCTGCAGGTCACTCAGCCTTAGCTTCCCTGAAGTTTTATCTCATTTGCAATTGAACTTTATTTCTTGTTTTCTGGAAAGGGAAGAGAAATTATACTGGCAACACTTAACCTAATTACAGATGGTCCATCCTTCATGTTATTTTAGATTGATTTCCTGTGTATGAATGGTTCCAGCAGAAGTCGGAGGAGGGCATCAGACCTGGAATCAGGATGGTTGTGACTTCCCATTGGCTTGTTAGGGGCCTAACCTGGGTGGTTAAGAGCAACAGTCCTCTTAATGGCTGAGCCAACCTCTAACAGATGACATCATGGAAAAAAAAAAATCTCACTTTTCTAGTTTGCTCAAATGGAGATTCTCCATTTGTAACATTTGGTTATCGAATAGCGTTTGTTTAATCACAGACCTCCAGGACAAAGACAATAGGACTGAGGCAGAACTCTTTGTCCATTTGTTTTCCAATCCCTTTTAGTTCTCTGAGAAGTTGTACTGAGTTTTTAACCTTTGTAGTAATGGCCTAATAATCATATCTTAGTGGGTCTAGTGTATTCTTTCAATGGAGTGATAGAAAGAAAAATACCAAGGAAATAATATTTGGATGAGCCAAGTTTTTTTTGAGACAGGGTTTCTCTGTGTAGGCCTTGGCTGTCCTGGAACTCACTCTGTAGACCAGGCTGGCCTCGAGCTCAGAAATCCACTTGCCTCTGCCTCCTAAATGCTGGGATTAAAGGCATGCACCACCACACCCAGCTCTAATTCACCTGAAACACCTAAATATATTATTATCAGCCTTTCCAATGACAGGAAGACCCTTCAGTAACTCTAGGAACTTAGCTTTATGCACATCCTTAGGAATTTTTTAGGAAGCAAAAAGTGTGGTTTGGGATGAAGATTTTAAAACCAACAATAAGGGGCTGGAGAGGCATCCAAGAGGTTAAAAATCCAGGCTGCCCTTCCAGGGAAACTATGTTTTGTTATAAGCAACCACATAGCAGCTCACAACTGGTTGTTATGTCAGTCCCAACGGATTTGGCTTCTGTAGGCACCAGGCAAGCACAGGGTGCATAGATATACAGGCAAACGTTCCATACACAAGATATCAAGTTGACGAGAAGCAAGGTATAATAGGAAACAAATTGGAAGTGGTAGCACATGCCTGCAATCCTAATACTTGTGAGGCTGAAGCTCAAAAGTTCTTGTGAGTTTGGGGCTAACCTGAGCTCCAAAATGATTATAAGGCCATCCGGGCCCATGTAGCAAGAACTATATAGTCAAGTCCATCACAAAGGGAAGGAATGGGGAGAGGAGTGAGTAAGAAGAAATGTAGAGAATATACCAAGGGTTGTATGTAATATGGCAGACAGATGGCTAGACTTTTCTCTATGAACAGCCCATACACACCAAGTGAATCTGGAGGATGTACAGTATTCCCAGTTTGAGTGGCTAGGACTAGCAGTAGGCATCCTTCTACCTTAGGAGGTAACAATTTGGATTTCTATCAAGACAATAATGTTCAAAGCATGGTCCTGGAATATTAAGCACCTGTACTCACTTTCACCCTCTAGAAATACAGATCGGAGGGCCACATCAGGACTTCCTGAATTGGAAGTTGTTGAGTTGCACCCCCGCAGCCCTTTCATTTTTAGAATCCCCAGGTGATTTTTGATGCATAGGAAATTTTGTCCATAGTTACACTGGCAATTATACATAATCAAAGCTCTGGTTCCTAAGGGTAAGAGAAGGCGGACTCAATCTCAATTTGATGAGGTTTGGTCACCTCGGGGTCTGAGTACTACTAGTTATCAAATTGGTTTTAAAAATGTGAGAAACTCTCCCTTTTTTGTAACTCTCCATGTTTAAGATCTGTAAAGAAATTACTTAATGTCACTACCTCAACTTCCTAAAATAAATGCTGAACTTTTTCTAAAACCTGTGGAAACACAGTCTCTGTGTTAGTCACTTGTCTGTTGATATAGCCAAATACCAGAGGTCATCTCTGTAAAGGGGGGAGGGAAGGGACTTAATTTTGGCTTGTGATTTCAGCTAAAAGTTGTACTGGCCATGGTCTCCTGGCTTCAGTGCTCCCTCAGTACTTTCTAAGGAGGTCTGGAGTAAAGGGGACATATTAAATCTTGGTGAGTGAGTAGACAAGTGAAATGGGGTGGGATGTGGTAGAGTAGAAAAGTCACATCACCCCCATTCCAGGGCTTTTGCCTTTTCGCATAACTTTCTTCTCTTAGACACCACTCATATCCCAAGGGTTTCTTCATTATCCAATGGAATCTAAACTGGTAGTTACTCTTTTAATGGAGGGATGTCTTAGTCAGGGTTTCTATTCCTGCACAAACATCATGACCAAGAAGCAAATTGGGGAGGAAAGGGTTTATTCGGCTTACATTTCCATACTGCTGTTCATCAAAGGAAGTCAGGACTGGAACTCAAGCAGGAGCTGATGCAGAAGCCATGGAGGGATGTTCTTTACTGGCTTGCTTGCTTCCCTTGGCTTGCTCAGCCTGCTCTCTTATAGAACCCAAGACTGCCAGCCCAGAGATGGTCCCACCCACAAGGGGCCCTTGATCACTAATTGAGAAAATGCCTCACAGCTAGATCTCATGGAGGCATTTCCCCAAATGAAGCTCATTTTTCTGTGATAACCCCAGCTGTGTCAAGTTGACACAAACCTAGCCAGTACAAGGGACTTTAAAAATTTTCCAAGTCCAAAGTATAAATAAGTCTTTCTATCGTTTTAATTCTAGCTTATTTTTTTTTTCAAAGTGAGAAAATCTAGACTACAGTTTAAAGCAGATAGCAGTATAAATGGCTGAAACAAGTGCCTGAAATACTTTATAAGAAAAAACTCATCCTGTGCACTTTTCAGATAACCTGGGATGACCTAGGGATTGTTCTCTTCCTCCATTTTCCAAAGCAAAGAACAACAACAACAACAACAACAACAACAACAAAGATTTAAAAAACAAAACAAAACAAAACAAAAAACAAATAGGGAGGGCTTGTCTGGACAGAGCAAGAAGCCATTTCAAGAGCTCTTAAAGGCCTATTTAAAACATTTCTTCAAAGGAGTTTCTGCAACAATTATTACAGCTCATTTGCCTGCAAATGTGCTCGCTGTTGTTAATCAGTCCATCATTAACCCCAGTAATATCAATGTATTGTCACCATGCATTTCAAAGAGGCAAAGGATGATGTGCAAAGGGAAGGGCTCATTTGAAAGAGCCTATTACATTATTTATTCTCCCAAGGTAAGCCCTCAAAACAAAGAGGTTTTTTATCTCAGCACTCTACCCGGTGGCCCTTTATTGAGGTTCAGGCCCAAGGTTTCCTCTGATTGCCAAGGAAATGGTCTCCCAGACCAAATAACACAGTTGGAAAAATCGGAAGATTAGGACAGAGATGAAATTCAGGCAAAGGTCTACAGTTAAGGGGTCTGAAAGAGCAATTGTTCTTGCCTTCCTCACAAGCAAAAAAAACAGAGGCTCAAATGGAGAAGGCAGGAGAGGCCAAAGGGGGACCATTAATTATCTGGAGGATAAACTCTTAATGCCCTTAGACTGCAGTTTTTCTCCTAAAGGTGTCCATTTAAAAATCCCCATGGACACCAGGCCTGGTGCCTGTCCTTAATTCAGTTCTCTAAGCCCCAGGCATCCTGCACATGCCCTATGGTTCTCTGGTATCTGTGTCTCTCCACAATTTTATGAAGTAAGCAGAGGCTCTTAAATGATAGGATTACTGTGAATTTCTATGCAGAAATCCATAAATTTCACCAAATTTGTTTCTAGGGTTATTATATAGCTTGGGGTATAGCTCAGATTTAGATTCATTGTCTCTCAAACACAAAGGCCTGGTCAGCTCTCCAGCACCACAGAAACTGGGTGTGGTGGAACATGTTTCTAATCCTAATACTCAAGAATTAGAGGCAGGAGGGTCAGAAGTCCATGCTCAACTTTAGCTAAATAGCAAGTTTGAGGTCAGTATGAGCTACATGAGTCTGTTTCTTTTAAATGAAGTCACTAGAAAAACTATGCCAAGCTAGAGTTTTGATGCCAATATAACTAATGAAATTAAATGTACTCTCATTGGATCACATAGAATGCCCATTTTTATAGAGAAAGCATCATCCAGTATCAGAAATTTCAGCTTGTTCTATCTAACAAATAAATATCTAGTAGAAAATTACAAATAAACTCTCTCTCTCTCTCTCTCTCTATATATATATATATATATATATATATATATATATATATATATTAAATTCTACATGAATAAAAATAATATTTCAAGGTTAACACACAGTGTTTAATAGAATAACTGAAAGATATTAATACATTTTAGCTGTTTTGGATTGCATTATATATCCTAGTCATTAACCCCTGGGCTAAGTGAGATATTTTTCTAGAATCAGGTTTTTAGGAGTATTTGTGTACCTCCTACATAAGGCATGGGAAGGAGAGATATTCAAATGTGAGACAAGTCTCACCTCCTAAGAGAGTGGCTACTTATCTTCTAAACATTTAAAGATCTCCTCCAAGTAGATCTTATTAAGTCTAATCAAATATCCTGCAACAGGATCTGGTGGAAAGGGGAGGGAGGGAGGGAGGGAGGGAGGGAGGGAGGGAGGTGACTTGGGGGTGGAAGAGGTAGAAGAAACTCTGTTTGGTCAGTGTCTTAGGCAGGGTTTCTGTTCCTGCACAAACATCATGTCCAAGAAGCAAGTTGAGGAGGAAAGAGTTTATTCAGCTTACACTTCAACACTGCTGTTCATCACCAAAGCAAGACAGGACTGGAACTCAAGCAGCTCAGGAAGCAGGAGCTGATGCAGAGGCCATGGAGGAATGTTACTTACTGGCTTGCTTCCCCTGGCTTGCTCAGATTACTTTCTTATGAAAACCAAGACTATCAGCCCAGAGATGGTCCCACCCACAAGGGGCCCTCCCACCCTTGATCACTAATTGAGAAAATGCCCCACAGCTGTATCTCATGGAGGCATTTCCCCAACTGAAGCTCCTTTCTCTGTGATAACTCCACCCTGTGTCAAGTTGACACAAAACCAACCAGTACAGTCAGGATGTAATATATGAAAGAAGAATGAATAAATAAATAAATACCTCCTCAAGAAGACAACACTTCTGATGGCTGTTGTTTTAGAAAAAGCAAAAGAAGCCAGGGATGTGTTTGGTGGAGATTCAGTAAGGTACTGGGGAAGCGGGTACTCTACTGGCCCATGCTCAGACATCCCTTCGCCCTAGGTATCAGCAGCATGATCGGATTGTATCGAATTGACTTCATTTAGGGCATGGGGAGGGGAGTTGAGAGAGTAGTAGAGACAGAGACAGGCAGAGACCGAGGGGGAGAGAGAGAGAGAGAGAGAGAGAGAGAGAGAGAGAGAGAGAGAGAGAGAGAGAGAGAGATTGAGAGTAGCAGAGTAGAGCCTGGCCATGAGAACATGAAGAGAGAGAGGGAGGGGAGTGGGGAGAGAAGGGACATGGAGAAGAGGGTAAAAGAGCAAGAGAAGAGAGTGCCAAGGGGGCCAACAGCCCCTTTTTATATTGAGTCAGGTCTACTTCCTGTTGTCAGGTAACTGTGGGGTGGAGCCTAGGAGAAATGGCAACAAGGAGAATTTAACCCCACAGAACAGCACGAAAACACAGGGGAGCATCCCATCTGCTTACTAAAGCATCACTATTATAGAGGAAGGCTTGCTGCAACCCCTCCAAGCTCATTTTGCCTGCTCCCTTCTTCTGTTATGGCAATTTACATACATGAAGCTATCAATTTCATTAATTAGGCTTTAAAACTTCTATTTAAGTAGGGATGAATCTTTTCATTTCCTCAGATAAAGCAATGCACCTAAATTATGCCTGTTGTCATAGATTGCCTAGCTGCGACTTTGCTAGAAGGCTTCAAAGTAGAACTTTGATGTGAAAAGAGTCTTAGGGAATATGCATATGAGAAATGATCTTGAAAAGAAAACTTTAATGCCACATCTTAGAAAAGTAGAAAAGTACAACGAACCGGAACCCCACTTCTGTTACATGACAGGCAATAAAAATCAAAGAGGATTTATATCTTTGGATAAATTTGATAGCCATAAAAATAATATCTTTATTTGCGTCTGAAAATTTCAGATACTCACTGTTTTCCAAACATCCAGCTAGACAGAAAAAGGCACTGGCTATTCACACATGCTCAGAAAAACACAAGGAAGCTCCTGAGATGACCTCTGTGGGAGAGACCCATTGGGGGCATACTGTGATGCTAGTTGATAAGTTAATGACTGAACAGAAGGAAAGCGTTCGGTGGTGGAGGTGGGGCTCAGCCTGGTGACACATATCCCTGTAATAGCTTACAACAGACTGAGGTATGAATTCAGAGACCTTCTCTCAGGCAAAGCCAGAATCCCCTACATTTCCTTGCAAAAAAAAAAATAATAATAATAAAAAGGATCTCAGGATGAGTTAATTTGAAGCTATAGTTCATGGAGAAAGAAAGGAAGAAAGAGGAGGAGAGGAGAGGAGAGGAGAGG
>LR749551.1:0-34918 GCA_902729485.2 Mus minutoides
GGATAAAGACTGGGATAAAGACTCAGAAGGCTTTAGAATAGGCTAAGATCTTTGTAAGATAGGCTAACTAACTGTGTGATACTTTGCTGCTCTTTGCTGTAGTATCTCTTCCTGTCAGAAATCACCAGAACCTCAGATGGCTAAGATTGGTGGCTATAAAACAAAATAAGCTCAGTAAATGATTACAGTGTGTTTTTTTCTCATTTAGCTTAGTGCTAGAATGGCAGTTGTTATCACCATTTAAGGCATTTCAAAAAAATGGAGTCCATCAATCAATGACTCCACCCTAGCCGCTATAAGGAAAAGCTTTCCAAAATAAGAGTTGGAGTGAAGGTCTTTTGGCAAAGCTTCTCTCCATGGTAGCACAGATCTAACCCTACAGTGGTAGTTTGTTGGTATGAATATGCCATCATTATTAAGGATACCACCACATCTTTCTCATTGGGTTTAAGACATGCAACATCAGAAGGAATTTATGTCTGGTATTACAGAGAAGGAATATATGTCTGGTACTGTAAGCCAGATAGAAACCTGTGGCTGTGAGTTCAAAGCTCCAGCAGGGAAGTAACTGTTCATGCTTTTTTAAATGGATGTGACAATTCTGTCAAACTGCCTCTAAACACTTGTGCATATTTACACCTATAGATCATTGTTGCTGTCATCTGTTATTGACCATGGAAGGAAACTTCTTTTTCAGAAATGTTGATGTGTGATAGAACTCATAATCACTGATGAAGATGCTAAAATGAGTAAATATTACTGTGGCATAGTGGCCCAATACTTAGCCAGAAGCATGCATCTCTATCACCCTCTTCAAGGATCAAGGGATATTGCAGAAGAGGGAACAGAAGGATTGTAGGAGCCAGATTAAGGGGTAGAATGTTGTGTACCCTTTTTGTTGGGAAAAGAATTAAAGGGGGTCTTAACTTTACAGGGGAGGTCGGTCCTCCACCCTCCGAGTGGTTAGAGTTCTTTTTTTGTTGAGTGTTTAGGGCCCTTCAAGAACCAATACTCCTTGTTGACAACACACGTCTCTAAGAGAATACATACCTCGACAAACCAGGACATCTCTCGAGACACGAATTCCGAGAAAACTCAATACACCTAGGAAGCATGGACATTTTAATGTTGTAGTTGCTTATTAATTACTTATGGCCTTGCATGTAGCCCCATATTCTTGTAAATAAGCCTAATAAACATGTTGGTTTATGACAATGGACTTTGGTATAATTATTAGTTTGGTATGTCATTGGTTCCCTACCTGAGGTACATAGACATCTGCTGGTATTTCCCCAGGAAGAGTCACACAACACCACTCTTGCCCCATTGGACCTATTTCTATATCTCAGCCACACTTCCTTAAGGTTCCACAACTTTTGAAAAGATTAATTACTGTAGGGAAGTTAGTGATCAATCACATAACTCATCCTTGAGATTTTCATATCTGATTCATCACAAGGACCTTGTCCACCACATAGGATAATTATAGTAATAATGGTAATAGTGAGAATATTGATACTTGATTTTTTTCTATATACAGGGACAGTGAACATGCACTATGCTACAATGGTGTTTTGAAACTGTCCCTGATATACTCTAGTCACTTTTTGGCTTTTATAATTCTCATCATACCACTCAAGCTTACACTTTGAGTGATCAAAAAAGGATTGAAGCAAGGGCTCTTAAATGCTGAGCCATCTCTTTAGCTTTCCCCTGAAACTATACATTTCACACACACACACACACACAAATATTTCTCACCAGAACTCCAGAATCTCAAAATATAGTGGATTGTCTTCTTTGAAATGGTAAAGTTAAGTCCAGTGAGTCCAGAATCCCACAAAACCAAACCATCCTACTCACAGTTGTGGTAGATGAAACCATGTTATATACTTCTGCTTTNACAAAGCAGATTAGGAAGGAAAGAATTTGTGTGGCCCATACTTCTACATCACTGTCATCATTTAAAGAAGTCAGGGCAGATTGAGAGAGTTGTGAAGGCTAATTCTTAGTCTAACAGGGCACTTTGCTGAATGACCTCCCAAACGAAGAAGTAACTGACTTCATCAAACTTTTTTCCAAAAGAAATGCATTGCATTACATCAGTGAGCAACATGCTCTCCAACCACCCGAGGCCCTACTTCTCTATACAGTTGCATTAGACACTCACTAAAACAATATACCTCATGAACCAGAGCTGGTTACTATTAGATATGCCTTCCTGAGGGAAATAGGACATACTCAGCTGAAGGAAAGTAAGTTGGAGCCTGAAAAATAGAAAGGCTTCATTAAGGTGAGTACACAAGTTAAAAAGTCGTCATGCTGAAAACTGTGAGCCTAAAGGGCCAGAATAAAATATGTAGTAGACTAGAATTAATATGAAAGTTTAAATACTATGTGCCAATGACAGACACATGGTGGGCAACTAATCAGAATATCTCACTCTTTGAACTTAAAAGAAGCTATGTTTCTGTATCTTGAGTTATTTATGTGGGGCCATATTTGAATAGAGCTTAGAATGTTGAGGTAGTATATTGTATACAATTATTCTTGCTGAGACAAGCTATATAGAGTGAAGTACTAGGGACCATTGAGAGTTAGGCTATCTTGTATATAATAGCCAAAAGCTGGAAAAAACTCAGATGTCCCTCAACCGAGGAATGGATACAGAAAATGTGGTACATTTACACAATGGAGTACTACTCAGCTATTAAGAACAATGAATTTATGAAATTCTTAGGCAAATGGATGTATCTGGAGGATATCATACTGAATGAGGTAACCCAATCACAAAAGATCACACATGATATGCACTCACATGTGGATATTAGCCCAGAAACTTAGAATACCCAAGATATAATTTGCAAAACACATGAAACTCAAGAAGGAAGACCAAAGTCTGGATACTTAGTCCCTCCTTAGAATAGGGAACAAAATACCCATGTAAAGAGTTATAGAGACAATATTTGGAGCTGAGAAGGAAGGAAGGACCATGCAGAGACTGCCCCATCCGGGGATCCATACCACTACCAAACATAGACACTATTGCATATGTCAGCAAAATTTTGCTGACATGACCCTGATATAGCTGTCTGTTGTGAGGCTATGCAAAGAACTAAACAAAAAATCAAACACCAAATACACTGGACCAGAAAAGAAATTCCTCCCGACACATAATTATCAAAACAACAAATGTACTAAATAAAGATAGAATATTAAAAGCAGTAAGGGAAAAAGGTCAAGTAACATATAAAGGCAGGCCTATCAGAATTACACCAGTGAAGAGTGGACTCTGATACTTTCGGTCTTCTAGGACCTGTCTACAATAGCAGACCCTAAAAGAACACAAATGCCAACCCAGGTTACTATATCCAGCAAAACTCTCAATTAACATAGATGGAGAAATCAAAGTATTCCATGATAAAACCAAATTCACACAATATCTTTCCACGAATCCAGCCCTTCAAAGGATAATAAACGGAAACCACCAAAACAAGGACGGAAACTACACCCTTGAAGAAACTAAAAAGTAATCCTTCAACAATCCTAAAAGAAGACAGCCACAAGAACAGAATCCCAACCTTAACAACAAAAATAACAGGAAGCAACAACTACTTTTCTTTTTATTTTCTTAACATCAATGGACTCAATTCCCCAATAAAAAGACATAGACTAATAGACTGGCTACACAAACAGGACCCAACATGTTGCTGCTTACAGGAAACGCACCATAGGGAAAAAGAGAGATACTACCTTAGGGTGAAAGGCGGGAAAACAGACTTCCAAGCAAATGGTCCGAAGAAAAACACTTGAGTAGCCATTCTAATATCGGATAAAATTGACTTTCAACCCAAAGTTATAAAAAAAAAGACAAGGATGGGCACTTCATACTCATCAAAGGTAAAATCAACCAAGATGAACTTTCAATTCTGAATATCTATGCTCCGAATACAAGGGCAGCCACATTCATTAAAGAAACTGTAGTAAAGCTCAAAGCACACATTAAACCTCACACAATAATAGCGGGAGACTTCAACTCCCCACTCTCACCAATGGACAGATCCTGGAAACAGAAACTAAACAGAGACACATGGACACTAACAGAAGTCATGAGACAAATGGATTTAACAGATATCTACAGAACATTTCATCCTAAAACAAAAGGACATACTTTCTTCTCAGTGCCACATGGTACCTCTTCCAAAATTGACCATATAATTGGTCACAAAACAGTCCTCCACAAATACAAAAATATTGAAATTATCCCATGCATCCTATCTGACCACCATGGACTAAGGCTGATCTTCAATAACAACATAAATAATAGAAAGCGAACATTGTCATGGAAACTGAACAACACTCTACTCAATGATTCCTTAGTCAAGGATGAAATAAAGAAAGAAATTAAAGACTTTCTAGAGTTTAATGAAAATGAAGCCACAACGTACNCTAAAGAAATAGAAGCAGTCATCAATAGTCTCCCAACCAAAAAAAGCCCAGGACCAGATGGGTTTAGTGCAGAGTTCTATCAGACCTTCAAAGAAGACCTAATTCCACCTCTCCTCAAACTATTCCACGAAATAGAGACAGAAGGTACTCTACCCAATTCATTCTATGAAGCCACAATTACTCTGATACCTAAACCACATAAAGACACAACAAAGAGAGAGAGAACTTCAGACCAATTTCCCTTATGAATATCGACGCAAAAATACTCAACAAAATTCTTGCCAACCGAATCCAAGAACACATCAAAACGATCATCCATCATGACCAAGTAGGCTTCATCTCAGGAATGCAGGGATGGTTTAATATACAGAAATCCATCAACGTAATCCACTATATAAACAAACTCAAGGACAATAACCACATGATCATCTCGTTAGATGGTGAGAAAGCATTTGACAAAATCCAACACCCTTTCATGATAAAAGTCTTGGAAAGATCAGGAATCCAAGGCCCATACCTAAACATGATAAAAGCAATCTACAGCAAACCAGTAGCCAACATCAAACTGAATGGAGAGAAGCTGGAAGCAATCCCATAAAAATCAGGGACTAGACAAAGCTGCCCACTTTCTCCCTACCTATTCAATATAGTACTTGAAGTCCTAGCAAGAGCAATTCGACAACAAAAGGAGATCAAAGGGGATACAAATTGGAAACGAAGAAGTTAAAATATCATTGTTTGCAGATGATATGATAGTATATATTCGGGACCCCAAAAATTCCACCAAAGAACTCCTAAACCTGATAAACAGCTTCAGTGCAGTAGCTGGTTATAAAATGGGAATTGATCCATTCCTTTCTCCTTTTACAAAGCTCAAGTCTGAGCGGATCAAAGACCTCCACATTAAACCAGAGACACTGAAATTCATAGGGGAGAAAGTGGGGAAAACCCTGGAAGATATGGGCAGAGGGGTAAAATTCCTAAACAGAACACCAATGGCCTGTGCTATAAGATCACAAATGGACAAATGGGACCTTATAAAATTGCAAATCTTCTGTAAAGCAAAAGATACTGTCAATAAGACAAAAAGGAAACCAACGGATTGGGAAAGAATTTTTACCAATCCTAAATGTGATAGGAGGCTAATATCCAATATTTACAAAGAGCTCAAGAAGCTGAACTCCAGAAATTCAAATAACCCCATTAAAAAAATGAGGTACATAACTAAAGAATTCTCAACTGAACAATGCCAAAGGGCGGGGAAGCACCTTAAAAAATGTTCGAAATACTTAATCATCAGAGAAATGCAAATCAAAACAATCCTGAGATTCCACCTCACACCAGTCAGAATGTATAAGATCAAAAATTCAGGTGACAGCAGATGCTGGTGAGGATGTGGAGAAAGAGGAACACTCCTCCATTGCTGGTGGGATTGCAAGCTGGTACAACCACTCTGGAAATCAGTCTGGCGGTTTCTCAGAAAACTGGACATAGTACTACCGGAAGATCCAGCAATACCTCTACTGGGCATATACCCAGATGATATTGCAACTGGTAACAAGGACACATGCTCCACTATGTTCATAGCAGCCTTATTTATAATAGCCAGAGGCTGGAAAGAACCCAAATATGGGAGTTGTCTCCTTACCTATGTCTTTTACACCATGTAAATGTGTTACCTCATGATGAGTCGATAATTTTTGTTACTTAAATACTTTAAGAACTCATTTACCTACATAGACCTCCTATAGTAGGACTCACTCCATTGGGTTAGTGTTTTCTTCAGTGAATTATACGTGAGTGACTATTCACCTATAATCGGGTCTAACCAGAATACCCAAGATACAAGTTCCAAAACACAAGAAAATCAAGAAAGACCAACGCGTGGATACTTCATTCCTCCCTATAATAGGGATTAAAATATACATGGAAGGACATGAAGAGACAAAGTTTGGAGCTAAATGAAAGGATGGATCATCCAGAGAGTGCCCCACCCGGGTGGTCCATCACATAATCAGCCACCAAATGCAGACACTACTGCATACACCAGCAGGACATTGCTGAAAGGACCCTGATATAGCTGTCTCCTGGGAGGCTTTGACAGTCCCTGACAAGTGCAGAAGGGGATGCTCACAATCATCTATAGGGCAGAACACAGGGTCCCCAATGTAGGAGCTAGAGAGAGTACCCAAGAGCTGTAGGGGTCTGCAACCCTATAGATGAAACAATATGAACTAATCAGAACCAACCAGAACTCATGTCTCTAGCTGCATATGTATTAGAAGATGGCCTAGTTGGCCATTATTCGGGAAGAAAGGCCCTTGGTCTAGCAATGTTTTAAGCCCCAGTACAGGGGAATGCCAGGGCCAAATAGTGGGAGTGGGAGGGTAGGGGAGCAGGGCAGGGGGAGGGTATAGGGGACTTTTGAGATAACACTTGAAATGTAAATGAAGAAACTCTCTAATAATAAATTTAAGAAATGACGAATTCCAAACATTCCTGATACAAAACCACAGGAAACTGGGATACCATGAAAAGAACAAACCTATGAATAATAGCAAGAAAAGAAGAAGAACCCTAGTTCAAAGGCCCAGAAAATATTTTCAACAAAATCGGAGAAGATAATTTACCACTCTAAAGAAGGAGATTCCTACAAAGATACAAGCAGCATACAGAACAGTAAATAAATTTTACCAGAAATAAGGCCTACAGACCCAATGGACTGGACGTAAGTGGACTCACTCTCTGGGTCTGAGTTAGATACTCTGCATGTATTTTATGGTTGTGTAGCTTAGTGCGCTCACAGGACACACCACTGTGGCAGTGAAGGCCATCTCTGACCCTCTTGGATGCACTTAAGACCCTCTTCCTCCTCCTGGTTTGCCTTGTCCGGCTGTGATATGAGGGTTTGTGCATAGTCTTATTGTAACTTGTTAGGCCATGTTCAGTGGATTCTTTAGAGGCCAGCTCTTTTATTTGAAGGGCTATAGAAGAGGAGTGAATATGACAGAGACGGGAGGTGGGGAGGGGAATGTGGAGGAATGGAGAGAGGAGAGATAGTACCCAGCATTTAATGTATGAGAGAAAATGGAAAATAAAGTAAATATAATAATGGAAAATCACAAAAGAATCCCTGAAACAAGGAAGTCTACATTTGAAAGGAAAAAATATTGATGAGACATGTTAGGACTCTGTCTTCTATCTCTCTCTCTCTCTCTCTCCCCCTCTCCCCCCTTCCCTCTCCCTCTCCCTCTCCCCCTCCCTCCCCCCTCCTTCCCCCTCCATCCACCATCCCCCTCCCTCCACCCTCCCTCTCCCTCTCCCTCTCCCTTACCCTCTCCCTCTCTCTATCTGCCTCTGCCTCTGCCTCTGCCTCTGCCTCTGCCTCTGCCTCTGCCTCTGCCTCTGCCTCTGCCTCTCTGCCTCTGCCTCTGCCTCTGCCTCTGCCTCTGCCTCTGCCTCTGCCTCTGCCTCTGCCTCTGCCTCTGCCTCTGCCTCTCTGCCTCTGCCTCTGCCTCTCCCTCTCTCTCTCTCCCTCTCCCTCTTTGTGTGTGTGTATGTGTGTGTGTTGTGTGTCCAACCAGATGTAAAGAATACCCATCAAATGACTAAAGTTTAAGGGCAAATGCACATTCAGAGACTAGAGTTGGAAGATTTGTGAGGGCTTCAGGATCTCTCTCAGTGTGACTGCAGTAGAAATGATGCTCTGGAGGCCTGCAGCAAGGCAGACATGATGCAAAGGAGGCCTGCAGCAGTGTAGTCACGATGCTCTGGAGGCTTGCTGCAGAAAAGACATGGTGCTGTAGAGGCCTTCAGCTGAGCAGGGCTGTGGGTCTGAGCTGTCTCTGGCCACTTTGTATTAGCTTATGGACTCCAATGGTCATTCATGGCTTATCAGTAATGTTGCTACCTCTAACTTGATCAAACATATCTGTTGGTCATGTGCAACAGGTCAGGTCCTCTGGCTTCCTTGCTCTGCCTTCAGGACCACAGGCTACTTGGCTCACAAGTAAACCTGGAGCCAACCAGCTGAATTGATATTCTCATGGTGCGTGAAGGTTCTCTAAAGTCCGCTGTTTCTTCTCAGTTTCCTTAGTAATCAGCAGCACTCCATGGATCTTTGATCCAGGAGCGTCTGAGTCCTGTGCAGAAGACTACACTAGGCCACAGCTATTCTGGGACTAGTGCCCACCATGGGTATCCCTACAGGGCATGGGCAAAATGAACATGGGCAAAATGAACATGGGCAAAATGAACATGGGCAAAATGAACATGGGAAGAACCTCTTGCCAGAATTTGCATTCAGTCCTCAAGGAAAAACATTTTTCCTCTTCTTTCTTTCTTTCTTTCTTTCTTTCTTTCTTTCTTTCTTTCTTTCTTCCTTCCTTCCTTCCTTCCTTTCTGTTTCTTTCTTCTTCCTTTCTCTCTCTCTCTCTCTTTCTTTCTTTCTTTCTTTCTTTCTTTCTTTCTTTCTTTCTTTCTTTCTTTCTTTCCCAGAGAAAGGCACAGGTTTATTAATGGATACACTGCACATAAACAGGAGAGCTTCAGAGGGGAGTAACCTGAAGGGGACATTAGAATTTGCTCTTATTTAACATTGCAACCAAGAACATAAATTTGTCAAAAAATGACAATGAGAAGGCACTTTGAGCTTCTGAGACAGCAAATTATAGGTAGACGAAAGGGGGAAAAACCAACAAGGTGAGTTAGTGGGGTACGTGGATCCCTCTGGTGCCTCCTGATGATGGTAAAGACCTGTGGGGACTCAATGTTTGACAGCTGATGAAGAAAGAGAGCCACCTCTACCTGTGGATATTGGCACACAAGGCATGGCCAGAACTCTTTTACATATGAATTTAATGGACACAGACTCAAAATAATCTTTCTAACAAATTGGCCTCTAAGAATGCCTTCTATTGTCCTTCTTCAATATTTTTTTTCTTGACAGGGTTTCTCTCTTTAGCCAGGCTGTCCTGGAAGCCACTCTGTAGACCAGGCTGGCCTCGAACTCAGAAATCTGCCTGCCTCTACCTCCCAAGTGCTGGGATTAAAGGCTGGTGGGCACCACACCCGGCCCTTCATTATTCTTGCAATTTTCTCTAGCTATCCCGATGGAGTCACAGCTCTGCCACTCCACTGAAACCACCATGCTTCCTGGGATCTGAGCGAGGCTCCCATGTCAGCCAGCACTGTGTACACTTGAGCATTCACGCCTCATCCAGACCAAGAGCTTCACCTTTGATCAGCTCTTGCTGTAAGACTCTGGGGAGCCTTAGCTTACTGGAGACCACGTGGAACCTGAATCGATGCAAAAAGCAAGAGGAATTTATCGTTCTGTGCACGGAGGTCATCCCAGACCCAAAGGAATGGTGCTGACCTCCAGTGCCCATTCAGTGAGTTTTATATTCCAGGGGAAGAATAGATCATCAGCAACTTTTCCTCTACTTTCAACCTGTGATTTAAACAGAGCCTCCCAATGGCAAAGTCACCTAGGATTACTATCTGGCTCTGTGCTCTTATGCTCTGGTCTGAATCTTCAGGACGTTGCTCTCTACTCTCTGGTATCATCCTCCAGGGACCAGAGTGCCTGCCAGAGCACTGGAAACACCCAAAACGAAGGGCTGTGTTAGGAGAAATATACAGGACCCATGCTGGTCTGTGCTGGCACAGGCCCTCAGGCTGATTCTTCTTCCAGAGTAACCCATTGATTCATCGACACACCCTTTTCTAGCACCCTTGCACAGCCTCAAGACACTGTCTTCTGCTGTCAGCATGTAGTCCAACTTTGGAGGACTCCACTTAGGAGGGAAGAGAGGATTGGATTTTTCTCTAAGACAGTAGCTACATTGCCACCAAACCCCTGATCATGGATGCTAATAATTTGTTGAGGTAAGGGGACAGTCTTAAAAGTACACAATAGCCAGGGGGTGGTGGCACACGCCTTTAATCCCAGCACTTGGGAGGCAGAACAGGTGCATTTCTGAGTGCGAGGCCAGCCTGGTCTACAAAGTGNTTTCCTTGAGTTTCATGTGTTTTGCAAATTGTTTCTTGGATATTCTAAGTTTCTGGGCTAATATCCACTTATCAGTGAGTGCATATATAGGCTGACTTCTGATTTCCCCAGGTCTCTAATAGAAGACAAATGTTGTACAAAACACTCAAATTATTCCTTAAATAGAGCTCATATTTACCTTCAGTGTAGTTCAGAAACCAAGTAGCTGAACAGTCTGTTTCAACATCTTCATAATTATTTGGGAATCCCATAGTTAAAGAGATGATTGAAAAAGGAAAAATTATTTGAATTCTAGTTATTCATCTGCTACATTTTTTATTTATATATTTATTTATGTGCAGATATAAGCTCAGTTCTTAGCCCAGACTGGCATGGTGGTTAAAAGAAAATTGGGCACTTAATGTACAAGACTGTATCTAGATCTTTGTCTCTGCCTGCACAAAAATCAACTCCAAATAGACTGAAGACCTTAAAAAAGACCTGATACTCTAAAATTGATATTAGAAAAGTAGGAGAAATAAACCAAGGTTGAGGCAAAAGTTAGCATTTGTGAATTGAACTGCATTTTTTCCAAGAAATATGGCAAATCATTGATAATTGACTTGTCATAAGTGTCACCATAGGAAACAAGTGTGAACATTATCAAAGGACAAAAGAATTTCCCAGCACCTGAAATGGTAGCCCTGGCACAGTGCGGGCAGAGCAGGCATCTACACAACCATCACAAGACCTAGTGTGGAGATTCCTCAAAATGTGAAAGCATGTCTCCTGCAAGGGTCTGCCACTGCCTGGCAAATACAGAAGTGGATGCTCACAGTCATCCATTGGACGGAGCACACGGTCCCCAATGAAGGAGCCAGAGAAATACCCAGGGAGCTGAAGGGGACTGAAGTCCCATAGAAGGAACAACAATATGAACTAACCAGTACCCTCAGAGCTCCTTGGAACTATACCACCAATCAAAGAAAACACATGGTGGAACTTGTGGCTCTAGCTATATTTGAAGCAGAGGATGACCAGGTCGGTCATCAGTGGGAGGAGAGGCCCTTGGTCCTGGGAAGGCTCTATGCCCCAGTATAGGGGAAGGACAGGACCAGGAATGGGAGTGTGTGGGTTGGGGAGCAGGGGGAGGGGATAGGGGATTTTCAGAGGGGAAACTAGGAAGGGGATTACATTTGAAATGTAAATAAAGAAAATATCTAGAAAGAAAGAAAGAAAGAAAGAAAGAAAGAAAGAAAGAAAGAAAGAAAGAAAGAAAGAAAGAAAGAAGAAAGAAAGGCAAGCTCTGGAGTCAGAGCAGAGAACAGATACAGAACAGTACACAAGTCCTTACACCACCAAGAGGATCTGCCAGATGGCACATGCTAGCTGTGTCTCCTCAGGAAGAAGCACAAGCCTGTTTAGAGTTTCTTCCAACAGTGATTTGGTTGCAGGAAGCCAGGGCTCCTGTCATCCTGGAAGCCTCTCCATCTCTAGTTCACACGGCTGCACAAAGCATCCCTTGTGCCCTGAAGAAAGCTCTGCCATCTCAACAGGATATGAATGACTGGGCACAAATACCANAAATACCAGCTGTGGGTTACCCAGATTTCAGGCTACAAAAACAGTGTTTTGTGAACAGAAGTCAGGGCCCTGGTGAACATCTCCATACCCAATTATAAAGAGATTTTGAAGACACTCAGATAAGACAACTCAGAGGGAATTAGAACTCATATGAATTGAATTCAAACTGAGTCCTTTAACAAGGTGGCTACCCTACCTCCACATGTCTATTGAGGAAGAATGTATTTGGGCTTTCAAATCCAGGAGATGCAACCTGTCACAAAAGTACCAAGGATTCTGAGCAGGAGGGTCAGGAGTTGTTAGCCAGCCTAGGCTACATAGCAAGACCTTGTCTCATAAAAAATAAAGGAGAGAATTGTGCTCAACTTGAGTAGACTTGAAGGACATTATGCTAAGAAAAACAATCTACAAAACAGAGACCAATATTGCCTACTTGAGGCCTAAAACACAAATCTCCATTACTGATGAACAATAGCATGATGGAGAGATGTTTGCAGGGTGGATTCTAGGCAGGATGTAGGAGGAAGGGGGCAAATATGGAATGCCCAGGATGAAGACCACAGTGCATCATGAAGGTTAGTGTGCTCTCACCGCTGGGAAATGGTGCATTGGGCAGACAGACATGCTAGCTTCTTCCAGTATTCAGATGTTTATAGAGATATAAAATAGGACACCATAACACACAATTCAAACTCAGAAAATTTACTATAGATACAAAATAGTCTATATATTCCGAGTTGTTTAAACCATACAATTTTTGTCCAGGTTCCAGCATATGATACTCTTGGTGACACTTCTGCCTAAGCAGATCTTAAATCCAGATCTCTGTGTATATCCTTGATGGTTGATATTCACTCAGACACACAATGCCTAAAATCAGAAATCATTCAACATTCAGTATCCAGGACCTATTTTTTACAAAATTATTATTAGTTATTTTCTTCATTTATATTTCAAATGCTATCCTGAAATTCCCCTATACCCTTGCCCTGCCCTGCTCCCCAACCCACCCAACTCCTGCTTCCTGGCCCTGGCATTCCCCTGTACTGGGGCAGATGATCTTTGCAAGACCAAGGAACTCTCCTCCCATTGATGGCTGATGATGCCATTCTCTGCTACATATGCAACTAGAAACACAGCTCTGGGGGATACTGGTCAGTTCATATTGCTGTTCCTTCTATAGGGTTGCAGACCCCTTTAGCTCTTTGGGTACTTTCTCTAGCTCCTTCATTAGGAACCCTTTGTTCCATCCAATAGATGACTGTGAGCATCCACTTCTGTATTTGCCTAGCACTGGCATAGTCTCACAAGAGAGAGCTATATCAGGGCCCTGTCAGCAAAATCTTTCTGTTATATGCAATAGTGTCTGGCTTTGGTGGTTGTATATGGGATGGATCCTTGGGTGGGGCAGTCTCTGGATAGTTTTTCCAGGACCTTTTTTAAAGGCCATCTTCATGGTTCACTTCTGTAGGTATTGTTTGATGCCACTGCTCTAGAAGGGGCCCAATAAAAGGGATCCCCCTCTCCACTGTACAATGCCTGTCAGTGTTGTATATGTCTGGGGTCTGGGTCATACAAATGGCACTGTTTCTTGAGATGTTTTACTTGGAATGTTGTGTCCATGGCTAGGTAACTGAGAGGGCAGTAAACCAGCTGACGCTTCTCATCCCATATACACAGCAGTGCACTTGGTGGATGGAAGTAATTTGAGCTACACCTTACCCTGATCACTTGACTTCTGCTGGAGAGAGAGGAACTTTTCCCCAGTGAGGAAGTTCCCCAAGTTGCCTCTTCTTGCAAAACAAAGAGTCATGGTAAGGTGTTGGGTGTTCCTGAGATGAGAACACGTTTTCCTTCTCTTCTTGCTCCTAGTCTACCTGGCTGCTGATGCCACCTCTGTCTCTGGTGCCACTTCCCTACCAATTAGCACGACACTCTTCCATCAATGAGACCTGAAAACAAAACAGGGGTTTGGTAAGTTTACGGAGTGCTAGCCAGTCATGCCTTCCCCATGGCCTGAGCAAGGAAGCATAACCTGTGTGGCCATCATCAGTCCAGTGTGTTAGGGCTTGGCAAGCATCTCCTGCACTGTTCACCATGAAGATGAAGCTGTTCTCAGACTTTGTCCCTTGTTGAGTGTGTTCCTAGGAGTCCTTTCGGAAGCGCAGCAAAAAGACCATACAGGCAGTAAAGGCACTAATCCTGTCTGGGACACACAGCTGCATTACCAGCAACATCCCTATGGGGTATCAGAAAGAAAACAGCTTGGATCTTGTGAGATACTGTTGAAAATAAGAAAGGCAGTGTATACTAGCATATAGGCAGAAGGAGAAGTGTGAATCTCATGACTTAATTCCCTAGGTTTTCTTAGGTGGTAGAAGGTAGCAAGAGACCATAAACGACCCAAAGGAAAACCCTGCTGTCAGACCAGAGGGTCTTACTTGTTTTCTTACAACAGGTTCTTTTTTAACCCATTTTTATTAGATCTTTTCTTCATTTACATTTCCAATGTTATCCCAAAAGTCCCCTATACCCTCCCCCACCCCCCGCCCTGCTCCCCTACCCACCCACTCCTACATCTTGGCCCTGGCATTCCCCTGTACTGGGGCATATAAAGTCTGCATGACCAAGGCACCTCTCTTCCCAATGATGGCCAACTAGGCCATCTTCTTCTATATATGCAGCTAGAGACATGAGCTCTGGGGGTACTAGTTAGTTCCTGTTATTCTTCCACATATAGGATTGAAGAACCCTTCAGCTCCTTGGGTACTTTCTCTAGCTCCTTCCTTGTGGGTCCTGAGTTCTATCGAATAGCTGATTGTGAGCATCCACTTCCATGTTTGCCAGGCATTGGTATAGCCTCCCACAGCTATATCAAGGCATTTCAGCAGTATCTTGCTGGCATATGCAATCGTGTCTATGTTTGTTACAACAGGTTCTTATCCATAATCATGCTTGGAAACAGGTCCTGCTCTGGCTTCAACTATTAAACACTTCAGATTTCACTTTGGCTCCACTCAAAACACAGTTGGTGAACTTTACCTTTTTTTTTTTTGGACTTTACCTTTTAATCTCTTGGGTGCCCCAGGGTAGTGTGCACCATGGCATGATCTGGCTTCACATGGCTCTTATGAAGTGGTCGATGAACTGGTTAGTGTTTCAGATAAGGGTGTAGACAAGAAAAAACAAATTTGGAGAGACAACTAAAGTTACAGAAAAATATAACAGTACTTTTGAATACAGATTCTCTCCATTTCAAACGAATTTCAATAGCAACAAGAATGCCAAAGGAATGTGTAGACATGTGGAGATCTCTCTCTCTCTTTCTCTCTCTCTCTCTCTCTCTCTCTCTCTCTTTGTGGGTGTGTGTGTGTGTATGTGTGTGTTTCTCTCTCTTTCTCTCTCTCACTCTGTGTGTGTGTGTGTGTTTGTGTGTCCTTGCCTGTCCAAATAGGGTGAGTTGTGGGGGTATCTTAGTAATGGTGGGTTAGGAGCAAGCTGTCTAGCAAGCCAGGATGGTTTTATGAGCTGTACCATGAGCAATGGACTCACCTGTTCATGTCCACTCTACCTTGCTTATGAGCACAAAATGGACACTCCCTGCACACTCCTTGATCAGTTTCTGGCTCCAAACTGGTAAGCACCAGCCATCTTGAACAAAAACACCAGCAGGTCAGACACTCATGGGTCCTACTCTGCTTCCAGTGTCCACTTGCTCTTCTAATGTCTCATGGGTACATCTGGAGCCAGGCAGCTGATGTTCTCTACACGCATGGAAGTTCCTTTGTGGCCTGCTTTCCCAATGATGACCGGCATGTCATGGTACCTTGTTTCCAGAATTTCTGAGATCTATGGAGTACTTTGCTTGGCTGGCAAAACTGTGGAATCACCAGCCAACATGAACAACCTAGAGGGCAAAGTCAGGACAATCATGAGTTCAGACCTTTTCCCCAGAATCCATGCTCAGTCCTCAGGTCAAAAAGGACCTGAGAAGGGTATCACACAAGCCAGACACACTCTGTTAATCTGCCGGCAGAGGAAGAATTTGCCCGTAGTTTCATACTGTGATATAGACATGGTCCTCCCTGGTACCCAACCATGGGAAATTCCTCCCTGGCTCTCTCCTGTACCTGTGTGCATCCTCAGCAGGCTGTTCTTCACTCTCTGGAATCATCGTTCAGGGAGCACAGTGCGTCTAAATGCTCTTCAAACAGACATAAGAAAGGGAGATCTTAGTAGAAATCTTCAGGACTTATGCTTGACTGTGCTGGCCCTGTGCTGGCATGGGCCGTCAGGCTGATTCTTCACTGTGCTCCACTGACCCCTTCACCCACCCTTCTCCAACACCCTGGCCAGGCTCAAGACACTGTCCTCTGCCCTCTACATGTGGTGAAGTTACTCACAAAGGATACTGTGGGATTAGATTTAGCTGTGATAATACATTACCACCAACCCCTAAAATGTATATTCTTTTAACCTGTTTATTTCAAAACATATCATTTACTCCAGGGAACTGTTGAGTGAGTGCAAGCATTTGCTGCCAAGGGTGGGGACGTTAATCTATTCCCCAAGACAGATAGGGTGTAAAGACAGAAGTGACTCCTGCCAGTTAACTTCCATGCACATACAGTAAATAAATATTTTTTTCTTTAAAGAAATTGACATTATTTTAAATGAAAATCCTAGGGGTAGAAGTGCACTGTAACCTCTCCACTTACCTGGTACCATGGGTACCTCCATGGCTCTTTTGACTCACAGCCAGGACTCTGTTGTCAGCCGGATGCACTTTCTCTTCCATCGGCACGCAGCAGCAACATAAAGCTCGCAAGCCTCTTAGAAAGCCATCCCTCAGTGTCCTCCAGACCCGTCTTCGAAAGGGGGCCTGGGGCACAATCTGACACCTGCCATGGAGGTGTCCCTGGAGTGTATTTGGGGAAGATGGTCTGGACTCTCTCTGTTGCATAGCAGGACCCTCACTCTTGGCCTCCTTCCTGGAGAATGGAGGTGTTGTAACTTGTGACTTCATGATGTCCATTGACCCAGCTGTGGTTACAATGTGAAGCTGCTCCATGAGGTTCTCCTGAGGCAAGATTGGTGAAAGAGGTGGGCAGATCTTTCCTCTGGGTATTCTGGTGCCCTCACTCTGGTCTTCCTCCACAGAGGCATGGTAACAAGAAAGACACTGTAAAGACCCCTTGCTCGTTGAATTGGTAGATTCAACTTCGGACACACCCATGGATGTCTGGAGGGTGCGGATATTCAGTGATGAATATTCCAAAGACTCTCCAGTTGAACTTTCTTCTGAGGTGTCACTGATCTCTGTCTCCCCCCACTTGCTCCTCATGTAGTGAGCCTTCTGGACAAGCTGGGGGCGGATACTGTGAAGTGGCATTGTCTTCTTGTGGAAGCAGTTCCAGGTGGGTGGCATAGAGTGGCTCATTGTAGTTATCTTTCCCTTCTCGAGACTTTCTGATTCATTGGGCAAACTGAAGGTGGAATGGGTAGGCATACTAGATGCCCTCCTTACAGCTGTTTGGCTTTTTATGGTTGGCTCTGTGTTTTTCAACATTCGATCACATGACCTTGGATCCGGTTTTTTTGTTGTCTTGTCCTCCCCAGGTGACTGTTGCTTGAGCATTAAATAAGTAGCCATCACATTGTCGAATTTTTTCTCCAGCAAACTTCCTTTTATCTCTCCTGGAGTATACCCCATGACACCCATAAGTGTCATTATAATGGGGTCTGGGTGGCTTTCAATGTTCTCTCTCAAAGAAGCGGGAGAAGCTTTGTTATCATGTTTTAGCCACTTAAATCTGGCAATGTCATGGGCTGTTGGCCTCTCTCCGGGGTTGACTGTTAGCAATTTGGCTATCACATCCCAGAGTTCTGGTGATAGCCTGAAACTCATAGGGTACTTTCCTGCAAAGATCTTCTGCTTTATTGCTTCATAGCTATATCCCTGGAAAGGGAGGCACCCTGTGGCCATAAAATAAAGCACAACCCCCAAGCTCCAGACATCAGTGGCCCGGCCATCGTACCCTCTACCTTCAAGCAGTTCTGGGGCACAGTAAGGGAGGGTCCCACAGAATGTGACCAGCTTCTGGCCCACGATTATCTTGGTGCCCAATCCAAAATCACTAAGCTTTACATTTCCTCTGTGGTCCAATAAAATGTTTTCCGGCTTTAAATCCCGGTGGACAATCCCTTTCTGGTGACAGTACCGCAGGGCACACACCATCTGTTTAAAGAGCCTGTGGCACTCCTCCTCTGCTAGATAGCCACACTCTTTAATTCTTCCCAGCAGCTCTCCTCCAACAGCATGTTCCAGAATGATGAAAATGTTTCTGGTGGTGTCAATTATTTGCCAGAGTTTTATAATATGGGGATGATCAAGGGATTTCATGATTTCAATTTCAGATTGGACATGGGGGTTTTTCCTGCTTTTGGGGAGGATTTTTATTGCTACCTTTGTCTGGGTGAGGAGATGGCTCCCTAGTTTTACCTCTCCAAACGCTCCTTGGCCAAGAGTTGTTAATATTTTATAATGTTTTAATAAGTTGGCGTCCTGAAAGACATTGGACCTGAGGTCCTGACACGCTCGCCATCTCTTCATCTTTCCCGATAGGTCAGTTGGTTTGTGGTCAAGTGTCCACAACACCTAGGGATGCAAGATAAAAGGGAAGCAAAAGTGGGTCTAAGAGAAACATTTATAGCCTTAAATTCCTATGCTGATACAAACACAAAAGTGGTCCAAATGAACTGATGTTGCATGTCACAGTCATAGAAATATTAGAACAAGCTAAATCCAAAAGAATTAGAATCAAGTTCAAAATATAAATTGATGAAATGGAGACAAAAATAACACAAAGACCAATGTAACTGTCTTAGTTTGGAATTCTTAGCCTTGAATAGCCGCCATGATCAAGGCAACTCTTTTAGAGGACAATACTTATTTGGAGCTGCCTTACAGGTTCAGGAGTTGAGTCCATTATCACCAATGTAAGAATATGGCAGCATACTGGCAGGCATGAAGCAGGAGGAGATGAGAGTTCTACATCTTCATCTGAAGACTGTTAGGAGAAGACTGTCTCTTCTAAGAAGTTAGGAGTAGGAGCTGGAAACCTATCCGGACAGTGGCACACCTCATCCAACAAGGTGACACCTGTTAATAGTGCCACTCCCTGGGCCAAGCATATTCAAAACCACTCTGGTAACAAAGACTTGTTTATTCTAAGGATAACAATAACAAGTAATCTTCACCAAAATATCTCATAGTAATAGGAAGATACACATTACCAATATTAGAGAGAAGATAATGCAGTATACAATAAATACAAATGGAGTCCAGATATCCAAAACAATCACTAGGGAATGTCTTTAAAATGTTCCNAGATACACATTAAACTACCAGCTAAGAACTAAAAAGAGGGAAAACATCTAAACTGAAGACTGTATGAGCCAGAGGCAGTCGATGGCAAAAAGTTAGTGTTTTCTGGGTGCAGGAGGGAGTTGCACATATGAACTCACAGCATTGTGACCCACTCAGCCTGAAGTCAGTCAAAATCTCAGCATGAAGAGGGGAGGTGGACTAGAAATCACACACCCAGCTGATGAGCCCTTCAAAACTGACAGCTGGCAGGAGAGGTATCAATTTTTTTTTTTTACACAGGAAGAAGGTATATTATTTTATTTAACCAGATTATGATTAGAGGAAGTTCAGAGTATCTTTCAGTTCTTTTTTTTTTTTTTGGTTTATCTTTTTTTTTTTCAACTTTTATTAGATATTTTCTTCATTTACATTTCAAGTGTTATCCAGAAAGTTCCCTATATCCTCTCCCCTCCCGGCCCTGCTCCCCTACCCACCCTCTCCCACCCCTCGGCCCAGGCGTTCCCCTGTATTGGGGCATATAAAGTCTGCATAACCAAGGGGGAGAGGTATCAATTTTAAGGATGTGGCCCCTTAAGGATAAGGTTGGACAGAGTACTCTTCAGTGGAAGGCCACATACCTGAGAATATAAACACAAGAGAAACTGTACTTGATGGCCAGACACTAAACAAAAGCCCCAAACCAGGATAGTAGGAAATGCCGAGTGGAGGATCTGGGAGGAGTTAGGGGAAAGGATAAGTACAACCAAAGTATCATGTAAAACTCTCAAAAATCTAATTTCAAACAAAAATGCAACAAGATTTAAATAGTCATTTAAAAGAATTTCTTAACAACAATAAAAATGAAAAAGGCCAGACCAGACAAACTCATTGGTGACTTCCATCAAATCTTTATAGAGGAGCCCACACCAGTACTTCTGAAACTATTCATTAAACTAGAAAGAGGATCAGGAGCAATCTAGATTCACCCTTAGAGAATGCATTACGCAGACACTGAGGACACATGTACACAGTAACAAGAGTCATAGTAACATAATCAACCCCAGTGAACACCGACACAGTAATCCTTAGTCCGAGAGCTTAATGCCTCACACAGAATTCAACAGCACTTGAAAGGACCAAACTTCCTGATCAAGATGGATTCATCCAGTCATGCCAGGGCTGCAACCACCACCAACTGATTGGCAACGATGCATAGAAATGAAAGGGCAAGAATCACATGCTCAGCTAAAGAATGGAATTGTCATTTAAAAAGAAGAACACAGATCTGGAAATCACCCTGTAGTGTTTAACAAGCCAGTCCAAAGATAGTGGCTCTCAAGTGCTGAAGAATAGTGAGGGGAAGGGGCCTGTAGTAAAAAGGGATTCATTAGGAATATAAAGAAGAAAGAAGGGAGTCGGGTACAGGTTCTTAGATTAGGTGAATATTATTAAAGTGCATTATGTGCATATTCAGAAATGTTTCAGGGATCTGTCCTACTTTATGCTTAATGTTTATTAACAAAAAATTTAAAAAGTAAATAAAAGGCAATGAAAATGAGTAGGTAGAAAAAGACAAATTGAAGATAATTAATGATGATAATTTAAACTATGTAAAAAAGAAAATCTAAAATCAAAGACAAACAAAAAAAGAAAAAAAAAAAGAAAAATTAAAACCAGTACCTGCAAACCTCAAGCAGTAAAGTGAGAAAAGGGCTCACCGTGTCAAAGTCCAAGCAGGTTCAGCTGTATCCGAGTTCAAACCTTCGCCAGAATCCAAGTCCAAAACGTCACCAGTTTCCAAATCCAAAATTATCACCACAGTCCAAGTCTCCCAAATAACCACCAAACCAAAAGGACAAAAACCAGCTCTGGGCAGTACATTATATGGGCAGGTGTCTGTCATTTATCACAGTGGTTCTTTGTGAGGTCAGAGCAAAACATGGACCAAAGAGGGATGGCCTCACTCCTGTCCCAGAAGACTGTAATAGCTACTCTGCAGTCACTGCTACCAAGTGCCCAACCAGAAGCAACAGAATGCTTCATTTTGCCTCACACTTTGAGAGAACAGGGACAGCATGATGTAGAGTGGTAACATGTAGCTGTTCACACGATACTGCTGGTCACCCCATGTCCAATGCCAGGTCAAAAAACTCCTTCCCAGAGCTAGAGCTCACCTTCTAAAGCTAGATTCCAGCTCCCCTTCACAGTATTACCAGCTAGAGACCATGAGTTCTGACACAAGTGTCTATAGGAGATTTTTAAAATTCAAACCACAAGAACTATCTCCACTTTAAAGGTAATAGAAGCAGTAATAGGAATAATGATAATATAGGCCCCCAAACCTTTATGCTTTAATGGGTATAGGCTCTTGTTGCAGGAAATATTTTATAAAGAACCAACAAGGTTCCATGCAACTGCCAGGCACCGGCAAAACTCTGTCCAGTGGTGCCTGTCTGTCCAGTCACAGGCAAGCAATGGCCAACCTGGTTTTCTCCCATGGAGACTCTCTGACCCAGGGCTTCTGAAACATCTCCACTCAGCTTGCTAGGTTCCCACAGGCAGGATCTGATATTGAAATGGGGAGACACTAGTCATTATATCTTTTCCTCATGCTAAACCTTTCCAAAAAGCCTAACTCTCTCCTGCTTCCTCTCTTTCTCTGTCCAACTGGGAAGTCCCTCCTACTCGACCAGTGATTGGCTCCTTCATTTATTATGAGATTGGTTCACAAGAAGTAACCTGGGTATGTGACTCACACCTTGTCCTCTGCCCCTCCCAGGAGAGCAGAATTAGCATCAAAATGCAAACAGCACCAGGCCCATCCACAATGGACTAAATTTACCAATAAGAAAGGGAACCCAGAGGATGCTACTATGTCCTTTGGGAGTAGGACCCAAAATCTGTGCTATCAACTGTCTGTTACAGACCTCAACATATCTATGTTCAAGATAGTCATTTCTCTTTATATATTTGCTGTCCAAACTGTGCCCCTCACTGTCACTGTCCTGTCACAAAATATTCTTTTTCAAACACCCCAGGGCAAGTTACTAAAGTATGCGGGACTTAGAGGAAGGGAGTTGGGTAATAGCTTCCCCAAAAGACTCGTATTAGATTTCTCATCAGAGACCTAGAAGCCCAGGAGACAGAAGGCAGACATCGTCGTGATGATCAAAAAAGAATTATCAGCCTAGAATCCTACAAGCAGCAAAAGCTGTAGGCATGGGAGATAGAGAATCTTCAAATGTCAGAATCTCATCTTGTTCAACAACAAATCGCCTTAGACTGGGAAATATATAAACAACAGAAATTCATTTCCTGTGCTTTTGGAGATTGGTAAGTTAAGAACATAATATTCAGGATGTTTGATGTGTATTGAGTGCCAGGATTCTAATGGTATATAAGGCCTTTTATCTTGCTCTAACATGGTATTTTCTTGTGTATTCTCACATGGTCCTAGGAAATGAGCCTCTCGTTCATTTCTTTTTCTTTTCATATATATATGAAAAGATACACACACACACACACACACACATATATATATATATATATATATATATATATATATATATATATTTCTCCCACCTCATATTCTCTCTAAGAGGGATAAGGTTAGCATTAATGTTAGGGTTAGAGTTAGGATTTAACTTCCCGCCCTCTCAAGCTTCCTCCTTTCCTGGGGCATTAAGCCTCCACAGGGTCAAGCACATCTCCTACCACTGATGTTAGAAAAGGCAGTGCTCTGCTACATATGGTAGTAAGGACCAGATCAGGTATGTTCTTTGTTTGGTGACTTAATCCCTGGGAGCTGTGATGGGTCTGGTTAGTTGACACTGGTGTTCCTCCTATGGGGTTACAATTCTGTTCAGCTCCTTCAGTCCTTCCCCTAACTCATCCATAGAGGTCCTCTAGCTCAGTCCAATGTTTGCCTGTAAGTATCTCTATGTCAGTCAAATGATGATTGAGCCCCATAGAGAATAGCCATGTAAGTCCCATGTCTGCAAGCACAACATGGCATCAGCAATAATGTTGGGATTTGGTGTCAGGCTCTATTCTATAGGGGACATTCTGTAGGACACATTCTATAGGGGACACATTCTTTTATGATGGTGAACGCCTGTGTTGCTACCACAAAGACCTCAAATCAGACTGAAGATTCAACATAGATTTGGAGAGCCACATGTTCCAACATCAGGCCCCAAAACTAGAGCTGGTTACTGTCACTGTACCAATACCATTCAGGTTTTATCACTATTGCTCTGTAGTACAGCTTGAGATCAAGGATGGTGACTCCCCTAGATATTCTTTTATTTTTGAGAATAGTTTTCGCTATCCTGAGCTGTTTTTTGTTTGTTTGTTTGTTTGTTTTTGTTTGTTAGTTAGTTTTTGTTTTTTTTTAATCCAGATGAATTTGAGAATTGCTTCTTCTATCTCTGTGAAGAATTGAGTTGCAGTTTTGGTGAAGAGTGCATTGAA
The DNA here is from genome assembly GCA_902729485.2 of Mus minutoides. Classification (NCBI taxonomy): domain Eukaryota; kingdom Metazoa; phylum Chordata; class Mammalia; order Rodentia; family Muridae; genus Mus; species Mus minutoides. The sequence continues at coordinate 23,868 of LR749551.1, forward strand.
TCTATACATGGCTTGTGGAAAGATGGTCATTTTTACTATGTTAATTCTGCTGATCCTTCCACATGATCTCAGAGGAGGCCCTTATGTCCCCAGAGGACACTCCACACTGCAGGCACCCTAGCACACCCGGGTCCTTGAGATCACTGGTGAGTAGAACACAACATCAGTTCCAAAAAACCAGAGAGTCTTGTGCTAGCAGGAACAAGGGCAAAGGACACCTGCAAGACCAGAGGCTGAGGTTTGTTCTCGTCGGAGCCATCCCCGCGCCATCTTCCGCATCTCTGCAAAGGGTCCCAAGGTCCCCAGAGGTCTCTCAACGCTGCAGGCACACTAGCACACCTGGGACCCTGAGATCACTGGTGAGTGGAACACAACTTCAGTTCCCAAAATACCCAGAGGGTCTTTTGTTAGCAGTAACGGGGTCAAAGGACAAAAGCAGGCCCTAGCACACTCAGAATCTTGGGATCCTTGAGACCAGTATACTCTGGAGAGCATGTGGGTGGCAGAAGCAACAGAGCTTGTTGGACAGGGTCCCTTTGGGCCTTCATCCTCAGCCAGGAGACAGAGCTAAGACCCAGACCCCTGGACAACTTCCCTGCCAGAGGAGAGTGTGCCTTCAGGGAGGGCTTTGACCCCAGGATTCAGGAGGTGGATCTGAGCTCCAGACTTCTGTGCACCTTCCCTGCAAGAGGAGAGCCTGCCTGCAGAACGTGTTTTGCCCACTGGGACACAGGAGAGAGTTGGTCTCCCAGGAGTGCTGACATAGGCTAAAGAATCACAAAAGGAAAAAGCTCCAGCCAGAGACAGCTAGAACATCTAACACTAGAGATTACCAGATGCCGACAGGCAAATGAAAGAATCTTACTAACAGAAACCAGGACCACTGGGCATCATCAGAACCCAGTACACTCACCACAGCGAGTCCTGGATACCCCAACACACCCAAAAAGCAAGATTCAGATCTAAAATCATATCCCATGATGGTGGTAGAAGATTTTAAGAAGGGCATTAATAACTCACTTAAACAAATACAGGAGAACACCGATAAACAGCTAGAAGCCCTTAAACAGGAAGCACAAAAGTCCCTCAGGAATTACAGGAAAACACTGCTAAACAGGTAGAAGACCTTAAAGAGGAAACTCAAAAATCCCTTAAAGAATTACAGGAAAAGACAACCAAACAGGTGATGGAATTGAACAAAACCATCCAAGATCAAAAATTAAAGTAGAAACAATGAAGAAAACCCAAAGGGAGACAACTCTGGAGATAGAAACCCTAGGAAAGAAACCAGGAACCATAGATGCGAGCATCAGCAACAGAATACAAGAGATGGAAGAGAGATTCTCAGATGCAGAAGATTCCATAGAGAACATGTACACAGCAATCAAAAAATTGCAAAATGCAAAAATATCCTAACCTAAAACATCCAGAAAGTCCAGGACACAATGAGAAGACCAAACCTACAGATAATAGGTATAGATGAGAATGACAATTTTCAACTTAAAGGGCAAGTAAAAGCCTTCAACAAACTTATAGAAGAAAACTTCCCTAACCTAAAGAAAGAGATGCCTATGAACATACAAGAAGCCTACAGAACTCCACATAGACTGGACCAAAAAAGAAATTCCTCCCAACACATAATAATCAGAACAACAAATGCACTAAATAAAGACAGAATATTAAAAAGCAGTAAGAGAAAAAGGTCAAGTAACATATAAAGGCAGACCTATTAGAATTACACCAGATTTCTCACCAGACACTATGAAAGCCAGAAGATCCTGGACAGAGGTTATACAGACCCTAAGAGAACACAAATGCCAGCCCAGGCTACTATACCCAGCAAAATGTTCAATGACCATAGATGGAGAAACCAAAGTATTCCATGACAAAACCAAATTCACACAATACCTTTCCACGAATCCAGCCTTTCAGAGGATAATAAAGGGAAAACACCAACACAGGGATGGAAACTACACCCTAGAAAAAGCTAGAAACTAATCCTTCAACAAACCTAAAAGAAGACAGCCACAAGAACAGAATCCCAAGTCTAACAACAAAATAACAGGAAACAACAATTACTGTTCCTTAATATCTCTTAATATCAATAGATTCAATTCACCAATAAAAAGACATAGACTAACAAACTGGTTACATAAACAGGGCCCAAATTTTTGCTGCTCTCAGGAAACTCACCTCGGAAAAAAGAAAGACACTATCTCAGGGTAAAAGGCTGGAAAACAATAATCAGTTACTAAACTCACACACTATTGCATAGGACAGCAAGTGTCTACTTAAGGGACCCTGATAAAGCTGTTTCATACAGAAGTGGATGCTCACAGTCATCTATATGATGGAACACAGGGCCCATAATGGTGAAGCTGGAGATAGAACCCCAGGAGCTGAAGGGGTCTGCAACCCTATAAGAGGAACAACAATATGAACTAACCAGAATCCCCAGAACTTGTGTCTCTAGCTCCACATGTAGCAGAAGATGGCCTAGTCGGCCATCATTGGGAGGAGAGGCCCCTTGGTATTGCAACCTTTTATTTTTCAATTTTTTTATTAGATATTTTCTTAATTTACATTTCAAATGCTATTCTGAAAGTCTTCTCTCCCCTCCCCCCTCCCTACTCCCCTGCCCACCCACTCCCACTTCTTGGCCCTGGCGTTCCCTGTATTAGGGCATATAAAGATTGCAGTACCAAGGGGCCTCTCCTCCCAATGATGGCCAACTAGGCCATCTTCTGCTACATATGGACCTAGAGACACGAGTTCTGGGGGTTCTGGTTAGCTCATATTGTTGTTCCTATTCTAAGGTTGTAGCTCCTGGGGTTCTATCTCTAGCTTCTCCAGTGTGGGCCCCATGCTCCCTCTTATGGATGACTGTGAGCATCCACTTCTGTGGGAGTCAGCTATATCAGGGTCCCTTCAGTAAACACTTGCTGTCCTATGCAATAGTGTCTGAGTTTAGTGACTGATTATGGGATGCATCCCCGGTGGGTTAGTCTCTGTATGGTCCATCCTTTCATCTTGGCTCTAAACTTTGTCTTCGTAACTCCTTTCATGGGTATTTTGTTTCCTATTCAAAGGAAGAATGAAGTATCCACACGCTGGTCTTTCTTCTGGATTTTCTTGTGTTTTGAAAATTGTATCTTGGGTATTCTAAGTTTCTGGGCTAATATCCATTTATCAGTGAGCACATATCCAATGACTTCTTTTGTGATTGGGTTACCTCAATAAGGATTATGTCCTCCAGATTCATCCATTTGCCCAAGAATTTCATAAATTCATTTTTTAAATAGCAGAATAGTACTCCATTGTGTAAATGTACCATATTTTCTGTATCCATTCCTCTGTTGAGGGACATTGGGTTCTTTCCAGCTTCTGGCTATTATAAATAAGGCTGCTATGAACATAGTAGAGCATGTGTCCTTTTTACCAGTTGGAACATCTTCTGGGTATATATATGCCCAGGAGAGGTATTGCTGGATCCTCTGGTAGTACTATGTCCAATTTTCTGAGGAACCACCAGACTGACTTCCAGAGTGGTTGTACAAGCTTGCAATCCCACCAGCAATGGAGGATTGTTCCTCTTTCTCCACATCCTCGCCAGCATCTGCTGTCACCTAAATTTTTGATCTTAGCTATTCTGACTGGTGTGAGGTGGAATCTCAGTGTTGTTTTGATTTGCATTTCCCTGATGAATAAGGATGTTGAACATTTTTTCAGATGTTTCTCAGCCATTCGGAATTCCTCAATTGAGAATTCTTTGTTTAGCTCTGTACCCCATTTTTTAAATGGGGTTATTCGTTTTTCTGGAGTCCAGCTTCTTTAGCTCTTTGTAGATGTTGGATATTAATCCCCTATCAGATTCAGGATGGGTAAAAATCCTTTCCCAATCTGTTGGTGACCTTTTTGTCTTGCTGACTGTGTCTTTTGCCTTACAGAAGCTTTGTAATTTCATAAGGTCCCATTTGTCAATTCTTGATCTGACCGCACAGGCCATTGCTGTTCTGTTTAGGAATCTTTCCCCTGTGCCCATATCTTCGAGGGTTTTCCCAACTTTCTCCTCTATAAATTTCAGTGTCTCTGGTTTTATGTGGAGGTCTTTGATCCACTTAGACTTAAGCTTTGTACAAGGGGATAAGAATGGGTCAATTCGCATTCTTCTACATGATAACCACCACTTGTGCCAACACCATTTGTTGAAAATGCTGTCCTTTTTCCATTGGATGGTTTTAGCCCTCTTGTCAAAGATCAAGTGACCATAGGTGTGTGGATTCATTTCTGGGTCTTCAATTCTATTCCATTGATCTATCTGTCTGTTGCTGTACCAGTACCATGCAGTTTTTAATCACAATTGCTCTGTAGTACAGCTTAATGTCAGGCATGGTGATTCCCCCAGAGGTACTTTTATTGTTGAGAATAGTTTTTGCTATCCTAGGTTTTTGTTTATTCCAGATGAATTTGCAAACTTCCCTTTCTATCTCAGTAAAGAATTGAGTTGGGATTTTGATGGGGATTGCGTTGAATCTGTAGATTGCTTTCGGCAAGATAGCCATTTTGACTATATTAATCCTGCCAATCCATGAGCATAGGAGATCTTTCCATCTTCTGAGATCTTCTTCAATTTCTTTCTTCAGAGACTTGAAGTTCTTGTCATACAGATCTTTCACTTCCTTAGTTAGAGTCACACCAAGGTATTTTATAGTATTTGTGACTATTGGGAAGGGTGTTGTTTCCCTAATTTCTTTCTCGGCCCTCTTATCCTTTGTGTAGAGAAAGGCCATTGATTTGTTTGAGTTAATTTCATATCCAGCTACTGCACTGAAGCTGTTTATCAGGTTTAGGAGTTCTTTGGTGGAATTTTTGGGGTCCAGAATATATACTATCATATCATCTGCAAATAGTGATATTTTAACTTCTTCCTTTCCAATTTGTATCCCCTTGATCTCCTTTTGTTGTTGAATTGTTCTGGCTAGGACGTCAAGTACTATATTGAATAGGTAAGGAGAAAGTGGGCAGCCTTGTCTAGTCCCTGATTTTAATGAAATTGCTTCCAGCTTCTCTCCATTCAGTTTGATGTTGGCTACTGGTTTGCTGTATTATGTTTAGGTATGGGCCTTGAATTCCTGATCTTTCCAAGACTTTTATCATGAAAGGGTGTTGGATTTTGTCAAATGCTTTCTCAGCATCTAACGAGATGATTATGTGGTTTTTGTCCTTGAGTTTGTTTATATAGCGGATTACGTTGATGGATTTCCATATATTAAACCATCCCTGCATTCCTGGGATGAAGCCTACTTGGTCATGATGGATGATCGTTTTGATGTGTTCTTGGATGCGGTTTGCGAGAATTTTATTGAGTATTTTTGCATCAATATTCATGAGGGAAATTGGTCTGAAGTTCTCTTTGTTGGATCTTTGTGTTGTTTAGGTATCAGAGTAATTGTGGCTTCATAGAATGAATTGGGTAGAGTACCTTCTGTCTCTATTTCATGGAATAGTTTGAGGAGAGGTGGAATTAGGTCTTCTTTGAAGGTCTGATAGAATTCTGCACAAAACCCATCTGGTCCTGGGCTTTTTTTGGTTGGGAGACTATTAATAACTGCTTCTATTTCTTTAGGGGAAATGGGCCTGTTTAGATGGTTAATCTGATCCTGGCTTAACTTTGGTACCTGGTATCTGTCTAGGAAATTGTCCATTTCTTCCAGGTTTTCTAGCTTTGTTGAGTATAGCCTTTTGTAGTAGGATCCGATGATGTTTTGGATTTCCTCAGGTTCTGTTGTTATGTCTCCCTTTTCATTTCTGATTTTGTTAATTAAGATACTGTCCCTGTGCCCTCTAGTGAGTCTGGCTAAGGGTTTATCTATCTTGTTGATTTTCTCAAAGAACCATCTCCTGGTTTGGTTAATTCTTTGAATAGTTCTTTTTGTTTCTACTTGGTTGATTTCTGCCCTGAGTTTGATTATTTCCTGTCATCTACTCCTCTTCAGCGAATTTGCTTCCTTTCTTTCTAGAGCTTCTAGGTGTGCTGTCAAGTTACTAGTGTATGCTCTCTCTTGTTTCTTTTTGGAGGCACTCAGGACAATGAGTTTTCCTCTTAGGACTGCCTTCATTGTGTCCCATAAGTTTGGGTACGTTGTGGCTTCATTTTCATTAAACTCTAGAAAGTCTTTAATTTCTTTCTTTATTTCATCCTTGACTAAGGAATCATTGAGTAGAGTGTTGTTCAGTTTCCATGAGAATGTTCGCTTTCTATTGTTTATGTTTTTATTGAAGATCAGCCTTAGTCCATGGTGGTCAGATAGGATGCATGGGATAATTTCAATATTTTTGTATTTGTGGAGGCCTGTTTTGTGACCAATTATATGGTCAATTTTGGAAGAGGTACCATGTGGTGCTGAGAAGAAAGTATATCCTTTTGTATTAGGATAAAATGTTCTGTAGATATCTGTTAAATCCATTTGTCTCATGACTTCTGTTAGTGTCCATGTGTCTCTGTTTAGTTTCTGTTTCCAGGATCTGTCCATTGGTGAGAGTGGGGAGTTGAACTCTCCCACTATTATTGTGTGGGGTTTAATGTGTGCTTTGAGCTTTACTACAGTTTCTTTAATGAATGTGGCTGCCCTTGTTTATGGAGCATAGATATTCAGAATTGAAAGTTCATCTTGGTTGATTTTACCTTTGATGAGTATGAAGTGCCCCTCTGTCTTTTTTTTTTTTTATAACTTTGGGTTGAAAGTCAATTTTATCCGATATTAGAATGGCTACTCCAGCTTTTTTCTTCGGACCATTTGCTTGGAAGACTGTTTTCCAGCCTTTAACCCTAAGGTAGTATCTGTCTTTTCCCCTAAGGTGTGTTTCCTGTAAGCAGAAAAATGTTGGGTCCTGTTTATGTAGCCAGTCTATTAGTCTATGTCTTTTTATTGGGGAATTGAGCCCATTGATGTTAAGAGAGATTAAAGAAAAGTAGTTGTTGCTTCCTGTTATTTTTGTTGTTAAGGTTGGGATTCTGTTCTTGTGGCTGTCTTCTTTTAGGATTGTTGAAGGATTACTTTTTAGTTTTTTCAAGGGTGTAGTTTCCGTCCTTGTTTTGGTGGTTTCCCTTTATTATTCTTTGAAGGGCTGGATTCATGGAAAGATATTGTGTGAATTTGGTTTTATCATGGAATACTTTGATTTCTCCATCTATGTTAATTGAGAGTTTTGCTGGATATAGTAACCTGGGTTGGCATTTGTGTTCTTTTAGGGTCTGCATAACATCTGTCCAGGATCTTCTGGCTTTCATAGTCTCAGGTGAGAAGTCTGGTGTAATTCTGATAGGCCTGCCTTTATATGTTACTTGACCTTTTTCCCTTACTGCTTTTAATATTCTATCTTTATTTAGTACATTTGTTGTTTTGATAATTATGTGTCGGCAGGAATTTCTTTTCTGGTCCAGTGTATTTGTTGTTCTGTAGGCTTCTTGTATGTTCATGGGCATCTCTTTCTTTAGGTTTGGGAAGGTTTCTTCTATTATATTGTTGAAGATATTTGCTGGCCCTTTAAGTTGAAAATCTTCTTTTTCATCTACTCCTATTATCCGTAGGTTTGGTCTTCTCGTTTTTCCTGGGTGTTTTGAGTTAGGATCTTTATGCATTTTGCATTTTCTTTGAATGTTGTGCCCATGTTCTCTATGGAATCTTCTGCACCTGAGATTCTCTCTTCTATCTCTTGTATTCTGTTGCTGATGCTCACATCTATGGTTCCTGATTTCTTTTTTTAGTGTTTCTATCTCCAAAGTTGTCTTACTTTGGGTTTTCTTTATTATTTCTATTTCCCTTTTTATGTCCTGGATGGTTTTGTTTAGTTCCATAACCTGTTTGATTGTGTTTTTCTGTAGTTCTTTAAAGGACTTTAGTGTTTCCTCTTTAAGGACTTTTACCTCTTTAGCATTGTTCTCCTGCATTTCTTTAAGTGAGTTATTCATTTACTTCTTAATCTCCTTCTTCATGTCCTCTACCAGCACCATGATATATGATTTTAAATCCGAGTCTTGTTTTTCGGGTGTGTTGGGGTATCCAGGACTGGCTGAAGTGGGAGTGCTGCGTTCTGAAGAAGGTGAGTCGTCTTGGTTTCTGTTATTAAGATTCTTATGTCTGCCTTTCGCCATCTGGTAATCTCTGGAGTTGGTTGTTATAGTTGTCTCTAGTTGGATCTTGTTCCTCCTGTGATTCTGTTGGCCTCTGTCAGCAGACCTGGGAGCCTAGCTCTCTCCTGAATCTCAGTAGTCAGAGTAGTCTCAGCAGGCGAGCTCTCCTTTTGCAGGGAATGTACATGGAGTTTTGGTGTTCAGACCTGCCTCTTAGGTAATGTTGAAGACCCTATATAGGGCCTGTCCTAGAAGATGTGTTGCCTCTGCGGTCTGCACACTCACCTGCACAAACTGTCACTGAGGGAGCCTTTGTAGTCCGTGGGCTGACCTGAACAGACTGGTCTCTGAGTGACCTGGGACCTAATATGGTTCTCTCACAAGTTCCAGCCAGGAAAGCCCTCCCAGGTTGAGAACTTTCCTCAGTTGGGGAGGGAGCCTGGATGTCTAGAGCCCAAAGCTGGGTGTGACCCAAAAGGTGCACTGTTCAGCTGTTTGCTCACTCACCCTTTGCAGTCCCTGAGCTGACCTGCGCAGACTAGGTCTTAGCGACCTGGAACCCAAGATGGTTCTCTCACATGTTCAGGCAGGGAAAGCCCTCCCAGGCTGAGAACCGTCCTCGGGCAGGGAGGGTGCTGGGATGTCTAGAGCCCAGAGCTGGGTCTGTCCCGAAAGGTACCCTGCTCAGCCATTTGCTCACTCACCCTTTGTAGTCCTTGAGCTGACCTGAGCAGAAGTGGTTCTGAGCGACCCTTTGCAATCTGTGAGCTGACCTGCTCAGACTGGGTCTGCATGACCCTTTGTGGTCTGTGAGCTGACTTGTGTAGACTGGTCTCTGAGCCACCTAGGACCCAATATAGCTCTCTCACAAGTTCTGTCAGAGAAGGCCCTCCCAGGGGGAGAACTGTCCTCAGGTGGGGAGGGTATTTAAAGCCCAGAGCTGGTTGTGTACCAAAAGGTGCTCTGTTCAGCCCTTTGTTCACTCACCATTTGCAGTCCATGAGCTGACCTGCGCAGACTGGGTCTGAGCGACCCTTTGCAGTCTGGAGCCTGTCCTTCTTCTATTCCCATTTGATTCTGGACTCCTCTGAGTCCAGCTTATACTGTGATCCTTTGATTGTGGGCTCCTGTGAAATGCTGGTCCCAAGATCGTGTGGGGAGTCCTCTAGGGCTGGTTGGGGAGTGCACAGGCTGTGCACCCAAAGAAACCGGGCAGGCAGCCAGCAGGGACAGGAAGGGACCTCTGCTCTTTGTCTGGTCACTCCTGTGTTTCCCTAGTGCTGACCCCGTTCCTGCGCGAGACTAGATGGAACTGATTTTGTGCTCCACTCACGGCTGGATCCAAGATCGCGTGGGGAGTCCTCTAGAGCTGGTTAGGGAGTGCACAGGCTGTGCTCACAAGGAAACCTGGCGCACTGGCAGGTGGTATTGCAATCTTTATATACCCCAATACAGGGGAACTCCAGGGCGTAAGAAGTGGGAAAGGGCTCTCTCCCAGCCAGAGCACCCGCCTCCCCGCCATCTTTCCTCCGAGCCCAGCGGACACAGCTAGGGACATCCCAGGACTTTAAGATCGCATCGGGGTTACGCGTGAGTGCAGTGCAGAGGTGGTCTTGGGAGCATCGGGTCAGCGGTTGCCCCCAGAGGCAGGATCCGAGAACTCCGCCCCACAGGAACTGGGCCTCTCCCAGCCAGAGCACCCGCCTCCCCACCATCTTTCCTCCGAGCCCAGCGGACACAGCTAGGGACATCCCAGGACTTTAAGATCGCATCGGGGTTACGCGTGAGTGCAGTGCAGAGGTGGTCTTGGGAGCATCGGGTCAGTGGTTGCCCCCAGAGGCAGGATCCGAGAACTCCACCCCACCGGAGGCTGGGCCTCTCCCAGCCAGAGCACCCGTCTCCCCGCCATCTTTCCTCCGAGCCCAGCGGACACAGCTAGGGACATCCCAGGACTTTAAGATCACATCGGGGTTACGCGTGAGTGCAGTGCAGAGGTGGTCTTGGGAGCATCGGGTCAGCGGCTGCCCCCAGAGGCAGGATCCGAGAACTCCGCCAAACCGGAGGCTGGGCCTCTCCCAGCCAGAGCACCCGCCTCCCCGCCATCTTTCCTCCTAGCCCAGCAGACACAGCTAGGGACATCCCAGGACTTTAAGATCGCATCGGTTACCATCGGGGTTACGCGTGAGTGCAGTGCAGAGGTGGTCTTGGGAGCATCGGGTCAGCGGTTGCCCCCAGAGGCAGGATCCGAGAACTCCGCCCCACCGGAGGCTGGGCCTCTCCCAGCCAGAGCACCCGCCACCCCGCCATCTTTCCTCTGAGCCCAGCGGACACAGCTAGGGACATCCCAGGACTTTAAGATCTCATCGGGCGGTCCACACCGCTCTGCTCCAGCGCAGGGCGCAAGGCCTGGGTGCCGCGCACCCACCCAGGTTTCCAGCGGGACTCTCCCAGCGACCTCAGGACCACTGGTAAGAGGAACACACATCTGTTCCAGTCCAAACTCGTGGGATTTGAGTCTGTAGCCGGGAGATAGACAGGCTGGGAGAGGACCCCTTCCCTTCCAGTCCACACCGCTCCACTCCAGCGCAGGGCGCAAGGCCTGGGTGCCGCATACCCACCCAGGTTTCCAGCGGGACTCTCCCAGCGACCTCGGGACTACTGGTGAGCAGCCAAACTCAGCATCTGTTCCGAGACCTGAGACACCAGCAGGAGATTGAAAAAAGCCCAGGACAAGACAGACGCTCCCTTCTGGTCTGCACCAACACCAGGTCTCCTTGGGCAGGGATGGCAGGAGGTAAGCGTAAGAACAGAAGCAACAGAATCCAAGGGTACTTGGCATCACCAGATCCAAACTCACCCACCACTTCAAGTCCTAGATACAACAGCACACCAGAAAAACAGGACTTGGATATAAAAT